>OY821754.1:32649454-33011954 GCA_963682095.1 Potentilla sterilis
TGGATAAAAGGACAGTCATGATAACCTCGGTTGTTACCCTTTATTCTTGTTGCTGATATATCAAGACTGTGAAAATAAAAGTGCTATAAACGGTCATTAAAAAGTGGATGTATTTTTGATTATTAGGTACCTAGGTGCCAGATAGGTATTTAGTACTGTTGACAGTAGCCGCAGAGAGGCTACAGCAGGCCCACAGACCCGCAGCAAGTGCACCAGCACCCGGCCCAAGGCCCAGGACCGAACCACCAGCACCCGGCCTCGGGGTCCAGCAGTCTATCCGGCTGCCAGGGACCCTGGGACCGGAGGCGCCAGCCTCCCAAAGAGGTCACCAGAACTACCCTTCGAAGGGAACCAGTCCCACATCGAAGAGTGAGGGCAGCCCTTACCCCCAGCCACCTATATAAGGGCCCCAACTACCCTCATTAATAGGTAACTTATCTCTCTCACTGCTTACATACGTGCTCAAGTTATATATTCCAACTATACTGACTTAGGCATCAGAGAGGAGAAGACCGGCCCGCCCGGTATTCCCCTTAGTAAGCAGGTTTGCAGGAGATCAAGTTGGATTCATCCGTATCTACCAGGCCCCCGGGTTCAGGCAGAAACAATTGGCGCCGTCTGTGGGAACGGTTTTTGATCCACGAGAAAAGTTAGCATTGCTCTACCAGGGAGTAGAGCCCGATCGATCCTTTAAAAATATAGTTAAATACGCAGTCCAGAAGCCATGGAAGGAAGGAAGATAAAAACTGGCACCGGACGGTTAAAAGAGCGAATTCATATCCCCGACCGGGCCCAAAACACAGGGGCTGAGGTCGGTGCGAGGTTCGCCCTTTCTCCCGACCGAGACGGAAGATCAGAGCGAATTCAGATCCCCGACCGGGCCCAAAACACAGGGGCTGAGGTCGGTGCGAGGTTCGCCCCTTCTCCAGACCAAGACAGAAGTCACGATCGCCAAGATTCAGAGAACCCCGACCGATATGGTGCGGGAGAGGAAATAAAGAAGATGAAGGCAGAAGTCGAGCGGTTGCGAGCAGAGCGCGGCCGGGAACGGCTAAGGGCAGATGCCCGATGCCGGGAATTGGAAGCAGTAAACACTGCCTTATTAGCGGCCCTGGGAAAAGAAGGCCAGCCGGGCACTCCTCGGCCGGCGTCACGGCCCGCAAGCAAGGTTAGCAAGTTCCCGCACCTCGAAGTGGGACAGCCCACGGGAAGAAGGACCGTGTATGTGCCCACGCCTCTCTTTTCGGAAGCTTTGAAAAACTCTGGACTGGTCGAGCGGCCGTACCGCATGAGCCAGGCGTCAAGCGAGCAGGACAGTTCTACCGCAAGGACGCTCGAAACGCTCTCCGCCTCAGTGTCGGACATGAAGGACCGTTTAGGCGCCAGTGAGAAGAAAGCAGGGCGACCGCGGGACAGTGCACGATTCAATGAGCGTATTGGACCTTTTCCGCGCCGGGTTAGGGAATCAGGAAGGTCTGGTAGCCTAAGGCCCCTAAAACTGGCGTACTCAGGAACGAGCTACCCGTATCAGCACCTGGACAGTTTCAAGTCGCAGACGGGCACAAGGGGCTATTCTGATGCCACGTGCTGCAACGTGTTCCAAGAGACGCTCTCAGGGGAGGCGTTGAGTTGGTTCTACGAACTACCAGTGAACTCAGTCGAAACTTTCGAGCAGTTGGCTGATAAGTTTGTCGGCCAGTTCGTCCTCAGGGCCAAGGCAGTCCAAACGTCAGTGATCCTTTTTGATTGCATGCAGACTGACCACGAACCGCTACGCGCCTTCGTTAACCGGTGGCAAATCGCCACGGCCGGGATCAAAAACCTGGACAAGAAGATCGCGGGGATGGCCTTCAAGCAGGGGTTAAGACCCGGAGAACTTTCGTACAGCTTGGGAGTACATGAGCCACAGGGATACGATGAACTGATGACCGTGGCCGTCAGGCATGCTCAGGCGGACCACGAGACATATGGGGATAAGGCACCCAAGCGAAGACCGGATGACCTACTGTCGCCACCTCCCCGTGAGAGCAAGACCGGGCGGCTAGATCGCAGCCGTGCGCCTATAACCACCAGGAAAGCAGAGGTACGGGAGGAGTGGCAACCCCGACGAAGCAGTGACAACAGTTCCCGGCCGGGGAGGAGACCACCACTTGTGCGACCGGCACAGCCAGCGGCGCCTGCTCCAGTAGAACGACCACGGCGGGCCCTAGCAGTTATGCCGGCAGAAAAGCCCGAAGATCCAGCCTGCAGGACCGGCGATCCAAGACCCCAGAGAGCGGTTGTAGGCGGTCGAGCCCGCCTGGGAGAACCAAGAGAGAACCGGCCGGGAGCTCGGCAAGTAGGAACCATAAGCACCCGACCTCCCGGAGGGATCGAGGTGCACGGAAGCATAAACATGATACATGGCGGGGGCCATATAGATCAGCTCACCCGGAGCTCGAAGAAGCGGTGCTTAAGATCGATCCGGGGGAAAGAGGTGTACGCCTTTGGAGGAGGAAGCGGCCAAGCCGCCAAAACCGGATGGAAGTCGTTACTTTCTACGAGGAGGAAGAGCCAGAGGATCTGATCCAACCGCACAACGACCCCTTCCTCATCACGGTCCAAATAGACCACTAGATAACCAGCCGTATGCTGATCGATACCGGAGCCTCTGTCAATGTGATGTTCCGAGACGCATACAAAGGGCTGCAGAGAGGGAAGAATAAGTTATCCCAGGATAACGAACCGCTTATAAGCTTCTCCGGTGAGGTGGTCCAGCCTTTGGGATCGGATTACCTGCCACTGATCTTCGGCGAGGGAAACAAGACAAAGAAGGAACACCTTGAATTCATCGTTGTGGACTGCCTGTCGTCGTACAATGGCATAATCGGTAGGCCAGGGTTATGGAAACTGAAGACATTTATAGCCGGCCATATGCTGATGTTGAAGATGCCTTCACCGGCCGGTGTCATTACCCTACGCGGGGACCAGAGGATCGCCCGTAAATATTATGCGGAGGCCCTGACCCACGGGAGGAAACGGACTGAGGTCTTCACGGCCACTCAGCAAGCGCCAGTGCCGGATCTATGTATCGACCCCCGCGATGACTCCGATTCAGTCAAGAAAAAGCTAGAGCCGCCTTCAGCCGTGGAAGAAACCGAAGCGATCTGCATTTCGGAAGACCACCCGGAGCGAAATGTGGTGATAGGGACGCAGCTCGATCCGGTTGTCAGGCAAGAGCTCATCGCCTTCCTCCGGGACAACAGTTCGGTCTTTGCATGGTCCTACGAGGACATGCCAGGCATATCCCCGGAAATAACCGTCCATAAGCTAAATTCATTGCCCAACGTTCTCCCGGTGAGACAAAAGAGGAGGTCCTTCATCCCGGCAAAGTATGAAGCGATCAGAGAAGAGATACAGAAATTAAAGGGCATAGGTTTCATCCGGGAAGTCCAGTACCCTCGCTGGCTCGCTAACGTGGTCATGGTGCCGAAGAAGGGAACCGGCCAGTGGTGTATGTGCGTGGATTTCACTAACCTAAATCGGGCGTGCCCAAAGGACAGCTTCCCGCTCCCCCGGATTGATCAGCTTATAGATTCCACGTCCGGCTTTAAGCTGCTCAGCTTCATGGACGCCTACGCCGGGTACAATCAGATTAGGATGCACCCGGATGATGAGGAGCACACATCATTCACAACCGACCGAGGTACCTACTGTTATAAGAGGATGCCGTACGGTCTAAAGAATGCCGGGGCCACCTACCAGAGGATGGTGAACCGAATGCTGGAGCAAGAAATGGGTAAAACCGTAGAGGTTTACGTAGATGACATGCTGGTCAAGAGCTTGACTGCAGGGGCCCACTTCCAGGATTTGGCCGTAGTCATCGGCAAGATGCTCAAATTCAGAATGCGCTTGAACCCGAAGAAGTGTATTTTCGGGATTTCAGAGGGCCTATTCCTAGGCCACATCATCAGCCAGCGAGGGATAGAAGCCAACCCGCTGAAGGTCCAGGCAATTCTAGATATGGAAACGCCAGGGGAGAGAAACCAGGTCCAGATGCTGACCGGCCGGTTAGCCGCCCTTGCCAGATTCATCTCCTGCCTAACCGATAAGTGCGCCCCGTTCTTCAAACTGCTCAAGGCACAACAGACCAGGAAAACCCACTGGGCGACGGAGCATGAAGCGGCATTCCAATCTATCAAGACATATCTGTCTGCAGTGCCTCTCCTATCCAAACCAGTGCCGGGCGAGATGCTATACCTCTATATAGCTGCATCTGAAACGGCCGTCTCTGCGGCCCTCGTCAGGAAGGAGGGCACGCTCGAGCTTCCGGTATATTATGCGGGAAAGGGACTTACTGGAGCCGAGGGCCGGTACCCCGACATAGAGAGATTGGCTCTGGCCCTGATTGTTAGTGCTAGGAAGCTCCGACACTATTTCCAGGCTCATTCCATCACCTTATATACCAATCACCCTCTGCGGCAGATCCTGCAAAAACCAGACACCAGCGGTAGGCTCGTGCGGTGGGCAGTTGAACTGGGAGAATTCGACATCACTTATGCCCCGCGAACGGCCATCAAGGGACAGGCCGCTGCGGACTTCATATGTGAGCTCACCCCAATGGTGGCAGAAGCGCACCCCACCCAGTACGACGACACCGAGGCAGTACGGACCGTAAAGATCGAACCAGGCCTCCCCAACGGCTGGAAGCTTTATGTCGACGGCTCTGTAACGAGCAAGCGGAGCGGAGCCGGTGTCATGATAACCTCGCCCGATGGCCAATCGTACGAGTATGCCTTACGGTTCCTTTTCAGCGCCTCAAATAACGCTGCCGAGTATGAGGCCCTCATAGCCGGTTTGCAGCTGGCCAAGGAGCTGGGAATCTCGTCCATGGACATATACAGCGACTCCAGCTTAGTGGTCAACCAGATGAACGGGTCGTTTGAGGTCAAGGAACCCCAGCTATCCTCCTACCAGGCTTTGGCCAAAAACCTGATTGAGCCGTTCTAGGGCGCCACGATCCAGCACATTCCCCGAGAGGCAAATAGGCATGCGGACGCCCTCGCAATGTTGGCAACCGGAAACTACCCTCTAGAGTACCAGAGAGCTAAAATTGAAACTCTCCAGAAGCCGAGTATAAGCAAGACCATCTCCGAGATATTTGCGGTGGAAGAAGCGCCACCAAGCTGGATGGATCCAATAGTCAAGTATTTGACTGACAAAACCAGCCCTCAGGATGCAGTGGAGGCCAGGAGGCTACACCTCCGGTGCGCCCGGTACGGTCTCCTCAATGGCCAGTTATACCGAAGAGGGCACAGCTTCCCCCAGCTGAGGTGTGTGACGAAGGAGGCAGGAGAGGCTATCATGCGAGAGATCCACGAAAGAGTGTGCGGTAATCACTCTGGCGCAAGGTCATTATCCCACAAGTCGCTCCGAGCGGGGTACTTCTGGCCAGATATGGCAGCAACATCAAGAAAAATTACAGGCGGTTGTCACAAGTGCCACATGTACGCCTCTGCACCCTATGCCCCGGCAATCGCATTGTCAATCCTGTTAGCACCATGGCCGTTTGCGCAGTGGGGATTAGACATCATTGGCCCTTTCCCGATAGCTGTGGGACAATACAAGTACGCCATCGTAGCAGTGGACTATCAGACTAAGTGGGTCGAGGCAGAACCTCTGATAAAGATCACCGAGGAGCGAGTGAGAAAATTTCTATGGAAGAACATCTACTGCCGGTTCGGGGTACCGCAGACTATTGTCACGGATAATGGAACACAGTTCAATAATGCCGATCTTATCCAGTACACAGCTTCCATGGGGACCCAGATGTTGTTTGCCTCAGTGGCACACCCGCAGACCAACGGCCAGGTAGAAGCGATCAACAAGATTATCAAAACTTTTCTCAAGAAGAAGTTGGATACTAAGAAGGGATGTTGGGCCGAGGAACTCCCCGCGGTACTATGGGCCATCCGGACAACAGCATCTGAGGCAACAGGAGAGACCCCGTTCTGCATGGCGTTTGGGAGCGAAGCGATACTCCCTGTGGAGACCAGCATACCCAGCGGCAGGGTCGAGAATTACGACGCCGAAACAAACGCTGAAGGCGTATGGCTCAACCTGGACCTTATAGAAGAGCGGCGCGACCAAGCGCATATGCGAAACCAAGCCTACAAGCAGCGGGTCGCCCAGTACTATGACAGAAGGGTCCGGGAAAGGAAGCTACAAGTGGGGGACTGGGTCATGAAGAAAATCCAGAAAAAACCGTTGGCCTTGGAACCAACGTGGGAAGGACCCTACCAAATCACCGCAGCTGTGGGCCCAGCAACATTCCACATTATAGATACTGATGGCATCTATTCCACCCGCCCCTGGAATATTCAGCACCTGCGGTTCTATCCTAAGTAATATCGCTTGTAAAGGGACAATTGTATAAATGGCATCAGTATTGCAATACGCAGTTTGTTCATCATCAATAAAGCTCGTTACAAGGCACACATATAGGGAAGCCAAAAAGAAACAGCTAGTTAGCGCCTCCGGAGCCCCCAATCCCTGGCCCGCCACCTTTTAGAGTTTGCTCTTGCTCCGCCATCTCGATCAGGGCTACGTCAGCCTCCATCCGCTCAGCATCAAGCCATCCTTTTTCCCTCCACTCCAGATAGGCATCACTTATGCCCTTTGACCGGGCCTCCTCCAGCATCTCCTCAAGCTCCACCGACTCCCGGAAGTCGTCGACAGCCTTATCGGCCACCTCAGCAAGTTGGGATTCCGTGAGCTTCTCCCTTCCCTGGGCGACTACTATAACCTGGGCCTGCAGCTCCAAAACCCTCGCCTCCAGCTCCGCAATCCTCCCTCCCCGGGCAGCAGCTTCTTCTTTCTCCCGCACAAGCTCGGTGCTCAACCAACCGACCTCCTCTCTTTCCTCCGCAAGCTTGGCTTTCGCCACATCCACCTGCACACTCAGCTCCTCCACCCGCCTCTCCAAAACTGCAGCAGACTCCCCTCTGGGCTCCTCGGCATAAAGGCTATGAGCTAGCTGCCAAACGTAAACAAAGGAACATTTGCTCGTATCACTCCAGGGAAAAGGAAGCACAGTAAACACTTACCCGAAGAGCTAGTTCCACGGGCTTCGTCCTGCTCTCGCCCGGTTGTTCCGTCCCAGGGCCCTCCCGATCAAGTCCCAAGGTTTCGATGGCAGATGCCACGAACCTACCAAAGCCACGTTCGGAACTACGATCGGCTTCCGGTCCTTGACTCCTTCCGCCGCACACTTCCACGGCCGGAGCTACTGCCCGCTCGATCGATCCAGCCGAGCTTGACGCCCCGGCATCAAACGTCCTTGCCCTCTTCGCCGGAGCTTCGCCGTGGCCGCTTCGACGATACCCAGTCGTCTCTACCGTTTCCCTCTCCTGCGAGGTCCGTACCACCATCAGTCGCGCCACAGGTTCTGCGCCTGGCAGGGCCACCGAGCGCGCTTCCCGGATAAGGAGTGGGGAGTTATTCTCACCGCCAGGCCGCCTGCCATAGTGAGAGTCCGGAAACACGAGCGGCACAGGCCTGTCATGCTCCCTGCGCTTCTGGGTAACCGAATCAATAACGGTTTTCGCGGCCTCCTCCCCCATCTCCATCAACCTCGGGGCCACAACCTCTTCGTCCGGTTCGACAGTCTCCTCGCTCCGAAAGGCGAGCCGGGGGGCATTAGCTACAAACCGATCAACCGAGCAGTCAGAATACAAGCAACCATGCAAAGACAAATAGTGCAAGATACCTTACCAGGTTTCCTCCCCATCCCGCATATCTCCAGCACATTCCACCGGATGAAATTATAGGAGCTCCGACTCAGGTGGTCCCAGCAAGTAAACAGCCGGTATATCCGTTGCTTCTCCAAGTCGCCCAACCGGTACGTTTGTTCCCGATCGATCGATTGATAAGCCCCGGGCACCTGATAGCCCCTCCAAGTACGCTGCCACCTGCCACCGGCCAGCACCACCGACCTCCTCCAGACATCTGAAACCGTCGACGGCAGATGAGTGATGGCAGGACCGACGTCCCGCGCGGCAAAATTCACACAACCGCTGCACTGGGCCTTTCTACAGTAGGAAATCTTGTACAGCGCCCGAAATTCATTAACCGTGGGCCAGTCCATATAGCTCAAGCTGAACAGACACCCGAGCCCAAGTAGCTGCCTCCACTGGTTGCTCGGAAGCTGGGCCGGGGAAAGCTTTATCGAGCTCAGCATGTACTGGACAAATGACGGCAGCGGCAGCGATAGTCCGTGTCGAAATTGATCGTCGAAAACGGCAACCCAACCCGGTTCCGGATTACAGGCCAGTTCCCCGGGATGCAGGCCTCGAAGCTTAATGAAGTTGTCGATATCCCACTTCGCCCGAAACTCCCTGATCTCTCTATCATTCATGCTTCTGATTGGCTCATCACAGAAAATCGCCCTATCACCATCCAGCAGCTCATGCCGCATGGGCCCGCGGTGTGCACCGGCAGAATACGCAGATCTCCCAGACGCCATAAAGCCTAAACAAAAGAATTCACCTCTGGAGCACAGACAAACAACAGGCAAAGAGTAGCAAGATGCGGCAGGAGGAAAACAGAGGGGATGATAAGTAGGGCAACAAGAAAAGTGAGGCAACCCCAGCCGTGGATCCCCTCCATCTCAGACCACCCCCTGCCAACACGTGTCCCAGCATCAATAAGGGATCCCATACTAGCATAACTGATGAGACTAATGGGCTCTCCCCTTTATTGCATGTCCGCCACCTGTCCCACTTGCAAGCGACAGTTGGGGGAGATAGGAGCGCACAACGAGGTGTCCATTCCCCTCGCTTCCCCAGAAAGCCAACCTCGAACTAACTGGCTCCGCAGCTTCTCACCGGTTATGCAGTCTCCAATCGGCTCCGCAGCCTCTCACCGGCTATGATTTTTCAACCGCCTCGAGAAAATCCTTCCGGGTTTGAGCCATCCATCCGGTACCCTCGCAAATCTCCAGTTGCGTATCATTCAAACCGGCTGCATGGCATCTCACTGGGGGACTCGTCTCGATATGGCAGAACGCCCGGTCGAGCTCCGTCCGGAACCATGGCACTCTGACATTCAACCAACTCTAAAGCATTCTACCGGTTGTCACTTTCCTTCGCCTATGGGCAGGAACGAGCCAGCAACAACTCAAGGCTTCTAAACGCATGGGCTTTATAAACCCGGGTGAGCTTACATTAACCCATGTACTCTTGTCCAGCAGGATAAAAACCCTGCATCACACTGAACTGTGATACATTTGGGGATACATGGCGAGACTCGTTATCTCAACGCCACTCCACCGGGCAGATTGTTTCTCTAACACATAACAAGTCTCCCCGCAGGCTAACAAACCTGCACATTACCTCAACGCTTAACCAACAAAAGCTGAAAAGAACTAGCAAGAGTTAACCGATGCCCTAATACGGCCGTAACACTCTCTGGGGTACCTGTTGGCTTAGTCCACGCGCCAACAGCCCATCCCGTAGGCTAGCGCACACTGGGGGACTCGTCTCGATATGGCAGAACGCCCGGTCGAAGTCCCGTGAGCTCCGCCTCGCACCGATATGGCAGGACGCCCGGTCGAGGTCCAGACTGCAAGTTCACCCGGGACTCGTCTCGATATGGCAGAACGCCCGGTCGAGGTCCCGTGAACTCCGCCTCGCACCGATATGGCAGGACGCCCAGTCGAGGTCCAGACTGCAAGTTCACCCGGGACTCGTCTCGATATGGCAGAACGCCCGGTCGAGGTCCTGTCAACTCCACCTCATACCAAGCACAGCCCAACGCCCGGTCACGCCCAATCTTCAATACGGACTTGGGGAACTGGGCACCGTTGGGTTGGTAACCCTGCGGATCTGCGGGACAAGAGCAAGACAGACTTTAAGTCCCCATTCAAGATTGTACTTGACCGGGAACTTGGGGGACTTGTTGACAGTAGCCGCAGAGAGGCTACAACAGGCCCACAGACCCGCAGCAAGTGCACCAGCACCCGGCCCGAGGCCCAGGACCGAACCACCAGCACCCGGCCTCGGGGTCCAGCAGTCTATCCGGCTGCCAGGGACCCTGGGACCAGAGGCGCCAGCCTCCCAAAGAGGTCACCAGAACTACCCTTCGAAGGGAACCAGTCCCACATCGAAGGGTGAGGGCAGCCCTTACCCCCAGCCACCTATATAAGGGCCCCAACTACCCTCATTAATAGGTAACTTATCTCTCTCACTGCTTACATACATGCTCAAGTTATATATTCCAACTATACTGACTTAGGCATCAGAGAGGAGAAGACCGGCCCGCCCGGTATTCCCCTTAGTAAGCAGGTTTGAAGGAGATCAAGTTGGATTCATCCGTATCTACCAGGCCCCCGGGTTCAGGCAGAAACAAGTACTCATAGGGAGTAATTCTTATTGTCGGCCCGGTGAACTGGTGTTTTATTCTTTGTACTATTTGCTGAGTAATAAATTCTTGTCAACTGATTCAAAAAAAATTACTGAAACAGAACACAGATACATATACTAGAGTAATTACAAAACTGGATTTGTTAATTATCTCGCTAAACCATACAGAGCCCCTTGACAACTATACAACTTGAAGTATGTGTCTTTCTAATCTCTTTCTTCATTTGTAATTAGCAATGCCAAACCAATATCAAAAGGAGCCCGGGATTTCACATGACTATGCTTTGTCAACTTCTGCAATGTCACTATGCTGCTGATCCTACAATCTATAGTCTCCAAACACACAAGTTTATGTACAAACTTGATAAAGGTTTGCAATGTCAAAAGACTGTCAGAACCAGCCGTGTGACTCCTCCCCGCTTCCCGAGCAACCCCGAGCGTCTTTGCCACCGTCTCCAACCCTCCATAAACTCCTGCACGGAGCCTCGAATTCATGTGTTTTATGTCAAACACACTAGGCCCAAAGTACATCTTCACGTTGCTCATGAACCCTTCTATATCGTTTGGCAACGATTCCCTAGTGAGAATCTTGGTCAAGAAGCCAAAATCATAAGAACTCTGGAAACCCACCCATGTCAAAGGTATCTTTGAACTGTTTCCTACCAGCCCGGATCTCCGACACAACTTTGCGAACTCGGAAGAAGGAATACCATCTCTCTTGTTTCTCTCGAAATCGATCCCATGAGTCTTGAGAAGCTCAAACAAATCCTTGTTGTGATCATCAGTTTCTATATTAAAGTCACTGAAGTTGAACTCCCATATGTAGAAGTTTCCAAATCTATCCGAGAGAGTCAGACCTAATTGGATTATGTTGGTGGCGTTCACATTTTCCTTCATCTTCCCATAGTTGTAATGTGGATCTTGGAGACGACCTAAATCAGATGCAGAAAGTACACCGGGAAATTCGGTGTCTATAGAAGCAAGAAAGCAACGGTCATCGGGATCACTAGGACAAAAGAGTAAGTTCTTGATCTTCATAAATTCGAACTCCAAATTCATGTGCCAAACTTGATTGATTATGCCAGGCACTAGAAGAATAATAGGATGGGAATTGGGCACCAGATGGTTCCGCATAGGATCTCTGCAGTAGGAAGCGGCAATTGGCTGAAGTACTAGGCAAGGATAATGATGATGATAATAAAGATGGGGGAGATAGAAATAATGGAATACCTACATTAGCTGCTTCCATCATTTTGAAGCGGCCTACAATACTTAATTGTTGGGAGAATAATGAATGGGAGTGATATGTTGCAAAGGCCCCATGTCCTGGTTTTATAGAGAGGTCTCTTTTTAACTTTCGAATCCTAATGGGATGCGGAAAGTATGAGGTCGTGGAGAGCTTATTCGGTGCTCGACTCAAGCACATGCTTGAGTCAAAAAATTGTTAAAACAGCATGGGTTGAGTTTGCACAAATTGCACGCGCTGTTAATGCACAACCTCTTTTTCCCTTTCTTTTCTCTTCTCTCATCTACCTCTAATTGCAGTTGCGGGTCAGAATCACAAGTTGTGTCTCTCTCATCTCTCTCTAATCATTCTCTAAATATCTGGGTCAGCTTATTATCCCCTCAAACATCTTATTTCAATCGGTTTTATGTAAATCGGGTCGGAATCAAACATGGGCCTGATTAGGTCGATGTTGTCGATGGATTCTCATGTCTTCATACCCTTCTTTCACATCAACTCAGTTTCCTTGTTCACTAAATGACAAAAAATGACTCACCCAAGAAAACCCATCACACCGGCCTGAATCGGGAGGGTGAGGTCGAAGTCGAAAAGCGTCGCCTTATCAATCTCGATGGTTGAGGAAAGGATGAGGGGGGTGGCGGCGGAGGTGTCGCAGCCTAAGCCGTTGAAGGCTTTGTGGAGGAGGATGGTGTCTGTGCAGGGGGTGGTCGAGGATTGGGAAGTGGCTAGAATAGTCATTGTTGGTTTAGATGAGAAGGAGAAAATTCGTGTGTGATTGTGACAAGGGAGCTGATGTGATCGATCATGAGTTGCAGGGGGAGGAGGAGCCCCGCCGCCTATAAGCTGAATTGGGCCTTCGCTTACGTTGACTGGCGGCGGCGGGTGGTGGTGGCGGTGGCGATGCTGGTACTCTGATGATGACGAGTTGTAGAAAGGGTGCAGAGAGGAGAAGAGAGAGGGACAAAAATTGGATTTGGGAACTGGAAACCAGCTTCGGGTTGGTTTTTTTTTATAAAAAAAATTATTTAAAGTTTAGAGTCTAGAGTTTTAATTGTTATGTGTAATTTAATGTGATTAATATTTAATTTTCTTTTTTATAAATATTTTATAATTAATAATGTGAAAATTGAGCCACGTGACGCGTTTTGGCTACTAATTTATCCACCTAATTAAATTTTTTTTTTTAAATAAATTACTATATTTCCAAAATTTCAAAATTACTATTAAAAATAGTTCTGTTGTTCAAAAAATTTCTCAAAAAATTGATAAGGTTTGAGTCTCGATTCAGTTACTCAATCATTGTTTCATTCTTACACTTTAAGGACAGCCGTGTCACAGGAAGATAAATATCTCAAATTTTTTCCACGGCCACGTACAACGCATCGTATTGAAAGCGCGGTAATTTTCGAGAAATTTTTCAGCTACACGAGCTATTTATCAAGATTTTAAGAAGTTGTAAATCATTTGAAAAAGAAAAATTGGACAAACACGCGGCTTGCAATGCGCCACGTGTCACTGTTTTGTCTTTTTATTATGTTTAAAAATTCTCAAATCTTCCAAATCTCATTGTAAATAGTTCGGGTGCTCAAAAAATTCATAAAAGTTTACCACGCTCTCAAGGTGATGCGCTCTATCCACCTATATAAAAATTTTGAAAAATTTATTGTTGGACGACACGGCTGCCCTTATGGAGGGAGGATGACAAAATTGAGTTTATCTCGTGATCGAGATGCACACATTGGCCAAAACAAGTGAAAATTTTACCATAATAATACTTCACTATCTTGAACTAATTCGACGGTCAAATTTTTATTTTATCAATTTTAGACAAGTAAATCCTAATGTGCTTACTAATGTAGTGTAACTTGTTTATTAGGTTATATATAAATGTATATGTTTTCAAACTAACTACACATAAGGAATGAAATTTGGAAAAACTTACCGTAGGATATGATTGATGCAGTGGAATATGACTATGATAGAAAAATCACATATTTTTTATAAGGTTTGAGTCTCGATCCACTTGGTCCATCATTGTTTCATTCTTGCACTCTAAGGACAGCCGCATCACGGGAAGATAAATATCTCAATTTTTTTTCACGGGCACGTACAATGCATCATATTGAGAGTGTGGTAATTTTCAATAAATTTTTCAAATACCCGAGCTATTTACCAAGATTTTATGAAGTTGCAAATCATTTTAAAAAGAAAAATTGGACGAACACGCGGCTTGTAATGCGTCACGTGTCACTGTTTTGTCTATTTATTATGTTTAAAAATTCTAAAATCTTTCAAAACTCTTTGTAAATAGTTCGGGTGTTCAAAAAATTCCTAAAAAATTACCACGCTCTCAAAGTGATGCGTTCTGTCCACCTCTATAAAATTTTTGAAAAATTTATTGCTGGACGACACGACTGCCCTTATGGAGGGAGGATGACAAATTGAGTTTATCTCGTGATTGAGATGCAAACATTGGCCAAAATAAGTGAAATTTTTACCATAACAATACTTTACTATCTTGAACTAATCCGACGGTCAAATTTTTATTTTGTCAATTTTAGACAAGTAAATCCTAATGTGCTTACTAATGTAGTATAACTTATTTATTAGGTTATATATAAATGTATATGTTTTCAAACTAACTACACATAAGGAATCAAATTTGGAAAAACTGACCGTAGGATATGATTGATGCAGTGCAATATGACTATGATAGAAAAATCACATATTTTTTATAAGGTTTGAGTCTCGATCCACTTGGTCCATCATTGTTTCATTCTGGCACTCTAAGGACAGCCGTGTCATGAGAAGATAAATATCTCAATTTTTTTTCACAGGCACGTACAACGCATCGTATTGAGAGCGTGGTAATTTTCAAGAAATTTTTCAGGTACCCGAGCTATTTATCAAGATTTTATGAAGTTGCAAATCATTTTAAAAAGAAAAATTGGACAAACACGCGGGTTGCAATGCACTATGTGTCACTGTTTTGTCTTTTTATTATGTTTAAAATTTCTCAAATCTTTCAATACTCTTTGTAAATAATTCGGGTGCTAAAAAAATTCCTAAAAAATTACCACGCTCTCAAGGTGTTGCGCTCTATCCACCTATGACAGGACCCGTCCCGGATTTCACCCTGAAATCCGGATAAGATCTTGCGGAGACCACCTTAAGACTAACTCTATCGATAAATCGATAAGTCAATCTTAAGATGGACAACCCTAAAATCTGCAACAACCAAAACACTTATAAATTCCAGTTCCATCTGTAACACTTGGAGCCACCTGCTCTCCAAATCACAACAACCGCCACAAATAAATACAAAATCTAATTCAACTGGCTCACAGGTAATCAGAGCAATCTGACAAAATGAACTGGAATTACAAATGGAAATATAACAAGAAATGTAATATGAAAATAAAAGAATAAGGGATCACAGATCCCACCTAGCGGAAGCAACAAGGATGACAACTATGCCTCGACTCCGAGTATTCTTGACCTCTGACTATTACTCTGCACACTGGGCGATTTAAACCGAAGGGCCCAGGGGAAAGTAATTTAAAAACACGTTAGAGTGAGTGGATAAAATAATATCGTATAACACTTTATATAAAAAGTATTATGTTACTTCTCCAATATTTTATAACTGAAAACCACTATGCATGCATTTTCGTAAAACGTCTCACGTTTAAGAAAATCATAATAATTAATCAGCCCCGCTGATATCTCAAATACACAAATAATATTTTGTTTATACTTTCAAAATAAATACTTTGAAAATCAAATAGTAACATACCACGACCAATCCCATTGGCCGAATCCCAAATCATTTTATAGTAAAAACCCAGCCCCACTGGTATATCGAATAATCAAATAAAATATAACTGGACCAACCCATTGGCCTATTCCCAAATATTCTTGTAATTAAAAATCCAGCCTCGCTAGTTCGGGAATTTATTAAATAACAGAAAGTCTCATAGAGAAAATATTCCCGAAACCCAAATGAAATAAAATCCTGACCAATCCCATTGGTCATATCATATAATAAAATAGGAGAAACGTCATACCCACCATTTAATAGTAGCCCCTCAGGCTAAGGGTCAAATCTCCAAGAGTCCCAATAGCGTCATCACGCTATGCCCGTACACGTCGACCACCGAGCGTGAATCTAACATATATGGTCAAGTCGTCACCTCGCGTGGGCTCAGGCGACTAAGCTAGCTAGCATCAATATATACATATATCCCGACCCTGATATGGTGAAAATCCGAAAACAAAACCGAAAACACGTATCCCCTTATATATCATAAATATGTACGGTCCCCGACCGTACATCTGAGGCTTATATATCTATATATAATCAAATAAAATTATAGCCTCGAAAGAACATATATATCTGACATGTCTCAATGTCATAGAAATAATATCGAAAAGAATAAATAACTTCGACATGTCTCACATGTCGGAAAAATTACAAATACCGAAAGCATAAAATCTCTGGAAATCTCATTTCCGGTCCTTTCATTTAAATACCATTAAAACTTATTCAGCATGGATAAAATCACGTACTACTAAAATAGTAGTAAAAGTATAACCCCAAAACCATATTTCTTTAAATATCATTTCATTTTAACTATATAAATTTTCATGCTTCTCAAATCATTTATTTGAAATAAACTTCATTTCATTAAAATAATTATGCATGCATTTATTTAAAATAAAAATCCACTCACAGTACGGCTGAGCGCGCCGCTAATCCGATCTCTCGTCCCGTCGAATAACCTCTCGACCTGTAATAGGGACGTAATTATAATTATTACGAAACTCAAAATTTAATCATTAACGTTAAATCTACGGACGTCCTCACTCGCACAAAACCTCCCAATTTTCTCTTTTTCAGTTATCGGTATAGGAATTACGCCTCAATACCGAAAATCTACGTCCGAAATTACTCAGGACACCCACCTCGTGTTTGATTAATCCTTTTACTAGTTATTTCGTCGTAAAACCCTTTTAAAACAAATTTTACCTTTTTACGGTAAGTCCACAGTAACTTTTAATGGTCAAACAGTAATTATTCTAGGTAAAACAGTAATTCTGAAAGTCAAACAGTAAATGGTTAAAATCCAATTACTATTCACCCTTTACTCTTTACTGTTTACTGTTTACTTTTACTGTTTTACCATTTACTTTTCACTTTTTACCGTTTTACTTTTTACTTTTTACCGGTTTCACTATTCATCGTCTTCCTCACGCCGCCCGCCGCCGGCAGCTCTGCCACGGAGGCTAAAAACACCTCCAATCGGCACCAAATTCACCCAACACCATCGCCACCACCTCGGGGACTCATTCCCGTCGCCTCCGCCGCCAAAAACAAGCGCAGCCGCCGCATACGGCGGTTGACACGGCGGCCTAAACTCTCCAAATCCAATTTTCTCCAAAAACCAACCAAATCAACACCAAATTATACTCAATCGACTCCAAACAATGTTCTAAACACTAATCTAGCCTCCAATTGCATCAAAAACATCAATTACACAACCTCCAATTTGGAATCAAAAACCCTAAAAATTTCAAATCCTAATTTCTCCTTACCTACATCGATTCGGTTCAATTTCTTCCATGGGATTGTTGCACACGTTGATATCTTCATTTGCCCTCCAAAATCGGGTTGAATTATGGCCGGAGGAGAGAGTTCCCGGTTCGACACAGTCGAACCCTCTCAAGCTCCCATCAATCGAACGACGGCGAACTAGGCCGCGTGGCTGCCACATAGGAGAAGAGGAGCAGGAGGCGGTCCGAACGGGACCGGTGCGCCGGCCCAGTTCGGCCGGACGGCGGAGAATGGGTGGAGGTCGGGCCGAGTCGGGGGAGAGGAGAGAGAAAGGAGAGAGAAGAAAAAGAAAGAAAAGAAAAAGAAAAAGGAAAGTTTCCCGTTCGGGAAAATTTTCATTTGCCGCTATTTATACTCGTCCAAAAACGGCAACTTTCGGGTTTTTACGTCATAACTTTTTCATGCGAGCTCCAAATTAATCGTGCTACGCTTCCACGAACTCGTTTCAACGTCTTCTACTTCATCATGAAATAAAATCCTCGGTCGGGTTAACTTATTTAAAAGTCAACCTTTAGAACTTTCAAATCGTAAAAACAATTCCCGAGGAGAAATAATAAAAGTAAAACAGTTAAACGGTAATTCTAGGTTCGGGTTGTATCAACCTATATACAAATTTTAAAAAATTTATTGCTGGGCGATACTGCTGCCCTTGTGGAGGGAGGATGGCAAATTGAGTTGATCTCGTGATCGAGATCCAAACATTGGCCAAAATATGCGAAAATTTTACCATAACAATACTTTACTATCGCGAACAAATCATACGGTCATATTTTCATTTTGTCAATTTTAGGCAAGTAAATCCCAATGTGTTTACTAATGTAGTATAACTTGTTTATTAGGTCATACTAGAATGATGCCCGCGCTTTGCCGCGGTATTTGATAATGCTTATGTTTATAAATGAAGCTTAAGAATTAGAAATAAATTGGAGATCAATGATAGAAATAGATGACATCAACTACATTAGACATACATATTACATGAGATTGGAGGCATTCAGTCCAAAATAATAAGTGCCCCAATTGTGTTAGTTCTGATTCTAGAAGGCAGAGGAGCATAGTTTGGAGCATGAACTCCATTTGATTATACAAATTGCTCACATCTGCATGTTCACTGATGTTAACCAAAAATGCAATGATAGATGCACCTACATAACTTAGATAAGTTCAGCAAAAATTATATATACACTGCAATCATCACATTGCATTGTTCTTTTTCTGATTATGGTTCTTGCTTGTTGAAGATGATGTTGCTTTCACTACCAGATTAGGCATTATAGCCGACGAAATTGCAAATAACGGCCGACGAACTCTTTATTCGTCGGCTATAACCATTATAGCCGACGAAATTCGTCGTCTGTAGTGGTATTTCGTCGGCTAAAATGGTTATAGCCGACGATATCGCCGTCGGGTATAGTTTTGCCGACGGCGTATTTCAGACGATGTTATAACCGACGATATGTCGTCGGGTAATGGTTATAGCCAACGAAATCGCCGGCTATAATAATTATAGCCGACGATATCGTCGGCTATAACCATTATAGCCGACGACTTAAATTCGTCGACTATGATGCCTTTTCTGGTAGTGTTTGTTCACTTCCCTGTCATAATAAGAGGAAAAAAAGGAATAATTAATAGGAAGTGAATGTAATCACTCCATCATAAATAGAAGATGAATCAAAATGCGTGTACCACAAAAAAGAACAATAAATTGTGAATCATGAGGGTCAAAGGGTTTTGCAACTATGGGGCAGGTAGAGAAATTATTATGGTTTGACTTCTAAGAATGAATAAATTACATATTAAGTTATTGTTCAAAGATAGAAATTGGATACTTAAGTTAGTAAATATATGAAATCCAAATGTTATTACCTTTCCAATTTCTTCTTTGGTTCTGAGGTGAATAGTGCCTTTGTACTTGCATCCATTTCCCTTTTTCTTTCATAGATCTTCTCTGGTGTTGTTGTGACTGGATTTTGTTCTGCTGTTGAATTTGAAACTTGCTGATCTGAGAGGATGCGTTTCACTGTCAGCTCACCATTTTTATATTTTTTCAACTTAAACATGTGGCTCTGACCAATAGTGTCCCGAATCTCTTTGGGTAGACTTTGCTGTGCTTCAATGGGCATTTTGTTCACCAATTCTTCACAGGTGCAACCAAAGAGTTGCTCGGCTGGCCTTCCCATTAAGGTAACAGTTGCTTCATTAGTGGTATCTTCAATGATCATGGATACGCGGTAACTGTGTGAAAAATTCATAAGATACTTAGAGTGAATGAAATAACGTTTATAGACAAAAAATTTGGGTTGGTGTGTAATGGTGGCAGAAGGGATTGATCATGTAGTTATGTTGATGATGATGTTGAAATAACATTGATTTTAAATTATGTTTTCAGCTATAATAATAGGATATTGATGCTTTTTTGTATTTGGTTTGGTATAATTTAAAATTTTAATGTGTTTATTTTTAAAAAGGTGAAAGTTACTAAGGGTTTATCAAATTTATGCATAAACCATATACAGCTAGTGTTTAGTTTCTGTGATTTTATTTCAAAGAAGCTAGTTACTAATTGTGATAGACCATATACAGCTAGTGTTTAGTTACCTGCATAAACCATATACAGGTAAGAAATTGAAAAGAAGCTAGTTACTAATTGTGATAGACCAAAAGAAATTCAATATAAGCTAGTGTTTAGTTTCTAAAGCCTAATTGTGATAGTTACTAAACCCTAAACCATATACAGCTAGTGTTTAGTTTCTGTGATTTTATTTCAAAGATGCAGGTAGGAAACTGAAAAGAAGCTAGTTACTAATTGTGATAGACCAAAAGAAATTCAATATAAGAATGAGATGTCACATTGAAATTAAAGTGTAACCTGACCATGGTAGAGGTTTTTCTTGAGTGTTATGCTGGAAGCAAGCCAAGGCATCACTATCATGCTTTTGCTTGAGTATTTTAAAGCAATTTGGTGCTGGACAACCTTTGTACCACCAACCATTATGGATTGCATATCTAGCAATTGATGTTTTGCAGTAGATTGCATCATCCTGCATTAGTGACGTATTAAAAGGATGGATGACAATGGATATTACATGATTAGAAGCAATTATTTAGTGATCAAAAATATATATTTTACAGTTTGTTAAGTTTAAGTTCCATAAAATATTCTATTGTTTTATTTTGTACCTTGCAAGATTCTGGATTTAGTTCGTATAACTGGGACACTGTTTTGGTGTTTAGCTTGTTTGGTTGTTGTGGTGCTTCCGGTTTGATTATCCTCACTTTATCTTCTATTGCAGAGAACCTGCGATAATTTTTCAAAGTTGTGGTTAGTGTTTTCAAAGATAATTAATTGATACATGATGCATCGAGTGGTGAGAAAGTTTACTCTGCTTTGTATTCTTGTTCCTCATCAATGTGAGGATTTATAACAATGCATGAATGATCTCCGGCTGATCCCATGATCTCATCTGTGGATGATAAGAATCATCAGTAAAGTAGAAGTGTTGGTTGTAATTGTGTAGTTCTTATTTCTAATTGGTACTTACTCTTATACATTGTTACCCTCAGGCTGGTGATGACAGCAAATACTGGTTGTGGCATCTCCTCGATAGTTTTGATATCAAAGTTTTTTACTGGATCACCCCAAAGGGAGACTTTTAGCTCTTCTCTTCTGTATTTGATATTGAAAAAGTTATTTAATTTTTTATAGTTTCAGATTGTATTAAAACAACTAATATATATATATATATATGTTTGTGTTTATTAATGTTACCTTAAGTTTGCCAGCCATATGTCGCGCACCCACTCCCATTTTTTTTTTCCATTTCACGTAAACTTGATATTCCTGTGTCACTTTTTTTATACAACCATAAAGATCTTGCATATAACAAAAAGAGAGGATTGCTAGTGTCAGAACATAATATACTGTTATGTAATGCATATATGGGAAATAATTTTGTAAAAGTTGTGGGCTTGCCTGCAAGAACATGTTGGTTGTCAAGGTGGGCAGTGAAATCATCAAACTGTAGAAGGTGAAATCCATATCTTGGGGGGGAAGGGAGTGTCTCATTGATTGGCACAAATGAGGTGAATCTATTGAAGAGCAGTTGGACTTCATGATTGACTAATTTAATTCCCGCATTATATATTCTGTTGTGAAATTTGTAAATGTCATAGATCTTCCCTTCTTCCATTTTTTCAGTCACAGATTCATAGTATTCCTCTTCAATGATACCCTCAATTCTGTCTCCCTACATTTGATAGAAGACATATTGTCATGAATGAAACTGATATAAAGTTATTTTCTACTGTACAATGCAAGATGAAGTGATTGATGACAAATGTTTAAAGATAAAGAAAATTCTAGACATAGATGATGTTACTTGTAATTCTTTTCTAGTAGAAGTACCGTTTCGTCAATAAGAAGATAATGAAGACCATCATATGCATCACTCATGTATGCTCTAGGTCTCCAGATCCTCCCCACACGGACTCTAATTTTGTAATACATGGTGAATGACTTTATATCGCGAATGAGCGTCGGATTTATGTTCTCCAACGCCTGAAAATAACAAAGCATATTAGTGAACAAATGGATACTGTTAGAATTGAATATTTTCTATAACATCTATTGTGATGAATATATTAAGAATACACTCTATGAAGTTCCTGAATCTACCATTTGTAAATGTTTTGAACTTCGATCAGACGTTGGTAGTTCACTGTCAATTTTCAACATGCAAATAAAAGAATGTTATCGTGTGTAGATGTGAAGAAAATAATTAGTTTACATCCCTGTGAAGATGTGGAAATTGAGTTCAAAGTTACCAGTGTTTAGGATAAGGACGATAATGACGTTTTCAAAACAGGGGTGGATGATTTATATTGGATAAGGACTCTACTGTTTGGGATAAGGATATTCTGACAGGGGTTATGGCTGAGTGTGTTAATACTGTTTGGGATAAGGATTCTCAAAGAATCCAGAAGTTTGAATATCTGGGGAAGTAAATATTAAATATGTTTATTGACTGTTTGGGATTTGGAATCTGAAATGGTCCACTATATTCTGGAAAGATCATTTATTTGCTTAAATATAGATAAAACTATTTCTGTTAATGTAATGTACTCTTATACTATCTTGATACTTCATATTGTAGTCATTTACACAATTAAATCAAATGTTATGTTGTCAAAACAATGCTCATATATATATGATGTTAATTAACACACTTGTCGATTGCATTGAACACTTTTAGCCAACAAAATTTACTCAGTAGAAGAGTTGACTTCCTCACTTTGTTAATCAAATTATTAATATCGCCGACTAAAACGATGATAATAATGTTAATTGATTTTATTTTACATTTAATATGAGACAATCTAGGCATATATAGTTGAAACGTTCAGAGACTTCATTTGATTGATTTGGAGTTTAAAGTGTTTTGGATAAAAAGTTTACGAAAATTTAGTCATAAATTCTGTAAAATATCTTTGAATACTATATTTTTTGTATAGGTATTGGGGATATTATTATTATTTATCATAATTTTTAGACGATCTTTTGAAGTAGCTCTTGACAATGCAACATAAAGCTGTCCATGAGTAAAAACTGGTTCAGAAAGAAATACACCAACTTGATTGAGTGATTGACCTTGACTTTTATTTATAGTCATTGCATAGCATGGTCTAACAGGGAATTGACGTCGTTTGAACAAAAATGGCCACTTGTGTTCAGTTGCGGTTAGAGTTATTCTTGGTATAAAAAACCTATGTCCCATATTATCTCTTGTCAATATTTTTGCTTCTATTAATCTATCAAACAGTTTTGTTATTATTAATCTTGTGCCATTACATAAGCCGTTTGTTTGATTTATGTTTCTCAATAGCATGATCGGCATATCAACTTTTAAAGTTAACTCATGTGTTGGTAGATCGTTGAATTCGAGTTGGTTTAAAAATTCAGTTGGATATAAAAGATTAATATTTTCGTCATTACCGGAGTCGGAAGAAATTGTATCAAAACTATAATATGTGGTTACCTTACCTGGTAGTATGTTTATTGCCTAATTATTTATGTTTTGAACAGTTGAATTTCGTGCTGTAACAATTGCACGTTCTCGTAAATAATTGATATTGTTATAATAAGTGTTGAAATCGGGGTAAGTGATATTAAAAATTGCTTCTATAGGATCAGTGTATGAATTAATCAATAAATTGTTTGGAATTTCAATCCATGAGGTGTCTTTATCATCTGTATGATAACATGACTGTGTACGGCCCTCGCCAATTTCTAATATCCAATTCGCAAAATCTGAAATATCTTTTTTTTCATTTTCAGTCAAACCTTTTCTTGACAATCGCATATTTTCTGTTAAATTAAATACTTTGAATGATTGCCAAAGGTATGAATTGTTCAATGAAGCTTTGATAATGTCTTCTTTAGTTCCTCCAAGGACTACAGGTAAAATTTGTCTAAAATCTCCACCTAATAAAATTGGTTTTCCGCCAAATGGGGTATGATTTTTAGTAATATCAGAACTTGAAAGAATATCACGTAGAGATCTATCTAGTGATTCAAAACAATACTTGTTACACATTGGAGCTTCATCCCAAAGAATTAGATATGTTTTTTCAAGAAGTTTAGCAAGAAGAATTCCTTTTTTTATTGGACATGTTGTACAATCATCTACAGTAAGGGGTATTTTAAATCGAGAATGTGCAGTCCGACCATTTGGGAGTAACAACGATGCTATACCAGATGAAGCTACTACTAAAACAATTTTTCCTTCGGATCTCAATTTGTTTATTATCGTATGCCATAGAAAAGTTTTTCCAGTTCCTCCACTTCCATGAACAAAAAACATTGATGTTTTCTTCTCTTCAATTGCTTTAATAACATGATCATATATGTTTTTTTGGCAAACGTTTAACTGAGAAACAAAATTTTCATGATTATGTTTTAATAGCTGAACATCAGAGTTAAACTCTTCTCTTAATAATCTGTTTTTGAGTTCTTTTATTTTATTTTCATCTGACATTAGTAATTGATAATCTTGTAATGACTTGGATGACATGTTAAGTATGGATTCCAATTCATATAAGAGATTGTTCTTCAATTCAGGTTCAGGTATATTTAAATCAAGGGTTTTTAATTCTATTCGAGTATTGTGTATCGTATCTTCACACATGCTTAGCCAATGAGTGTCAAATAATTTTTGTGGATTAGCAACCTCACAAAATATAAGAATTGTAGCAAATAGTTGATGCATTTCAGAAGCTATTGCCACCAAAGAAGATTCTGTTAAAGCGTCAGTCCATTCTTTGTCGTCACCCAGTAAACCTAAAGCTTGACATGCTTCTTTATAAGAAGGATATGTAATATTATTAATAGTTTTGACTGAATTGAAATCTTTGCAACCTTTTTGAATATTCAATAACATCCGCAAGAAATACAATTCACCTTTTATAGGATGCACATAAGCTATTCTACCAATAGTTTTATATTGTTGTCTCGGTGTCCAAATTTTTTTGCTTTTGTCCCAAACAAACTTAGTTGGAAATTGAGCGTAAGTTAATTCCCTCGCTTCCTGATGAGTTTCGTTTTTTTCAAAGTTCCAATTTGCTCGAAACCAAGCTGTAAGTGTTGTATAATCATTTGCTCTATATTTTAAAATGGATTCAAGAGAATCTGTTTCTTTAAAGATAACATTTTCTTCTGAAGGCAAATGAACTTCTAAACGTTGGACTGCAGGATATCTAGAATGAATTAAATATTTAAATAGTCTCCATATAGATTCGTGAGGACTTAAATATCGACAATTGAGATAAGATTGAATTTCATCTTTTTTACTCTCATAGAGCGCAACTCGAGCTCTGTCTGGACCTTTATTGATATATTTGAACAAATATTTAATTAACATAGATTGAGAGCATGATTCAACATTAATATGAGCATTGTACCGTAACAGTAAATTGGAATTATAAGGTACAACAAACTCGTTTCCAATTGTAATTCCATTTTTTATGACAAATCTTGTGCCATCATCACGACGTTTATATACAGGCGGCTTGATTCTTTCGAATGTAGTGTCCGTATTATATGGTTTTGGAAAAAATTTACAACATTTCCCATCTCACATGCAGGGAGCTTTCATGTCAATTTCTCCGCAAGGTCCGTGAATCATAAATTGGCTAACAATTTTAAAAAGTTCTAGATCAATGTTTTTATCTGGTAACTCCGCTGATATAATAGAATCTATGTCAATTGGGTTGTAACATTTGTAATCTTTATTTAACCAAAATAACATGTGAGTATGAGGTAATCCTCTTTTTTGAAATTCAATTGTGTATACATGTGCTTGAATCTCTCCAAATGGTTCACCGGATTTAATATACGTGATCATATCTTCTAATTTTAATTGAAAAATTCTACAAATTATATCAGGCCTATCTTCTTGTCTATATCCAGGATTGTTTGCAAAATAGTTTAATATCTCAGGCCAATTAACATTGCAAGTAAAAGTGATGAATAGATCTGGATTTCCGTAATATCTACAAATTGTCATTGCATCTTGATAGTTATTGATCATATCTCTAGGACTACCAGTATAAGAACTTGGAAGATAAATTCTTTGTCTAATGTCACGACCTTCATTAGCTCCATCTAAATAAGCATTATAAAGTTCATCACGTTTTTCAGTTCTAAACTTTTCTTGATGATTTCTAATATAGTCCAGCGCATTTTCTTCTACAGTTGCATAAGCGTCTACTAAATATTGTTGAAATAATCTTTCGCCTTTTAATAGAGTGTCTGCATTTTTATCTCTGTCATGAATATAATATGCTACGAAACTTCGCATTGACATTCGTTTTCTTTTTCTCTCTTTACTTTTTGTTGTGGGTTCTAATAACAAAATAATTTTGTATCCTTCCTCACCGTACGGAAACAGTATTGGATATTGTAATGACATGTACTTTGGGTGAATTTTAGAAATTCGCTTCAAATG
This sequence comes from Potentilla sterilis, assembly GCA_963682095.1. Lineage (NCBI taxonomy): Eukaryota > Viridiplantae > Streptophyta > Magnoliopsida > Rosales > Rosaceae > Potentilla > Potentilla sterilis. The sequence goes on from OY821754.1 coordinate 32,675,720, forward strand.
TCCATCATTGGATTGAATTATGATATCTTTATTTGAATTGAATTCTCCAATATCACCGACAATTAAACCGCCTATTTGGTCACCAATTGGTTGTTCATATTGTTTACTATCAGTTGGTTGTCGACTAAGCACATTCATGTGTAATGAAGGTAAAGAATTATCTTCAAATTTATCTCTAACAGTTCGAAACGATTTAGTCAACTCATTCACTTCATCAAACATATGTATAAGTCCTTTAACAATTTCTGGTTTGATTTTTTTATGATGATAAGAAGGGTCAATAGCATTGATGCGATTTGAAATTTCATTCTGAGTGTCATAAACATATAATTGCGCTTATTTAGGTGGCTCACCGTCAGATGGTAACACGGAACCCATTAAATGATGCACTTGACTACATATTTTGAAAACATAGGGTCCACCTCCATTATTTATATGTTTATCAATTTTTGCACCCATTGAAGTAAATGCAAACATTGAATTATAAACTCTGATGTTGTTTCTAAAATTCGAACTTTCTTGACCATTATTTGGATCTAATAAATGTTGAAGAAATTCTGGTGTTGAATTTGATTGTTTAAGTTTTACTTGACCTTGTTGACAACAACCTGTGTATATAATAGGTGCATTTCTCCAAGCTCGTGTATTTGCTTCATTTAACCAAAAGTAAGCTTTGCAATGAACACATTCATACACATTGTTACCCACATCTTGATATTTTATGATTGAACCTGCAGTTTATATTTGTCTAAATTACATGTTTAATTCAGTAAAATGTTAAGAAAATATAAATTTAATTCTTGGTTTGGAATTTGATGTTAAGAAATTCTATTTTTTTAAATTCACACTTAGCCTCTGTATGACCCGATTAATAAACGATATATCCCAAAAAATATTCCTAAAATACTAATTTAAACATGAAAAATGAAACTTAAAAGTCATGAGGTGTAATAGAGCTAAAACAATTTCTAACCTTGTCTCCTATTCTGATATGATGCTTGTCCAATGGTAAATAGATTCAGAATGGAATTGTCAGCTGCAACTTTATAATAAAGAACAATTGAATTAATGGTTAGAGATACGTTTTAAATAAAACGTAACTAATTAACTCCATACACAAACAATGAGGCAGATACCTGTTATGTTTTCATTGTCATTAATTAATGACGGGGAAGTTTCTCCATGTTCACTTTCAAAATCAAATGGATCATCAACTGTTTCAACATTAATGTGTCCATCGGAGAAACTCTCGGGATTCATAGAAAATTTCTTATTTCCCAATTGTTCAAAAAAAGATCTTCTTTTAGACAAAATTTGTTGAGCGGTTGCTTCATCACTCTTTACGTCTTCACCAGGTTGTTGTAGCTCATGCGTGCAGTTAGCTTGTAATTCTATTGGCATCCTCTTGCATTTCAAATCTGTCAACTTTCTCTTCCTTGCAGTCATTCGTGTTTTAGGTGCCATATCTATAAAGTACAACCTAATTGAATAATCATATATAACATAGAATCCTATTGAAAACAACTATAATAAGAAACAACTATTTTGTCACAACTCTCACTACCAGAAAAGGGGTTATAGCCGACGATATGGGAAAAAACGGCCGACGAAATAGTATTTCGTCGGCTATAAGGGTGATAGGAGCATAAAATGCGACGTTCTTAATGTGTTTTTACCCTCATTTACGCTTTGCTTAGCTCTTATTATTGTAGAATTGAGTCATTAGATCGAGTCTTGAGTCTTCGGTAGAGAATTTGCGAAAATGTGCTTAAAAGGAGGAAAAAGTGAAATTTCGGCAAGTCCTTATTAAAGTAGGAATCCTTGTTGGATTATGATTGTTAAATATGTTTTATTTATGCCTCAACTAATATTCTTGTTCTCTTATTATCAGATTTAATCATAACATGTGCAAGACATGTGCTCGGCGTGGCATGCATAAGGAAAGCAAGGATTAAATAGGCTGACGAACCCAACAAGGAAGGAAATAAATGAAATTGAAAGAGAAAAATGTGCAGCTGAATTGAAAGAGAAAGAGGAGAAGAAGGAGGAGAAAATAAGGAAAGAAAGCCGAGTTAAGAAGGAGTTTTATTCAGAAATTAATCTTTATTCTTTGACTAATTCGGCAAACAAAATAAGGGAGGTCTTCTACGGCAAAAGAAGGAAGGGAATTCAAGGACGTATGTGGACTGATTTTCACCCATCATTCAAAGGAAAGTTGGCTGAATTATATCAAGAATAAATGGAAGAAATATTGCAAGATTATTCAGCATTTATTTAAGGATTATTTTGGCAACAAATCAAGAAGAAAATCAAGGATTGTCGAACAAGAAAAGAGGGAGGAATTGAATTCGGATTGAAGCACCTAGGGTTGCCGAACTCTCCCTCATGCTTCTCCTATATATAGTTCGGCACTTGCTCAAAGAAAGGGATCTTTTTCTCTCACAAAATACTAGCCAAAACTCTACCAAAGTGCCTCCACAAATCCCATACAGAAACTGAGTTGCCGAACCACCTTCACTTCTCCCATTCGCATCCTTTCATCTTCGAATTCATCTCTGCTGAAGCATCTTCAAGGTTCTTCTAAAGTGTGATTCGACTAAACTCATGGCTTCAAGGTTCTTATAAATTACAATATCATGTTGTATGATTTGTGGGATTATAACTTTTGGTTTGTATACTTTATTAAGGATTTCCGAATTTTACTTTGGATTCATATATTGATTGTGAATTTGATTCATGGTTTATATGTGATTGCTGAATTTGATTTAGAGTTCTTATGATATATTGTATATAATTTTTCATGTTGATTTCATAAATAATTGGTTGAGGGCAGTAGGTTTTTATATATGTTCTTGATGATATTTGATTAACTTTCATGAGTTCGTGCATCACAAATTGTGTGCATAAGGGCTGACTTTGTGGCTTCTCCTTGTGTACCGATTTTATATACCAAAACAATTTCGATTGCTTCATACGCTGAGTTGCTGTGATTTGGATTGTTTATTAGGGCGGATATAACCTTGAAAATTTGCATGTTCAAATATGATGAGTGACGCCATTACATGTTTGCATGTCTCCGATTCGGCTTACTGTGCTTATGTTAATCGTGTTTAATTTCTACGCTGAGTGTCTTTAAACTGATTAATGCTATGTTTGGGGTTATACGCTGAGTTAACTCTAGATAATTAAGAAGTCTTAACGATTAGATGAACTGACAGAGGGCTCTAATTAGAATCGGAATTAAATTTGTCTAAGTGCTATGTGAAGAATTATTGCTGCCTTGAATCTTTTATTTTCGTTTAATGCATGTAAAGTGTTTTCGTGTTACGTGTGATGTGGAGAAGATGATCATATGTATATATTAATTTTAGGTTTAATTTTCGTTACATATAGATGTTTAGATACAATTCCCAATCCCCCCATATTTATAATGCTTCATGGAATTAAATGCCCTTGATTTCCCCGGATAGAACGATCCCTACTTGTCAATACTACAATCGACACAAGAAGGGTATTATTGGTATGCGATTATTTTGCAGGTACAAATTGTGCACGCATCAATTTTTGGCGCCGTTGCCGGGGAAATTAAAATTATTTAATTTCATGATGTGTTACTTTGTATCATTGTATAAATTGTGATGTGCATAATTGTTTATAGTTTCTGTTTTGTATAAGTTTTAGGTTTCGGTATGTAATAGCTTAATTAGGTTTCGGTTTTTGTTTATAACTGTGGCCGAATGTATGATATCATATGTGATTTATGTGTGTAACGTTTAGATAAATTGCTAGGAAGTTAAAGATTTATTTATGTTTAGTTTATTGTAGGTTCTAAAGTTAACGGAATAGGTGAAGTCCATTTTGTTAATATTAGCTATAACCCTCCATTTGTACCTTGTTAAGGTCACTTGGGGTTGAGGGCGGTTTTTATTAACACTTGGAGAACTGTTTAACACATGGTTATTCTTAACTGAGTAAGGGGCATAAAGGTTCGCCTATTTTTTTCGTTTGTCTTTAATTTGGTTTCAAGGTTTGTTTAACTAGATCTCAAGGCCCACAGACTGATGTTCCTTCTCGGTGAGGGAGTCGATAGGGAGTTCGCTCTCCGTGGTTACCAACAACGAGTCTTGCCTTGATCCATCTTAGAAACTTTCGTTCTAGCCTTCTGAAAACACGGAATAGTCATGTCTAGACGACAATACTTGGGCCGCACGTCCACCTTGCTTTAGAACTTAGAAAATAACTTTGCATAAATAGATTTATATAGCTTCACAAATGAAAGATGTCTTTAAATTTTAAGGTATATCGGATTAAAGCATGATACTACATTGGGCTGTTTCAGCCCATTGCACTGTTATCTCCTCTGCTCCACGTACCTTGAATTTTAAAAGTGTTGTGAATAACAGCAATTAGACTCTAAGAGTTCGACATATTTGATGTGTTATAATTTTCGGATACTTTGTGAAACATGAACCGAATTCTTGTGTAAATAACATGTAAATTTTCATGAAACATTGTGTAAATTTCGTGTGAAAATTTTGTGTGATATACTTAAAATAATTTTGTGTTAACCTATACATATTACTTCTAACTTATTTCTAACCTATACTCTAACTTATTCTAACTCATTCTTTCTAACCTATACATGTTGATTCTCAAAATTCTTGTAGAGTTTAATTGTTCGTTGCAGATCATAAGGAAGAGGTGAAGAATTACATTGTTAACAATTGATTGGAGCTCTCATTGACTTGGGAAGAATGACAAGTGTTGCAAGAAACGAGTTCCACCCCTCTAAACTTCTGTTCATGATTTGCAATTAAATTCTACTTAGCTAATTATTGTATATTTATACACTAACTTCTAACTTTAGCTAATTCACTAACTCACTACTAACTTATTCTTTGAATTCTCATCTCCACTCTTCTAAATTTCTTTATCTTGATGTGATGCAGTTGAAGAGTGGAGTAATCATGCATCGAGTTATGATAACCATTGTAAGGAGGCACGAATTTGGAGTGCGCACTCCAAAAGGCGTCGCCCACAACTTGATTAAGAAGTGAAGAGTCTAGGCTGAGTAGACTATAAACATTAAGCGTTGCATGTGAGGCAACCCATTTCAACCAAAATTGTGAAGGAGCCATCAACGAGAGTTTGAAATTTCTAATCCCTAAACTCTTTTTGGTTGAATTGCATAAATGGAGATATGTGATTTATCATGTGCTTAGAAATTACAACATTATTTTGATCTACATTGAGGACAATGTAATTTTCTAAGTGTGGGGTAGTGATACATGTTTCCATGTGTTTTGTTTTGTTTTGTTTCATTTATTTTAGTTTGTTTCGAGTCAGTAAAAGAAAAATACAGAAAAATTAAAAATTTTCGTTTGTTTTTAGCTAAGATCGAGTCATAGATGCCCCTAAAAGAGTCGATGATGATTATATCTTTGAATGCATAGATGATTGTTTTGCATAATCATAAAAATTAATTGTGAGTTTCATGGATATTGTGATTGGTATGAACATGTGAGATTATGATTGACATACAATAAGCATGCATGTTTGAGTTAATTTGTTTCCATAATATCCTATGTAAGCTTTCGTGCCAAATACTTTCTTCCTGTGCGATAAATATGACAAGTGGCAGAAATTATCTAAACTTCATCATTCTTTGATTATTCAATGATTATGTGCCATAGATTTTAATGAACTCTAGAATGCTAGAACTCACTATTGTTGATTTTTGAGACTATTATTCATGACTATGCCTTGATTTCGAAAGTGATTGAGAAGATCTTGTTAGGATTACCACTAAAGCCAAATAAAGCATGTGCCTAATTTGTGCCCGTCGTGGGACTCCTTAGTTTTAACCCCTTTGAGCCGAAATTCAGCCATTTTATTTCATCACCATGAAACACATTCCTTGTGCTTAGAATAGTTTTTTTTTTCCCTAACCCTTGTTATCAAGACTTGGTAAAGCTTAATTTTATTGTGGAATTGTGATTTGGAGTGATGATTTGAAGCAAGTGTGGGGTGAACCAATCCAAAAGCATGAAAGAAATATGATTGCCGAAACAAAAAGAAAAATCGGACAGAAAATAAAAAGAAAAAAAAAATTTGGCAACAAAAAGAAAAATAAAAATGCTGGGATTGGGTTCTTGTGGTGAAATTGGAGTTTGTTTGAAAATTGAAATACATGACCTTTGTTCGATTTCACTATGTTTGGGAAGAAAATAATGAAGAATGGGCCCAACAAGTTGAAACTTGGCCCTTGGAGTGAAGTCATAAGGAGTATTGAGTTTTGCTAAGTCTTGGTGACACTTATCACCACTATCCTAAATGTGAATTCCTTATGCCAAGCCCCATTATATTCCCTTGTAAAGATCTCTCATGATTCTTAAAATAGGTGAACTTTGTATGTGGAGATTATCTCAAGAGTTGAGCTTATGGTTTTGGTTCATTTGTGCACATAATTGTTAAATGAAGTTTATCTTAATAATACTATTCACAAAGTGCCTTTATTTGATGACATATGCAAGTTACTCTTTGTAATTCTTAATCTATTTTCTTGCATATACCTTGAGTGAATATTGCCATATCATGAGTGAAAAGAAGAGAGTATGCCTAGTGAGGAGGATTGAATTAACTTGACATATTTACATGCTTATTTTCTCACTTCTTACTTGTTCATGCCATGAAACATGTCTATGACGCTTGAGATTAGTGCGCTTACATTTGGATGCTTAACTTGAAATCTATGTGTTTTAAAGATCTTGAGACAATTATTTAGGGGCAGCAGCAGTTTTAATAGAGTCTTTTATTTTGTTTTGCTAAGGGACTAGCAAAAGCTAAGTGTGGGGTAGTTGATAGGAGCATAAAATGCGACGTTCTTAATGTGTTTTTACCCTCATTTACGCTTTGCTTAGCTCTTATTATTGTAGAATTGAGTCATTAGATCGAGTCTTGAGTCTTCGGTAGAGAATTTGCGAAAATGTGCTTAAAAGGAGGAAAAAGTGAAATTTCGGCAAGTCCTTATTAAAGTAGGAATCCTTATTGGATTATGATTGTTAAATATGTTTTATTTATGCCTCAACTAATATTCTTGTTCTCTTATTATCAGATTTAATCATAACATGTGCAAGACATGTGCTCGGCGTGGCATGCATAAGGAAAGCAAGGATTAAATAGGCTGACGAACCCAACAAGGAAGGAAATAAATGAAATTGAAAGAGAAAAATGTGCAGCTGAATTGAAAGAGAAAGAGGAGAAGAAGGAGGAGAAAATAAGGAAAGAAAGCCGAGTTAAGAAGGAGTTTTATTCAGAAATTAATCTTTATTCTTTGACTAATTCGGCAAACAAAATAAGGGAGGTCTTCTACGGCAAAAGAAGGAAGGGAATTCAAGGACGTATGTGGACTGATTTTCACCCATCATTCAAAGGAAAGTTGGCTGAATTATATCAAGAATAAATGGAAGAAATATTGCAAGATTATTCAGCATTTATTTAAGGATTATTTTGGCAACAAATCAAGAAGAAAATCAAGGATTGTCGAACAAGAAAAGAGGGAGGAATTGAATTCGGATTGAAGCACCTAGGGTTGCCGAACTCTCCCTCATGCTTCTCCTATATATAGTTCGGCACTTGCTCAAAGAAAGGGATCTTTTTCTCTCACAAAATACTAGCCAAAACTCTACCAAAGTGCCTCCACAAATCCCATACAGAAACTGAGTTGCCGAACCACCTTCACTTCTCCCATTCGCATCCTTTCATCTTCGAATTCATCTCTGCTGAAGCATCTTCAAGGTTCTTCTAAAGTGTGATTCGACTAAACTCATGGCTTCTCTAGTTTTCTGTATAAATTACAATATCATGTTGTATGATTTGTGGGATTATAACTTTTGGTTTGTATACTTTATTAAGGATTTCCGAATTTTACTTTGGATTCATATATTGATTGTGAATTTGATTCATGGTTTATATGTGATTGCTGAATTTGATTTAGAGTTCTTATGATATATTGTATATAATTTTTCATGTTGATTTCATAAATAATTGGTTGAGGGCAGTAGGTTTTTATATATGTTCTTGATGATATTTGATTAACTTTCATGAGTTCGTACATCACAAATTGTGTGCATAAGGGCTGACTTTGTGGCTTCTCCTTGTGTACCGATTTTATATACCAAAACAATTTCGATTGCTTCATACGCTGAGTTGCTGTTGTTTCTGCCTAAACCCGGGGGTCTAGTAGATACTTGATGAATCCAACTCGATCTCCTGCAATCCTGCTTACTAAGGGGAATACCGGGCGGGCCGGCCTTCACCTCTCCGATGCCTAAGTTAGTATAGTTGGAATATATATAACCAGGGCACGTATGTAAGCAGGGAGAGAGACAAGTTACCTATTTATGGTGGTAGCTGAGGCCTATATATAGGTGGTTGGGGGTGAGGGCTGGCCTCATCCTTCGATGTGGGACTAGTTCTCTTCTGTTTGGACATTCTGGTGCCCTCTTTGGCAGGCGGGCGTCCCTGGTCCCAGGATCCCTGGAGGCAGGATAGACCGCTGGGGCCCGAGGCCTGGTGCTGGTGGTCCGATCCTGGGTCCTGGTCCGGGCCCTGGTGCGCTTGCTGCGGGTCTGTGGGCCCTGGTGTAGCCTCTCTGGCTACTGTCAACAAGTCCCCCAAGTTCCCGGTCAAGTGCAATCTTGAATGGGGACTTAAGATCTGTCTTGCTCTTGGCCTGCAGACCCGCAGGGTTACCAACCTACCGGTGCTCAGTCCCCCAAGTCCGCGTTAAAGATTGGGCGTGACCGAGGTGAGTATCTGGATCTTGAATGGGCGTTCCTAAAGTATCGAAACGAGTCCCGGATGAACCATATTGGTGCGAGGCGGAGTTCACGGGAGCTCGACGGGCGTCCTGCCATATCGAAACGAGTCCCGGATAAACTTGCAGACTAGCCTTCGGGAAGGCCTGTTGGTGCGTGGAATAGGCCAACAGGTGCCCGAAGGGTGTTATGGCCGCGCTGAGGCGTTGTTTTAACACTTGCTAGCTCTTCTCAGCTTTTGTTGTTTAAGCGTTGAGGTAATGTGCAGGTTTGTTAGCCTGCGGGGAGACTTGCTCTGTGTTAGAGAGACAATCTGCCCGGTGGAGTGGCGTTGAGATAACGAGTCTCGCCATGTATCCCCAAGGGTATCACAGTTCAGTGTGATGCAGGGTTTTTATCCTGCTGGACAAGAGTACATTGGTTAGATGTAAGCTCGCCCGGGTTTATAAAGCCCATGCGTTTAGAAGCCTCGAGTTGTTGCTGGCTCGTCCCTGCCCGTAGGCGTAGGGAATGACATCCGGTAGAATATTTCGGAGCTGGTTGAATGTCACATGCCCGGTGGAATGCCATAGTGCTGGGCGGATCTCGACCGGGCGGTCTGCCATATCGGGGTGAGTCCTCCAGTGAAATGGCATACAGCCGGTGTAAATAACCGTGACACGTCATGGTGTCGGGTTGATTTGAAGGTTGACCTTCTTTGTGAAGCGAGGAGAGGGGACGCCTCGCTGCGTGCTCCTTGCTTACTAACTGTTGCTTGCGGGTGGGACATGTGGCTGACATGCAATGAAGGGGGAGCCCATCAGTTCCATCAGTTATGATGGTATGGGATCCTTTATTGATGCCGTGGGCACGTGTCGGCAGGGGGCGAACTGAGATGGAGGGGATCGACGGCTGGGGTTGCCTGACCTTTGTTGTTGCCCTATTTATCGTCTCATCTGCTTTCCTCCTGCCGTACTTTGCTTACCCTTTGCCTTCTGCTCTCCTCTTCCATCTTTCGGCAGAACTGAACTTTTGTTTTGAGGTTTGATGGCGTCTGGGAGATCTGCGCATTATGCCAGTGGCGGTCGTGGGCCTAGGAGGCACGAGCTGCGGGATGGTGATGGGACGATTTTCTGCGACGAAGCAATCAGAAGTATGGACGAGAGGGAGATTAGGGAGTTTCGGTCGAGGTGGGATATCAACTCTTCCGTTAAGCTTCGAGGCTTGCATCCCGGCGAGCTGGCCTGTAATCCGGAGCCGGGCTGGGTCGCTGTTTTTGATGACCAGTTCCGCAACGGACTATCGCTGCCGTTGCCGGGATTTGTCCAGTACATGCTGAGCTCACTGAATCTTTCCCCAGCCCAGCTTCCGAGCAATCAGTGGAGGCAGTTGCTTGGGCTTGGGTGCCTGTTCTGTTTGAGTTATATGGACTGGCCCACGGTTAATGAATTTCGGGCGCTGTACAGGATTTCTTACTGCAGAAAGGGCCAGTGTCGTGGTTGCGTGAATTTTGCCACGCGGGATCATGCTGCTGCCATTACGCATCTGCCGGCGACGGTTTTGGATGGCTGGAGGAGGTCGGTGGTGCTGGCCGGTGGTAAGTGGCAGCGTACCTGGAGGGGTTATCAAGTGCCCGGGGCATATCAACCGATCGGGGACCAGACCTATGAATTGGAGAACCTTGAGAAGCAACGGTTATTCCGTTTGTTTTATGGCTGGGACCATGATAGCCGGAGCACCTACAATTTCACTCGGTGGAACGTGCTGGAGGTGCTGGGGATGGGGAGAAAACCTACTAATGGTCCTCGGCCCGCGCTTAAAGTTGAGGAGACTATCGAGCCGGATGAGGAGCTTATAGCAGCGAGGTTGATGGAGATAGGGGAGGAGGCCGCAAAAATTGTTCTTGACGTGGCTACCCAGAAGCGTACGGAGCATGCAAGGCCGGTGCCGCTAGTGTTCTCGGACGCTCATTATGGGAGGCGGCCGGGCGGCGAGAACAATTCCCCACTCCGCATTCGGGAGGTGCGGGCGGAGGGCCCACCGGGGCCAGAACCTGTGGCGCGACAAATGGCAGTGCGTACCTCGCGGGAGAGGGAATCGGTGGTTTTGCCCGAGCACCGTCGAAGCAGTCACAGTGAAAGTCCGGCAAAGAGAGCGAGGGTATTTGATGCGGGGGCGTCAAGCTCAGCCGGGCCGATGGAGCGAGCCATAGTCCCGACTGTGGAGGCGGGTGGTCGAAGGACTCAGGAACCGGAAGCCGTTCGTAGCTCTGGTGGTGGATTTAGTAGGCTTGTGGCTGGTATAATCGAAACCTTGGGGCTCGACCGGGAGGGGTCCTGGACCGAAAATCCCGGCGAGAGTATGGCGGAGCCCGTGGGACTAGCTCTACGGGTAAATGTTTTTCTGTGAGTCCTCTTCCGTGATGTGACATGAGCTGATGCTCCTTTTGCTTTCTTTTGGCAGCTGGCTCAGAGGTTTTATGTCGCCGGCCCCAGAATGGAGGCTGCCGCCGTCCTGGAGAAGCGGGTGGAGGAGCTGGGTGTTAAGGTGGGTGTGGCGGAAGCCAAGCTTGCGAAGGAAAGGGAGGAAGGCGGTCGGCTGAGCGCGGAACTCGTGCGGGAGAGAGAGGAAGCCAACCGACAGCTTGCCGCTCGTGATGGGAGGATTGTCGAGTTGGAGGCAAAAGTTTTGGAGCTGCAGGCCCAAATGACGGCGGTCGTTCGGGGACGGGAGAGGCTGGTGGAATCCGAACTTGCTGGAGTGGCCGATAAGGCCGTTGACGAGTTTCGGGAGTCGCCAGATTTTGAGGAGATGCTGGAGAAGGCCCGTACGGAGGGTATAAGTGATGCGTATCTGGAGTGGCGGGAGAAAGGATGGCTCGACGCCGAGCGGATGGAGGCAGACATAGCCCTGGCCGTGATGAGGGAGCAGGAGCGGGAGCTAAAAGGTGGCGGGCCGGGGGTTGTGGGTTCCGGGAGCGCTAGCTAGGTGTTTGCTCTGTACATATATCCTGTAATTGGTGTAGTTTCTTTAATGCCATAACTGCACATTGCAATGCTTGCCGATTACACTTTCGTTCCTTTATGATTGCTACTATCTAGGGTAAAAGCGTAGGTGTTCGATATTCCACGGCCTGGTGGAATAGATGCCCGTAGTGTCTATGATGTGGAATGTTGCCGGGCCTACGGCCGCGGTGATCTGGTAGGGTCCTTCCCATGTTGGCTGCAAGGCCAACGGCTTTTTCTGGACCTTCCTCATGACCCGTCGCCGACTTGTAGCTTTCTTTCCCGGACCCTTCTATCGTAGTACCGGGCGACCCGCTGCTTGTAGGTTTGGTTTCGCATGTGCGCTCGGTCGCGCCGCTCCTCGATGAGGTCCAGGTTGAGTAGTAAGCCGTCGGCGTTTGTGTCGGCGTCGTAATTCTCGACCCTGCCGCTGGGTATCTCAGTCTCCACAGGGAGCACTGCTTCACTCCCGAATGCCAAGCAGAACGGGGTCTCTCCTGTTGCCTCTGCTGCCGTTGTCCGGATGGCCCATAATACTGCGGGGAGTTCCTCGGCCCAGCATCCCTTCTTGGCATCCAGTTTCTTCTTAAGAAGAGTTTTGATAATCTTATTGACCGCTTCTGCCTGGCCGTTGGTCTGCGGGTGTGCTACCGAGGCAAACAGCATCCGGGTCCCTAGGGAGGCTGTGTACTGGATGAGATCCGCGTTGTTGAATTGCGTCCCATTATCCGTGATAATAGTCTGCGGCACCCCGAACCTACAGTAGATGTTTTTCCACAGGAATTTCTTAACCCGTTCCTCAGTGATCTTTATCAAAGGTTCTGCCTCGACCCATTTAGTTTGGTAATCCACTGCCACGATGGCGTACTTGTATTGTCCTACTGCCACGGGGAAAGGGCCAATGATGTCCAATCCCCACTGTGCGAAAGGCCAAGGTGCCAACAGGATTGATAATGCGATTGCCGGGGCACGAGGTACCGAGGCGTACATGTGGCATTTGTGGCAGCCGCCTGATATTTTCCTTGATACTGCCGCCATATCGGGCCAGAAATAGCCCGCTCGGAGCGACTTGTGGGATAATGACCTTGCGCCGGAGTGATTACCGCATACCCCTTCGTGGATCTCTCGCATGATTGCTTCTCCTGCCTCCTTAGTCACACACCTCAGCTGGGGGAAGCTGTGGCCCCTTCGGTATAATTGGCCGTTAATGAGACCATACCGGGCACACCGGAGGTGCAGCCTCCTGGCTTCCACCGCATCCTGGGGGCTGGTTTTGTCGGTCAGATACTTGACTATTGGGTCCATCCAGCTCGGTGGTACTTGTTCTACCGCGAATATTTCAGAGATGGTCTTGCTTATACTTGGCTTTTGGAGGGTCTCGATTTTAGCTCTCCGGTACTCTGGAGGGTAGTTTCCGGTTGCTAGCCTTGCAAGGGCGTCTGCATGCCTATTTGCCTCCCGGGGAATATGTTGGATCGTGGCGCCGCGGAAGAACCCGATCAGTGTTTTGGCCAAAGCCTGGTAGGAGGCTAGCTGAGGATCTTTAACCTCGAACACCCCGTTCATCTGGTTGACTACCAAGCTGGAGTCGCTGTATATGTCCATGGATGAGATTCCCAGCTCCTTGGCCAGTTGCAGACCGGCTATGAGGGCCTCGTACTCGGCAGCGTTATTGGAGGTGGTAAAAAGGAACCGTAGTGCATACTCGTACGATTGGCCATCGGGTGAGGTCATCATGACCCCGGCCCCACTCCGTTTGGCGGTTACGGAGCCATCCACGTAAAGTTTCCAGCCGGTGGGAAGGTCTGGTTCGACCTTGGCGGTTTGTTCTGCCCCTGCGTCCTCGAGCGGGGCGAGATGGTCTTCTACCGCCATTGGGGTGAGCTCACATATGAAGTCCGCAGCAGCCTGTCCCTTGATGGCTGTTCGTGGGGCATAGGTGATGTCGAACTCCCCTAATTCGACTGCCCATCGTACGAGCCTCCCGCTGGTGTCTGGTTTTTGCAGGATCTGCCGCAGGGGGTGGTTGGTATATAAGGTGATGGAATGAGCCTGGAAGTAGTGCCGGAGCTTCCTGGCGCTAACAATCAAGGCTAGAGCCAATCTCTCTATATCGGTGTACCGGCCCTCGGCTCCTGTAAGTCCCTTTCCCGCGTAGTATACCGGAAGTTCGAGCGTGCCCTCCTTTCTGACGAGAGCGGCGGAGACGGCGGCTGCGGATGCGGCTATGTAAAGGTACAACATTTCTCCCGGCAGTGGTTTGGATAGAAGAGGAACTGCAGCCAGGTATGCTTTGATGGACTGGAACGCTGCCTCATGCTCCGCAGCCCAGAGTATCTTCCTGGTTTGCTGTGCCTTGAGCAGTTTAAAGAACGGGACGCACTTATCGGTTAAACGGGAGATGAATCTGGCCAGGGCGGCCAACCGGCCGGTCAAGATCTGGACCTGGTTTCTCTCTCCTGGTGTTTCCATATCAAGGATTGCCTGGACCTTCAGCGGGTTGGCTTCTATCCCTCGCTGGCTGATGATGTGCCCTAGAAAAAGACCCTCTGAAATCCCGAAAAGACACTTCTTCGGGTTCAAGCGCATTCCGAATTTGAGCATTTTACCGATGACCACGGCCAAATCCCGGACGTGGGCCCCCGCAGTTAAGCTTTTGACCAACATGTCATCAACGTAAACTTCCACGGTTTTGCCCATCTCTTGTTCCAGCATTTGGTTCACCATCCGCTGGTAGGTGGCGCCGGCGTTCTTTAGACCGTACGGCATCCTCTTATAGCAGTAGGTACCTCGGTCGGTTGTGAATGACGTGTGTTCTTCATTATCCGGGTGCATCCTTATCTGGTTGTACCCGGCGTAGGCGTCCATGAAGCTGAGCAGCTTGAAGCCGGATGTGGAGTCAATGAGCTGATCAATCCGAGGGAGCGGGAAGCTGTTATTTGGGCACGCCCGGTTTAGATTAGTGAAGTCCACGCACATACGCCACTGACCGGCTGCCTTCTTCGGTACCATGACCACGTTGGCGAGCCAGCGCGGGTACTGGACTTCCCGGATGAAACCTATGCCCATGAGTTTCTGCACTTCTTCTCTAATCGCCTCATATTTTGCCGGGCTGAAAGACCTCCTCTTTTGCCTCGTCGGGGGGACGCTGGGTAATGAGTTTAGCCGGTGAACGGCTATCTCTGGGGATATGCCCGACATGTCTTCGTAGGACCATGCGAAGACCGAACTGTGGTCCCGGAGAAAGGCGATGAGTTCTTCCCTGACGACCGGGTCGAGTTGTGTCCCTATCACTATACTTCGGTCCGGGTGGTCTTTGGAAATACAGAAGGCTTCGGTTTCCTCCACGGCCGAAGGTCGCTCTGGTTTCTCGGTGAATGTGAATCGCCTAACTCTACCTGGAGCGATGTCATCACGGGGGTCAAGACTCAGATCCGGCGCTGGTACTTGCTGAGCGGTTGTAAAGACCTCGGCCCGCTTCCTCCCGTGGGTCAGGGCTTCTGCGTAGTACTTACGGGCGATTCTCTGGTCCCCACGTATAGTTATAACTCCGGCTGGTGAAGGCATCTTCAACATCAGCATATGGCCGGCAATGAACGTTTTGAGCCTCCATAACCCTGGCCGACCGATTATACCATTGTACGACGACAGGCAGTCGACGATGATGAATTCCAAATGCTCTGTTTTCGTTCTGTCTCCCTTGCCGAAAATGATTGGTAGGTAATCGGATCCTAGAGGCTGGACTACCTCACCGGAGAAGCTTATCAGCGGCTCGTTATCCTGGGATAACTTATTCCTCCCTCTTTGCAGCCCTCGGTACGCGTCTCGGAACATTACGTTGACAGAGGCTCCAGTATCGATCAGCATACGACTGGTTATCCAGTGGTCTATTTGGACCATGATAAGGAAGGGGTCGGTGTGCGGTTGGATCACATCCTCCGGCTCTTCATCCTCATAGAAAGTGACCGAGTTCCATCCGGTTTTAGCGGCTTGGACGCTTCGTTCTCTGAAGGCGTAAACCTCCCTTCCCCGGATTGATCTCAGGCACCGCTTCTTTGAGCTCCGGTTGAGCTGACCGATATGGTCCCCACCGTGGATCATGTTAATGCTCCCGTGTACCTCGATCCACCCGGGGGTTCGTGTGCATATAGTCCCTATCGGCCGAGCTCGCGGTCGGTCCGCGCTGGGGCTACCGGGGCGGGCTTGGTCTTTTACGACCGCCTTCTGCGGTTTCCGATCTGGGATCCGAAGGTCCGGTTCTTGGGGTTTTCTTGCTGGCGAAGGAACCGGGGCCCGTGGTGTCCGCTCTGCTGACACAGCTACCTGGATCCGAGCTGGGTGCACAAAAGGTGGTCCTCTCCCTGGTCGGGGATCATTGTCACTGCTTCGCCGGGGTTGCCACTCCTCCCGCGCCTCTATCCCCCTGGCGGCTACAGGTACCCGGCTGTTATGTAGCCGCCCGGTTTTGCTTCCGTGAGGGGATGGTGGTATGTCCTCTGAGATCCGCTTGGGCGCCTTGTTCCCATATGTCTCTTGTTCCGCCTGAGCATGCCTAACGGCCACGGTCATCAGCTCGTCGTACGCCAGCGGCCCCTGCGCTTGTAAGTTGTACGAAAGTTCCCCAGCTCTTAATCCTTGCTTGAAGGCCATTCCCGCGATCCTCTTATCCAAGTTTCTAACCCCGGACGTGGCGATCTGCCACCGGTTAACGAAGGCGCGTAATGGTTCGTGGTTAGCCTGCATGCAATCGAAGAGGACCGTCGATGGCTGGGCTGCCGTGGCTTTAAGGACGAACCGGCCGACAAACCTATCGGCCAACTGTGCGAAAGTTTCGACCGAGTTCACCGGTAGCTCGTAGAACCAACCCAATGCCTCCCCTGCGAGCGTTTCTCGGAATACGTTGCAGCACATGGCATCCGAATAGCCCCTAGCGCTTGTCTGCGACTTGAAGCTGTCCAAGTGCCGGTACGGGCAGCTCGTTCCCGAGTATGTCAACTTCAGAGGCCTTTGGCCGGCAAATCCCCCCGTTTCCCGGATCCGGCGTGGGAAGGGTCCAATGCGCTCGGTAAACCGTGCGCCGTCCTGCGGTCGTCCCGCCTTCCTCTCGCTGGTCTCTATGCGGCTCTTTATGTCCGATACCGAAGCAGAAAGTGCCTCGATCATCCGCGCGGTGGAGCTATCCCGCTCGCCTGATGCCTGATCTGTGCGGTACGGGAGCTTGACTGGGCCGGAATCTTTCAGAGCCTCTGAAAAGAGAGGTACGGGCACATGGACGGTCTTCCTCCTGCCCGTAGGCTGCCCGGTTTCGAGATGCGGGAATTCGCTAGCCTTGCTTGCCGTGTGCGAGGCCGCCCGAGGGGTACCTGGCTGGCCTTCTCGCTCCAGGGTTGCTAACAGGGCGGTGGTTACCGCCTTCAGTTCCCGACTTCGGGCCTCCGCTCTTAACCGATCCTGATCGCCCTCCTTCCGCAATCGCTCAATTTCTGCCTTCATCTCTCTTATTTCCCCTGCTCCAAACGGGTCGGGATTCTCTGAGACTTGACGATCGTGAGCCTTGTTTCGAACAGGAGAAAGTGCGAACCTCGCACCGACCTCGGCCTTTATGCTACGGGCCGGGCCGGGGAACTGAATTCGCGCTTTCGGACTTCCTTTGCGGTCGGGGGAAAGAACGAACCTCGCACCGATCGCGGCCCCTGCGTGTGGGGCCCGGCCGGGGAACTGAATTCGTTCTTTCGATCCTTCCGTGCTGGCCTTTATCTTCCTTCCTTCCATGGCTTCCGGACTACGGATTTAGCGATCTCTCAAAGGGTCACTAGAGCCCTACTTTCCGGCACAGCGACACTGACTTTTTGAACGTTCTTCCCACAGACGGCGCCAATTGTTTCTGCCTAAACCCGGGGGTCTAGTAGATACTTGATGAATCCAACTCGATCTCCTGCAATCCTGCTTACTAAGGGGAATACCGGGCGGGCCGGCCTTCACCTCTCCGATGCCTAAGTTAGTATAGTTGGAATATATATAACCAGGGCACGTATGTAAGCAGGGAGAGAGACAAGTTACCTATTTATGGTGGTAGCTGAGGCCTATATATAGGTGGTTGGGGGTGAGGGCTGGCCTCATCCTTCGATGTGGGACTAGTTCTCTTCTGTTTGGACATTCTGGTGCCCTCTTTGGCAGGCGGGCGTCCCTGGTCCCAGGATCCCTGGAGGCAGGATAGACCGCTGGGGCCCGAGGCCTGGTGCTGGTGGTCCGATCCTGGGTCCTGGTCCGGGCCCTGGTGTAGCCTCTCTGGCTACTGTCAACAGCTGTGATTTGGATTGTTTATTAGGGCGGATATAACCTTGAAAATTTGCATGTTCAATTTTGATGAGTGACGCCATTACATGTTTGCATGTCTCCGATTCGGCTTACTGTGCTTATGTTAATCATGTTTAATTTCTACGCTGAGTGTCTTTAAACTGATTAATGCATTAATTAGAATTGGAATTAAATTTGTCTAAGTGCTATGTGAAGAATTATTGCTGCCTTGAATCTTTTATTTTCGTTTAATGCATGTAAAGTGTTTTCGTGTTACGTGTGATGTGGAGAAGATGATCATATGTATATATTAATTTTAGGTTTAATTTTCATTACATATAGATGTTTAGATACAATTCCCAATCCCCCCATATTTATAATGCTTCATGGAATTAAATGCCCTTGATTTCCCCGGATAGAACGATCCCTACTTGTCAATACTACAATCGACACAAGAAGGGTATTATTGGTATGCGATTATTTTGCAGGTACAAATTGTGCACGCATTGTGGTCGCATCAAGGGGTCATAGCCGACGAATTACTATTTCGTCGGCCACATCGTCGGCCATAATATTATAGCCGACGAGTTGTCGGACGTCGTCGGCTATAACTATAGCCGACGAAAAGTTTTTGGTTATAGCCGACGAGGAGGGTATTCGTCGGCTATAACTCTTATATCAGATCTATTCTGCAGCAGCGAGCTCATTCGTCGAAAATATTTCGAAAACGCTCTGAAATCGTCCAAAACCTCGGCCATAAGCTTGAAAGGTACGTATATTGCTGTGTGTGTTGATTTAGTTGGTTATATGCAGAGGTGTGTTAATTTAGAGTTTAATTAGAATAAATGTGTGATTAATTTGATATATATATATATATATATATATGTGTGTGTGTGTGTGTTGAGATGAGATTATTAATGGGTTGATGTGTTGGTTAGATAGAATTGAAGTTTTGTTGAAGATTAGTGATTGATTGTTGATTTATAGGTGATTTTAGATGAATTTGATGAAAAAATGTATATATATATATATTAATTAATTTAATTGTAATTAAAAATATATTGTTGATATATATAAAAAATACATTGTGTTTAATTAATTAGGGAGATTGACGATGTTTTAATTAATTTAGGGATGCATGTGTATATATATATATATATGTGTGTGTGTGTGTAATGATGATTTTTTTAATTAATTAGTACGTACGTACGTACGTAGTACGTGCATATATACATATCTATATATAGCTATATTTATTTCTTGAATTTACAGGATGGACAAGAGTTTGATTACCCTTGGAAGATGGGATCAGGCGTATCATGATGGAGTTAGGAGTTTCCTGGATTTTGTGATGGCTAACTGTGGAGACACTACACTTCATTATTGTCCGTGTAAAAAGTGCAAGTGTGCCACCCCACGACACCGGTTTTCCATAGAGACAGTGGAGCAACACCTGGCTAGATATGGATTTTGGGTCCTATACACTAATTGGATTTATCACGGTGAACCAGAGTTTGCGGGTCCTCATGATCATGGACAATTTGCCGAGAGAGGGAGTTCCTCCAATGATCCAACAACGAACTGGATCAACGATATGTTTCCTCGTGAGAGCGGTGTCTTTGAGGAAGCACCAGATGTGCAACTCCCTCCTCCGGAGATGGAGTGTTTCCCTGATATTGAGCCACTCGAGCCATTACCCCGATCTCCGGTCAACACAAGTGGTATGGAAAAGTACAACAACCTGATCGCATTGCAACAGACTCCGTTGTACCCCGGATGCAGTAAGACTGTCCTTGAATCTGTCATGGGAGTGATGAAGATCAAAACGGAGAACAAAGGCACTGTCAAATCGGTTGATGATTGGCTGAAGATATGGGGTGGGGTGATGCCCCCCGGACATCGGCTTCCTACCAGTCATCATAAGGTGCGACATATCCTTAAAGATCTCGGCCTTTCCTACATCAAGATTCATGCATGCAGATACGATTGCGTTCTATTTTACGGGGAAGGACTTGCAGATCTTGAATACTGCCCAGTATGCAATACAGAGCTGTATAAGTTCACTCCTAAAGGGAACAAGAAAGCTGTGAAGATACTTCGGTACTTCCCGCTGATTGATAGGCTTGAGCGGTTGTTCATGTGTGCTTTCACGGCCAAAGCTATGAGATG
This sequence comes from Potentilla sterilis, assembly GCA_963682095.1. Lineage (NCBI taxonomy): Eukaryota > Viridiplantae > Streptophyta > Magnoliopsida > Rosales > Rosaceae > Potentilla > Potentilla sterilis. Next base: position 32,695,989 of record OY821754.1, read on the forward strand.
GTGGGCTGAGAGGAATGTGCCTGACGATGACACCCTTAGACATCCTGCCGACGGAGAGGCTTGGAAGAAGAATGTGTTGGAGTTTCCTGAATTTGCATCAGAGGTTCGAAATGTTTGGCTAGGGCTATCATCCGACGGTTTCAACCCTTTTGGCAAGAAAGAGCTTCAGTACAGTGTGTGGCCAGTTATTTTGATTCCGTACAACTTTCCACCGTGGATGTGCATGAAGAAGGAATATAACATGCTCACATTGTTGATTCCAGGCCCAGGTTATCCGGGAAAGTGTCTCGATGTGTATTTGAGACCCGTAATTGAGGAACTTCGGTACTTGAGTCTGAACGGCCACCTGGTCTACGACCGGTTCAAAAATGAGATGTTCCGGATGCATGCCATGCTTGTTGGCACGATCAGTGACTTTCCTGGGAGGGGTATGTTGTCGGGCAGCGTCACCAGGGGTTACAGGGCTTGTTCAGAGTGCATGACTGTTGATTGCTCCAGTCCTCATTGCAGCAAGATTGTCCAGATGCGTCACCGTCGTTGGCTTCCGCATGACCATCCATTTAGGGACGATGCACAGGCTTTTGATGGGACTGAAGAAAGGGGCTGGGCACCCGAGCAATGGACAGGGGAGGAAATATTGGCAGTGTTGAATGAGTATGACTTTGGTCCGCTTAGCAATCATCCCGATGTGTTGCGCACGATTCCAGAGAGGCCGGATCGGTATAGGTTCTGGTCACACAAGAGCATCTTATGGGAACTTCCTTATTGGGCCAGGTTGGCTACTAGATTCTACCTGGATGTCATGCATATAGAGAAGAACGTGGGTGAAGCCGTGGTTGGCACAGTTTTAAATTGGGAGAAGAAAACAAAAGACACCCCCAAGGCACGCGTTGATCTGAGAAATATGGGACTGCGGGACCATTTGTGGTTGAGAGAGGGCAGGAGCAAAATGCCCCAAGCTCCTTACACCGTCACCAGGGACCAGAAACATGAAATCTTTGGATGGCTGAGTAATGTCAGGTAACTTTTTATTAGGCATGTATTCCCTAAAGAATCCATCTGTTGTTGGACGACTATATATGCATGAAATCTAATTGTTGTTAATGGCTATGCAGGTATCCTTATGGCTATGCGGGTAACATAAGCAAGTGTGTTAACTACCGAGACAACAAGATGTACGGATTGAAGAGTCACGACTGCCATGTACTGCTTCAACGCCTCTTCCCTATTTTCATTCGAGCGTACTTGGAGGATGAAGTGGTTGAGCCGTTGGTGGCGTTGTCAAGATTCTTCCAGAAGTTATGCGCTAGAGAAGTTAGAAAATCAGACCTCATGAGAATGCATGAGGAAATCGTTTTTATCTTGTGCAAGTTCGAGAGGATATTTCCCCCAAACTTCTTTGACATCATGCCTAACCTGATGATCCATCTTCCCCAACAATTGTTGCTTACCGGTCCCGTACACTACACTTGGATGTATCCCATCGAAAGGTACATGTTATTCATAAATTTGATTTATACATGTTTTTAAATAAAAGTTGCATGCTCTTAACATACACTTGTTAACCTTGCAGACAACTTGGAGACTACAAGAAATATGTGCACAATAAATCTGCGCCTGAGGGGTGTATTGCTGAAGCTTACATTGCGCATGAGTGTGTAACGTACGCCAAGTTGTACTTGGGAGCGATGGAGGATCCCCCACAACATCCAAGTCGAGATGACCCCGAGTTCAACCTATCTATCGTCGCCAACTCTGTTGTACCATACGGAAGCTTCAAGAAGAAGGGTGTGGACAAGTTGCCTGACCATGAGGTAGGGATTGCCCACTGGTGGGTTCTAATAAACTGTCCGGAGGTACAGTATTGGAAACGAACCCATCTTCACTGCAAGGAAGTTCGCGGTGATGTCGAGTACCACAACACGACGTTTGCAGACTATTTTCCACAATGGGTAAGTGTATAAATATATATATTAGATGGCTTTCTTTTACAGTTCCCTATTCTTTAATCATAAACACACCAACTGATTTGAGTTATATTTTTCAGCTGATGCAAGTGGCTGCGAGGGGTGGTCATACAAATTACTCAAAGGAATTGAGGCTGTTGTCGATGAAGCCGATATCTTCCACAGTCCGCCCAATGTGTGATGTCAACGGCGTTAAGTATATATGTGAAGCTAGAGACGGGGAACGCAAAACACAGAATTGTGGGGTGATGGTCGATGGTGCAGAGGGGGGCGTGGATTTTTACGGTGTCCTACAGTCAGTTGTTGAACTCATTTATGGGAACCGCATGAAAGTCCACTTGTTCAAGTGTCGATGGTTTGATACTAGGCCGCACCGCATACGGATCGATCAGTACGGCATACTTTCGGTGAATACCGCCACTAGTGTGTATGAAGATGACCCCTTTGTTTTCGCCACAGCGGCCAAAAAGGTCTTTTATCTTGACGATCCATTGAACAAAGGCACGTGGAAGGTAGTTAACCATGTGTCTCAGCGAGACATATACAGTGCTACCACACTTGGTATGAGCACAGAGTGTCAAGAAGCGACCGCATACCAAGAGCCGGACGCCGGCGACATTCCGGAATCCTCCACCATCCGCGATAATAATGTGACGCCGGGCAGAGTGGTTCGACTTCCTAGGGGTCAGGTGCCCATGTATGATGTTAATCCGAATCGTCTATATCAGGCAGACGATGACTCAGACGACGAGTACGAGCACCGGTTGCCAGATATTAACTACTATACTACGTCTGACTCAAGTGATGAGGATGATTCTGATTATCATCCTTAGTATACTGTTTATGTATGTATTTGTGTACGATGGTGCATGCATGTATGAATACATTTTTCGTCCTTAATTACCGTTTTCCGAGTTTATGAAAAATTGTATTGAATTGTTTTTGCGATGTTCAGGAATTTATCAGGTGAAATAGGCAATTTTCAGGCCCTAAATGGCAAATTTTCGGAAAGATAAGCATTATAGCCGACGAAATGGACCATACTTCGTCGGCTATAATGCCCATTCTGGGTAATTTAATATGCAAGTCGTCGGCTAACGACAAAATGTTGAAGGTCGTCGGCTAAAGTATAGCCGACGACCTGTAATTCGTCGGCTATAACCCCTGGCCCGGATGTTGACTGAAACCATTGGTTGATCCTTCAAATGCAAAAGTGTCGTGAAATAAGATACGACCGAAATATTGAAATACGTCTACGGTTGAAAAATGGGAAGATTCTGACAAAATCTGTGTGCCGAATGTTGCGGTTAGCTGTTTTTTACTTCCGTTTTCCTATGGGTAGCCTGACGGTCGGTAAATATTTTGAGAAACATTTTTATACGATTAGTTGCGTCTCATCGATCTGAAACTATTCTCTGTTGAAGGTCAGGCAAAAAAACGTCATTTAGACGGGCCAATTTCCGTTTTAAAGCGTTTAGAGGTTTGACTTTGCAGTTTGACCGTACCGATCGAGCCTTTAACGTTGTCAGATGTAGTTGGAATTTTTTTCATACATGTATTTAATCTTAACGGTGATATCTGACGGTTGGAATAGATTTTCCAAACTTTTAGATTCGAAATCGGAACATATGCACTAATGTTCCTTAACTTGTTTACTAAGTGTTTAAGTGAATGTATAGTTTCAAATAGTTACTATACGTAGACCCTTCAAATGCAAATGTGTCGTGAAATAAGATACGACCGAAATATTGAAATACGTCTACGGTTGAAAAATGGGAAGATTCCGACAAAATCTGTGTGCCGAATGTTGCGGTTAGCTGTTTTTTACGTCCGTTTTCCTATGGGTAGCCTGACGTTCGGTAAATATTTTGAGGAAAATTTTTAAACGCTTAGTTGCGTCTCATCGATCTGAAACTATTCTCTGTTGAAGGTCAGGCCAAAAAACGTCATTTAGACGGGCCAATTGCCGTTTTAAATCGTTTAGAGGTTTGACTTTGTAGTTTGACCAAAAAATAGCCGACGACATACTTAACTTCGTCGGCTAAACTCTTGCGATCCGCGCCGTTTCATTGTCCGCCGTTGGATGGGCGAGATCTGACGGTTGCTGAGAGCGTGAAGTATAGCCGACGAGATTCATATTATAGGCGACGAAATCCATACTTCGTCGGCTATAACCGGCCCGCAAAGCCCAACTTCGGCCCGGCCCAGATTTCGGGTCAGAGTACAGCCGACGAATTTCGTCGGCTATGACTATAGCCGACGAATTAAAATTATATCGTCGGCTATAACCGGCCCGCAAAGCCCAACTTCGGCCCGACCCGGATTTCGGGTCAGAGTATAGCCGACGAATTTCGTCGGCTATGACTATAGCCGACGAATTAAAATTAAATCGTCGGCTATAGTCCTTCGATTTAAACCGCAACAGAGGCGCCTCTCCCTCATTTTCTGCTTAGAACCCTAATTTCCCAATCGTTCCCCACCCCTCCCCGACGCCGACCGACCACCACCGAGCCTCCCCGACGCCGATCGACCCTCCCCGGCCCCACCCGACCCCTCCCCGCCCCGGCCCCCTCCTTCCCGAGCCCTCCCCGACCCGAAATCTCTCCGAACGGCAACGCCTCTAGCCGCCGCCCCTAGCCGCCGTCGCCGCCGCACCGCACCACCTCCCCTAGCCGCACCACCATGTCAGGTAGTCCCGCTCTCCCTCATTTATGGTTTTTGGAAATTTTGTGGAATTTTGTGGTTTTGTGGAATTTAGGGATTTTGTGAAATTTTATGGTTTTTGTGAAATTATGTGGAATTTAGGGTTGTTGTGCAATTTATGGAATGTTGTGGAATTTTTGTTAATTTTGTGGAATTTTGTGGAGGATATATATATATATATATTTTTCGGAATATATATATATATATATATATATATATAATTAGGTATAAATATATTTATGTATATATATAATTAGGTATATATATATTTAATGAAGTTTTTTATTTTTTTGTGAAATTTATGGAATTTTGTGGAAATTTTTTTAATGTTGTGGAATTTTTGTTAATTTTGTGTAATTTTGTGGAATTTTTAGGAGGATATACATATATATATATATATATATATATTTCGGAATATATATATATATAATTAGGTATAAATATATTTATGTATATATATAATTAGGTATATATATATTTTTCGGAATATATATATATATAATTACGTATAAATAGATTTATGTATATATATAATTAGGTATATATATATTTAATGAAGTTTTTTATTTTTTTGTGAAATTTATGGAATTTTGTGGAAATTTTTTTAATGTTGTGGAATTTTTGTTAATTTTGTGTAATTTTGTGGAATTTTTAGGAGGATATATTTTTAGGAGGATATATATATATATATATATAATTAGGTATAAATATATTTATGTATATATATAATTAGGTATATATATATATTTAATGAAGTTTTTTATTTTTTTGTGAAATTTATGGAATTTTGTGGAATTTTTTTTTAATTTTGTGGAATTAACAACGATTTTTAGGAGGATATATATATATATATATATCTATATATATATATTTCGGAATATATATATATATATATATATAATTAGGTATGTATATATTTAGGTATATATATAATTAGGTATATATACATTTAATGAAGTTTTTAATTTTTTTGTGGAATTTTTGTGAAATTTATGGAATTTATATACTAATTATGCAGGAAACCGCCGCGCTGTAGACCGATGGCTTGCCAGACCGACCGAGAGCGACCCCGACGCTCAGGCAGGACCCAGCCGTGGGGGGAGCGGATCCAGCGGTCGTCGGGGCCTACGCCGGCCTATGAGTCGACGAGAGGAGACCTTGATGGGATTGACCCCGAGCGATCCACGTGGGGGCTCCTCGTATGAGTCGACGGGAGCGGGCCCAACCTTGAGTGTCGGAGGAGGACGCAGAGCCGCATCCTCCAGACCCCAGTGCACTTCAGCACTGTTCCAAGATCGGCAGCCGACCCCACCGCGCGCCGATCTGGACCCTCCAGAGATGCTCCCTGTCCCCCCACAGAGACAGCGTCCACAGCTACGGGGCTCACCGTCAGGGGGATCAGGCCCCTCAGGGTCCACGCCCCGTATGTCTCCGCCATCGGGGATGTACATGGTCCAGTTCCTCCCTGCCATCCCCGAGTACGACGCCAATGGGAGGCAGATTTGGAGGCACGACCGGCCCCACGAGATTCCCTGGGAGGAGGCCTACGTCCACATGCCTTTCGACTCAGAGGACTGCCGCGGCCTGTGGTGTGTTCGTGAGAAGGACAAGCAGTACAACGGCGCAGGTAATTGGTTAGTTTAATTAATTATTTAGATTGTTTAATTAATTATTTAATTAGTTAGTTTAAATAATTATTTAACTATGTATTCATTTTAATTATGAAACAGGCGTCCTCGTCAATAAACCCGCGGGGACGAGAAGGACCAGAGGGCCCGCGAACATGTCGACCCTGGAGAGGGAACTCGCCGGTGGGATCAGGGAGATCCTGCCCGGTCCCGGTCAGGATGGACGCCCGGTCGAGAGGAGAGACACCACGACAAAGTATATCAACGCGACGGGCATGATCGTGCGGGACAGGGTCCCAATGTTGTGGCCCGACTGGGGCTCTGTGCACGATGACATCAAGGCGCGAGTGTACAATGCACTGTCGATGAGTTAAATCGAAAATTTTTACAGAAAATAAACATTTATGCATTGAGTCCTTGCTTATAACTATATAAAAATATTTTCTAATTAATTTATAATATTGCAGCAATGGTTTAGAGTCCATCCTACCTTGGACTGGTGGAAGACGAGCAGCTGAAGAACAGGTTATGTGTTTCGCGTTATTTTACTATTATACTATTTATTGGCAGTGTACGAATATATCTAACAGTTGTGTTTTGTTAATATAGGTACTCTGAGTGGAAGAACGAGCTGTCGACGCACTACAGGACGTACCATGTGGAGCAGGCCTTGGGGCGAGGTGCAACCCCCCACGAGTTCCGGTACAGGGAGTATGAGTGGCTATGGCTGGTAGCCTACTTCGGGAGCGACAGGGTCTCGGTAAGAAAATTTAGCCTGCTAGTATATAACTTTTTACTGTTATTTAATAATTAAATTATGTAGTTACTTAATTAAATTAATTAGTTAGTTAGTTATTAGTTATTAAATTAAGTTAGTTAGTTAGTTACATAGTTAGTTAGTTCGTTACTAAATTAAATTAAATTAAATTAAATTAAATTAGGTAGTTAGTAAGTTAGTTAGTTACTAAATTAAATTAGTTAGTTAAGTAGTTACTAATTAAATTAAATTAGTTAGTAACTAAATTAGTTAATAATTTTATTTTGGTTAGTTCCTAATATTTTAATTTAGTTACTAATTTATATTTGCGTTTATATGTTCGTTCTTATAATACAGAAAATCTCGAAGACGAACAGCGACAACCGCAAGATGAACGAGCACCCCCACCACGGCGGCGCCCGCTCCTGGAGGCAGTGGGCAGAGATTGCGAGGAGGGACCGACCGCTGAGGCCGTTGTCGTGGATTCATGCGCAGATGTATCCGGGGCGTCCCGACCAAGTGGTAAGTATTCGCCCATCTTCAATAAAAGTGTTTCATTAAATTAATTTATATATTTTTTTTATTAATTCATTTATTATATTTTCTTGTCAATTAGGCGGAAATAGATGCGGAGACCGACGCGATCACCTTCGGGATCGGGCGAGACACCCTGGGGGAAGGGGCGTCCGACGAGGCGATCGCGGAGTTTGCCTCCACGATCGACACTCTTGAGCCGCGCTTGGCCTCTCAGATCATGCACGCGGCGGTAGGGACGGGCAACAACTACTTCTGCCAGAGAGGCCTAGGCGCGGCGGGAGATAGGGTTCTCAAGTACACGCCGGCCAATCCCAGCACGCAGCGTGCTGCTTCGACGAGACACGACTTGCAGACACAGCTGCAGAGGACGCAGGCGGAGTTGGCGAGGGCGGTGGAGGCGCTCCAGCAGGCGGAGTTGGCGAGGGCGGCGGAGGCTTCGGCGCAGCAGGCCAGAGACGCATCTATGGCGCAGATGTACCGATGGATGTAGCAATCTTGGGAGGACTCCAGCCCCCGCCTCCGCCACAGATGCCCGAGTTCGTCGTCCCCACCACCCCCCCCCCCCCCCCCCCCCCCCCCCGCATCGGAGTACGCCAGGCGATCAGGCTAGCCATAGCCACCGGAACTCGAACGATCCCGTCGACGACGCTACGCGTTTAGAGGGTGATGATGAGTAGATGACTAGTTAGGGGGTTAATTTAATTTGTACAGTAGGTAGGATATTAGGGATGGATTGATGTGGATATTTGTTGGATATTTGGATGTTTGTTTGTGGATTTTCTGCAGCCAAACCGAAACGAAGTGAAATTGGGCCCGAGTAAAATTTTTAATTTTTTTTAAATATTTAGGGGTTATAGCCGACGAAATGGACCATATTTCGTCGGCTATACCCTCCCGGCTTCCGACAAAAAAAGCCGTTCCCGGCACCGGAGAATGTTATGGCCGACGATTAATTCGTCGGCTATGACTGATGTATAGCCGACGATAATGTCGTCGGCTATACTTCCGGGTTAGGGGCAATTACGTAATTGTTGTAGCCGACGATTCTATCGTCGGCAATGTTCGAAGTATAGCCGACGACGCTTTATTCGTCGGCTATACTGCGTGGTGTATAAGTCGACGACTTACCCTCTGTGTCGTCGGCTATACTATAGCCGACGGAGCATTCCCGACGAGAGTATAGCCGACGATTTAATGAAAACGGCCGACGAGATGGCATCGTCGGCTATAACCCCTTTTCTGGTAGTGTCTGTAGGAAAATCCATCCCTTTAATTATGTGTTCTTTTCATGTTTAGGGTTTAGGGTTAATTAGTCAGTTTAAAGTAACTTAATTAGTCACTTTAAACGACCATATAAACATAGCACTTCTTATACATAAGATATCTGAGGCAAAAAAAATAGCAAGAAAGTGCTTACTATTCGTCAAATACGAAAAAAATGACTTCCACCTTGATATAAGAAATAAAAATTGTTGTTACATAACTGAAGATATCTATATCTTATAATGAAATTAGGCATGTAAAATTAAACTAACTCACCACTACCCTATGATGCACCCGAATAGAGTATAGGGCATGCAAACCTTTTAAGTAAATAAACCTTTTAAGTAAAAAAAAAAGGATGTATAAAAATCAGAAACCCAGTAGAAACACCAAGGGGAAAAGGGTCCGGCTGAAAAACCTTCCAATTGATCGAACCGGGTATCACCCAAAAGAAAAAAAAATTAAAACCAAAGCATGGCCTCGTCCTTTACTCCACAACTCACAGAGCTAGACGAACAATACAGAAAGTGGAGAACAGAAAAGAGGAAGAAAGAGATGTCGGCTTAACTCTGGATCCCAAGACCAAGAGTAGCACTGTTGTTTACGGAGAAAAATATTCTAAAGCCCTTTATATCAAGCCCTTTCATTCCAGACATGAATGAAATCATATATGATTTTGGTACACATTGAAAGAAAGGTATGAGAACCTCATACATATACAGAAAGCTATCGTCAATCAAGGAATCCTACTCCTACGATTATGCTATAATTTATGATCCAATTCTACAATTAAGGAATCCATAAGGCAAACAGATATGTACAGAATATGACGACATAATGGAGGAGATATTAATGATTTATTTCCAAACACAAATCAAATTACCCGCACAAAGAACGCTTCTCCTATCCTAGGTAAACAGTTCAAGATCGGTTACATATTTTCCAACCTTACCACCAATTTCATCACAAATCTAATATCCTCATCCTAAATTTAGAAACTTTAAGAACTTAACAGTCACCACCAATTTATTGGTAAGGATCTCAAACGGAATAGTAATATACGTCATATTTGCACGGAATCCATCCACACTAACTCATACATATACACATGAACCATTAACTAAAGAACTTTCAATAATGAACATGAAACTATAAGTGAGAGACAGAGAACATAGATTATGAATAGAAAGACTATATGCAGTTGCAAATCAAGTATCACATATTAGTACAATTGATGCAGATTGAAACTTTTGCATATCTATTAGTACTGTTGATGCAAACTCAATAACAAATCCAGAAGGAGATGAAAAGCCAGAAGAGTCTCCTTACCTCTCAATTCCAATCCTAAACGACCATACCAACATCAACATACCAACTTACATATTCTATGCCCAAACAGAGATGAAAATATAACTTTGTATCAAATAGAAAGAAAAGAACATAACCTAATTAACAAATCCACCGAATTTCCTTCCTGAATTATAGTTTGTAATGTTTCATTACTAACCTGAAAGATGAAAAGAACATAAGGGGTTTCAAGAAAGTGTATAACAAATGGAGATCCTACGTACACTCATCAAGAATAAAAAACACTGTCAGTTTACTTTCATTTGCAGTAAAATAGTAATCAAATACATATGTTCACCTTCCCTTAATCTCAAAACTCTTGGTTTAATTTCAACAATTATCACAGGAATTTATCAAATTTGAACCCATGCCACACCCAATGACAAAACTGAGAAGGAAACGAAAAAACCAAAAGTATCTCCTTACAGTTCCAGACTGGCAGACTTTAACAGAAATTCAAAGAGCTTGAACACAGGAATTGACTTCCAGCAACTTTAACTGAAACCTGCAAAAGAAAATTCATAAAACCGAAGGCAAAATCCAATTGATAGAAACATTAATCAAGTGTTGAATTCGAATCAAGAACCCACCCCTAACTCAATCAATCTCTAATTATAGGATCCTACTGGTTATATTGATGTTCAAATCATTTACACTTTGCGATTTTGCTATGCTTGTGGGAGTAAAGATCTATACACTGAATCACCAATGCAGGGGACTTTACCATCAACCCAAGACATCCTTATAAGAGAGTAATAACTACCTCCACATCCAAAAGAAAAAGACATAATCTGCATAAATGATACCATAAACATGCGAAGAGAGTTTGATAATGATGGAAGATAAAACATTCGAGCTGATTAGACCATGATTGATGGTATGAAACCGAGAGCAACCAGAAACGCAATCGATCACATACACAGCAAACCCCATACCTTCACAATTTGATCGACATGAGGTAGCTCCACGATTTCCTTCACAATTTGATCAGATGAGCAACCGAATTTTTCTCTCTCCCAGTTTCTAGAAACCACTTGTGAACAGTACATGCGGTCAGAGATGGGCTACTGATATTGAGACGGGGATGGCAAAATTGCAATTAACACAAACGAAAGGGCAAAACGGTAAGTTCACGCGAGTTTAGCTACAGTGCGGGGAACAGTGCCACCGACCTACTCACAATTAGTATATAGTAAATGTGAATGTATATGTTTCAAACTAACTATATAGAGGGAATGAAATTTAGAAAAATCGACCCTAGAATATGATCGATACAATGAAATATAACTACAATAGAAAAATCACATGTTTTATATAATTTTTGAGTCTCTGTTGTAAACTCTTGCTTCATTTTTCCTCTCTAAATATCTCACAATTTTTATATACAACTGATATCATGCGGTTGATTTTTCCAAAATTGATTTATTCAATATAGTTAGTTTGGAAATATATATACAACCAACCTAATACACAAGTTACACTATATTAGTAGGCACATTGTGATTCAAATGACTAAAATTCACAAAATGAAAATTCAATTATTAGATGTGATCATGACACTGAAATATGACTATAGTACGATATTCACCATTTTTCATCGGCGCTTGACTATCGATCGACGTGGTCAACCCTTTGAAACCTTCTACCTCCCTATAGGTACTTGTGTCACATGGTGGAAAATATCTTGAAATTTTTATATGGGTATATAGAGCGCATTATCTTGGGAGCTCATTAATTTTTTGGATTTTTTTTAGCAACGAAGGTATTTATTATTAGTTTTGGAAGATTTCATAATATCAAAAATCAACTAAAAGTCAGATTATCGCCAAGTGGCCTGTTTCTGGTATGCCCACGTCCTTATATAAAAATAATTTAATATAGCATATTTCATTTTTAAATTTTTTAAAAATTATTGAATGAAAAAGAATTTTGAACTAGTGCAATCTAGGTCATTCTTTTCTACATTACCTCATCTCGGCCGTTCAATTTAGTTTATCTATATGTTTTCATTATTATTAACTTACATTTTTTGTTGAGTAAGTAAAGACATTAAATTCAATTAAGTGAAGGATTGGCAAGTGGCACATGTCCCATCTCAAAACGTCATATGTTGCTTCTAGGGTAACTATGAGTATGAAACACTTTCACATGTCCTTCCCTAGCACCCACATCTGTCATTCACGTGGGAGCCAAACTTGTAACTAAAGAAGAAAAGGGGCTTGAGATCGAGATGAGAGATAAACGCCAGCGTCCATCACTGTCCTTCCCCCATAATACTTTCAGCCAACCCAAACCCGATAGGAGGACTCCGATCTGCTTCACCTCTTCTTTAGGTGCTGAAATTCCACCACCACTTGAAGAAGCAGTAACTCCATCACTACCTCCTCATTAGTAGCTTCGTCGAACCCGAAGCAAACCATCACCAGCCTCATCGAGGGCCGCCCCGATTCCGATAGCAAATCCATCATCTCTCAGTTTTTGTCGATGATCGTCGCCGTCGTTGAACCTTCTTCCCATCCTCCTCCAAGGTCACTGCGGCGGTTATGAGGGTGTAATAGAGGAAAATCTCCGGCGAGATTTGGAGGAGCGGCACCCTGACGGTGGAGATTTCATCAGGCCGTAACAAAGATGAGGTGGCTGGTGGGGTTAATTTGGTGGGAGGGGGAGGCTGGGAGCTGGCGCAACAGAAAGAAAAGGACGGAAGAACTTGTCATCTTGTGGAGCTCATAATCCCTCACTCGCCTAATCTTGACGCCGTTAATTATTAAATTACATTTGTTTACTTTTCATCCACGCGTCAAAACGTGGTGGTGTAGATTTTGATTTTTTTTTACTCAAGCACATGCTTGAGTCACGTACTGAATAATTTTCAGAGGTGGTGATATTCTTTCCAAAGGTACGTAGGAAACCAAAACGTGAAAGGAAATCAAAACAGGAATAAGGAAACTAGCTAGGAAACTGTGTCATCTCCTAACCTTTCCTTTCACCTGACCTTCCTGACCTTCCATCTAATGACTCATGTTTCTGTCTGAATCCGTAGACTCACAGAGACCGGTGGATCTTGATGTGATTCCTTCATGCAAATCCTACTAACTAAGGGAATACCGGGTGGGCCGGTCTATTCCGCTCCGATGCTTAAGTCAGTATAGATGGGATAAACTGATAGCTTAAGTGGGAATGAGTAGTTGAAGTATTGATTACCTATTAATGAGGGTAGTTGGGACTCATATATAGGCTGCCGGGTATGAGGACTAGCCTCACCCTTCGATGTGGGACTGACCCCCTTCTGCACATATTGCTAGACTGTTTCAGCCCCTTTTTGGGGAGCTGCCATCCCCGGTTCCTGGGCCCTGATCACAAGTAAGACATGCTCGGGCGTGGGACCAGGTGTCCATGCTTTGTTCCCTGGCCCTGGGCCGGGTCCAGGAGTGCTGGCCGCCGATCTGGGGGCCTGGGTAGCCTCTCTATGGCTACTGTTAACAAGTCCCCCAAGTTTCCAGTCAAGTGCCATCTTGAATGGCGACTTAAATCTGTCTTGCTTTACAGGTCCGCAGACCCGCTGGGATACGAACCCAACGGTGCTTTAGCCCCCCAAGTCCCCGTTTCAAATTGGGCTTGGCCGGGCCTTCGGATAAACTTGTTATGATGATGCATAATGTGATGAGTGCATGGTTATGATGTTCATGGTGACAGTTGCATACAGATACAAGATGTAGTGCATGAGATGATGATAATGTGGCGTTGAAATTTGTCGTGCCATGCTCTGTCCCAGGAAATCCGGATGAATATAGCGCACGGGTGGAACGAGTCCCCCTAGTGAGAACGGTAGCCGCAAAGGTCAGTGGGTGCCTTAAACGGAATTGTCTTGATGAGGTAACTTGGTACCAGAGGGAAACGTGTCATGTGTTAGAGGAGTTCCCAATGGGGTGTTGTATGACCGCCTTTGTTCCTGCAGGCGTGAAATGTGTGCAGGGTTTTTAGACTACGGGAAAAGTTGTCCTGTATGAGAGGATCAAATCTCCCAGTGGGGTTAAGCGGCCCTGTGTTCGTATTGGCCAGCATCCCCTATCGCTTCTCAGCCTTTGTACTTACAGGCATGAGGTATGTGCAAGGTTTTTAGCTTACGGGAAGAGTTGTCCTGTATGAGAGGATCAAGTCTCCCGGTGGGGTGAAGCGGCCCTGTGTTCGTATTGGCCGACATCCCCGATCGCTTCTCAGCCTGTGTGTTACAGGCATGAGGTATGTGCAGGGTTTTTAGCCTGCAGGAAGAGTTGTCATGTATGAGAGGATCAAGTCTCCCGGGTTTATAAAGCCCGGTGGTACCTGGAGCTCGTAGCTCGTACAAGGATGTCTGCAGGAATGTCTCGGTTCATACAACCAGTTATTCCATAGGAGTGAGTAATAAGCAAGTGCAGACCTAGCCGGTGGAATTCCGTAGCCAATGTACCGGCAAATATGGTAGCCTTTAGTTGGAGCAGGTATTACAGTTGGAATATTGTAACCTGTACGTAATATTCCTGCAGGGTTGTTAGTTTGCGGGAAGAAGTCTCCTGTGTTGGAGGAAGAGTTCTTTCGGTGGGATACCTAGCCGTTGTTTCCTGGCTTTAGTCAACCGCCCGGTGGCGAGATAAAACATGTGCAGGGTTTTTCGCTTGCTAGAACATTCGTCCTGTATGAGAGGATCAAATCTCCCGGTTTTAGCCGTTGCCGCTGGCTGTAAAGGTGGAATAAGCTCCAGGTGGATTGCCCCGTACTGTTGGGATACATGTTAGAATGCCCGATCCGTTGGAATATTTCAGCCTTAGGTTAGAATAGGCTCTGGGCGGGACGATTTGATTTTATCCCCTGCACTTTCAACTAGGCTAGTAGCCGTCAGCCTTTACATGCAGGACAAGTGGCTGATGTAGCATTGTGTTGTATTAAATGCCGAAGTCCCTCAGGCTTGTCATCTGACGGTCTAGGAGGTTGTCGAGTTATCCATGGTGGATTAAGTGGACTGGCTTGTTTGGTGGAGATCTGCGACTGGGATTGCTTTGCCCTTTGGAATACCCCAATTGCTTTTTGGGGGGATTCAAGGGTTGGTTTGGCCGCCTATAAGATCCCTCAATCCTCCCTCCGCTCTGCCTATTGTGTTCATGCGAAGAGGATCTGCCCAGAGAATAAATCCGAAAAAGAGTATCTCAACCCTTACAACAAAATTTCGTGCCTGGGCTAGACGGTATCCGCGCGTTGTGACCTCTGCCGCGACTTTTGTTGTCTATCCCTGCCTGGAAGCCAACCACGCGTGGGGCTTTGGGCTTCATTAAGACTGATGGAATATATGGAGTAAAGTAACCCTGTAAATCCCGCCGGTGGGGATTCGGCAGGGGGCGATGGTTCGAGGCCAGGGAATGAGGCTAGGCGCACGGCCGCGGGGGGGGGGGGGGGGGGGGGGGGGGGGGCAATTAAGCACGTGATCTCGGACGGTGGGATGGCAGTTTATTGCGATGAGCCTGGTCGTACCCCGAGGGAGATAGAGGACTTCAGGGCGAGGTGGGGTATCGACCGGTCGATAAAGCTCCGGGAGCTCTACTCTGGGGAATTGGCCTGCAACCCAAAGGGAGGTTGGGTTGCTATGTACGAAGACCAGTTGCATCACGGCTTATCTCTGCCATTGCCTGAATTCGTCCAGTACGTGCTGAGCATGATAAACCTTTCTCCCGCCCAGCTTCCTCGCAATCAATGGAGGCAACTGCTTAGCGTTGGGTGCTTGTACAACATTTGCAATATGGGGTGGCCCACGGTCGACGAATTCAGGGAGTTGTACAAGGTTTATTACAGCAAAAAGGCTCAAGCTAGCGGTTGCTTAACCTTTACTGCGCGAGATTTTAGCCCGGCCATCACTCACTTGCCATCCTGGACCGCACACGGGTGGAGGAACTAGGTGGTGATGGTTGGGGGGAGGTGGCAGCGTAATTCAAGGTTTTACCGCATTCCGGGGGCTCACCAAGCTATTGGAGATCAGTCGTACAGACTGACCGATGTGGAGTGGCGGCGGATAGCCCGTATTTTTGGCTACTGGGACGCCATGGGCCGGAGCTCGTACAACTTTATCTAGTGGAATGTCCTAGAGATATGTGGGTTGGGGAAGAAACATAGTGGGGGCCCCAATTTTTTTTTTTTTGTGTTTTTGTTTTTGTTTCGCTAGGGCTGTCTTCGGACCTTGATTTCGTGCTAACCGTTTGGATTATTGGCCTTTAGCTGTTGCCCCACGGGTGGCTTTACCGTTGTATCAGACCATCGAGGTGGACGATCAACTTGTAGCCCAGAAGTTGATGGAGATCGGGGAAGCCGCGTCGAAGATGGTTGTGGATCCCGATACTGGGGAGAAAACCGTGCATGACCAGCCAATAGTGATGGTTATCCCGACCGCTGGATACGGGGGCCGCCCTGGCCTGGAAGGTGGGGCTAGGGGGGCAGGTACGTCCATTACAGGCGTGGAGTCACCCGCTCCGGTGGGTATTCGAGAGGCAGTACCGGGGGCAACTTCTGCTGATGCCGCTACTGTGCGGCAGGTGCAAAAGCGGGTCCCTGAAAGGTCGGCAGCGACTGACCTTGTTCCGGCGGTACCGTTTGTGGAGACACCGCCAAGAGGGCAAGGGTCTCTGGCCCCGGGATTGCTACTGCTACCGCTGAGACCTCGAATTCCCCTCAACTGTTGCAAATGGCGCCCGTTAGAGAGCATTAAGCCAGCGGTGCTGAGGATGGGGTTCGTGCGGTCGCTGTTAGCCAACGTCAACACTTTGGGGCTTGACAGCTGGCTGCCCAGGGGTGTGCTTCCCAGTGAGAATCGGAAGAAAGCCATGGAAATGGCTATACGGGTAAGCATTCCTTCTTCGCCATTATTTTTTTTGTTTTTTTGTTTTTTTTTTCTTGAGCTAAACACTCCTTTTGTGCCCCTCCTTAGACGGTGCACAACTTTTATGCTGCCGAAGCTAGTGAGGAAGGTCTGGCCTTGAAGAAGCAAGTGGTGGATCTCACGAGGGACTGAGCCATGCTGGAGGCCGAGCTGGTGAAGGAGAGAGCCCAGGTAAAGAAGCAGGTCGAGCGGGCAAAAAACCGAGTGGCCTTGCAGGTTGAGAAACTTAGGGAACTGGAGTCGAAGCTAATCGATGCGGTCCAGCGGTCCACTAGTTTGGAGGCCAAGCTTGCTGATTCCTCCGGTTGGGTGACGGACCTGGAGGGGAGGAACTTGGAGCTACAGGGTCAAGTGGCGGCGGTCTGGTAGGGGGTAGAGAAGTTTATAGAGTCCCAACGGGCAGAAACCGCTGATAAGCCCATCAGTGAGTTCATGGACTCGGTTGAATTTTATGAGATGCTGGAGGCTGTTCGGGAGAGAGGCATAAACGAGGCCTATATGGAATGAAGAGAGAAAGGGTGGCTCGACGCCGAGAGGATGGAGGCAGACGTGGCCGAGGCAGACCGGTTGGAACATGAGCGGTCTCTCAAGGCCTGTGGCTCAGGGATCGCCAGTGCTGGTGGGGCCGACTAAGGGCTTCATCCGGCCCAAAGGAAAAAGCTGTAAATCTTTATTGTTGTTGTTTTTTTTTTTGCTTACTAATTGTGTTGGAGAAACCAGTAATCACCCATGGCGTTGTGCCTGATACTCATTGGGTTGGCGTACTAACTGTGTTGGAATAGTAAGTACCTTTTATTGAATTAGGAGCACTGGATTGAATACAATACTGTCTGGTTAAACCACTAAGTAGTTGGGGTATGATTCTCACTTAGGGTAGTACCGGAGGTGCTGGATGTTCCATGGGCGGGTGGAATAGACCCCATCGGTGTCTATGATGTGGAAGGTCACTAGGCCAACGACCACTGTGATTTGGTAGGGCCCTTCCCATGTTGGCTTCAAGGCCAGCACTTTTCTTTGAACTTTCTTCATCACCCAGTCGCCCACTTGCAATTTTCTCTCCCGGACCTTGCTGTTGTAGGTGCGCTTGGTCGTAGGTGCGCTTGGCCACCCGCTGCTTATACGTCTGATTTCGTAGGTGCGCTTGGTCGCGCCGCTCCTCGATGAGATCTAGGTTAAGTCGTATGCCCTCGGCATTTGTTTCAGCTTCATAATTCTCAACCCTGCCGCTGGGTATCTTGATCTCAATAGGCAGTACTGCTTCGCTTCCGAATGCCATACATAACGGGGTTTCTGCTGTTGCCTTTGTTGCCGTTGTGCGGATTGCCCATAGGACCACTGGCATCTCCTCAGCCCATAACCCTTTTTTGTCGTCTAGCTTCTTTTTGAGGAGTGTTTTGATGATCTTGTTAACCGCTTCTACCTGGCCGTTGGTTTGCGGGTAGGCTACTGATGCGAACACCATCCGGGTTCCCAACGAGGCCGTGTACTCGATGAGATCAATGTTATTGAACTGTGTGCCGTTGTCCGTGACAATAGTCTGCGGGACACCAAACCGACAATAAATGTTTTTCCACAAGAACTTTTTCACTCTTTCCTCCGTTATCTTGAGCAGGGGCTCTGCCTCGACCCATTATGTCTCGTAGTCAATGACCACGATAGCGTACTTGAACTGGCCTATAGCCGTTGGGAAGGGTCCGATTATATCCAATCCTCATTGTGTGAAAGGCCACGGTGCCGGGGCATGTGGTACGGTGGCGTACATGTGGCATTTGTGGCAGCAGCCTGATATTTTCCTTGAAGTAGCTGCCATGTCTGGCCATAAATACCCTGCCCGGAGCGCCTTATGTGACAAGGATCGGGCACCGGAATGGTTACAGCAGACTACTTCGTGAATTTCCTGCATGATGGCCTGACCAACCTCTTTTGTGACGCACTTTAAATGGGGAAAGCTATGCCCTCTGCGATACAACTTGCCGTCCAACAGGCTGTATCTGGCACATCTGAGGTGCAGTCTCCTGGCCTCCACCTTGTCTTTTGGGCTGATCTTGTCGGTTAGATACTTTCGGATTAGGTCCATCCAACTAGGAGGTGCTTCCTCTACGACGAAAATCTCAGAGATAGTTTTGCTGATGCTTGGCCTCTCCAGGGTTTCAATTCTTGCTCTGCGGTACTCCGATGGATAATTTCCGGTAGACAGCCTTGCCAGAGCATCTGCATGCCTATTTTCCGCCCGAGGAATGTGCCGACTGGTTGCTCCCTTAAACGGTTCCATCATGTTTTTGGCCAATGCTTGGTATGAGGCCATCTGAGGCTCCGTCGCCTCCATCACCCCTTTCATTTGGTTGACCACCAAGCTTGAATCACTCTGCACTTCCATGGACGGGATTCCCATTTCTTTGGCTAATTGCAAGCCAGCTATTAGAGCCTCGTACTCAGTGGCATTGTTGGAGGTGTTGAACAGAAACCGCAAAGCGTACTCATACGACTGGCCATCCGGGGCCGTTAATATGATGCCGGCACCGCTCCGTTTATTCCTGAGAGAGCTATCGACATAAAGCTTCCAACCGTTGGGCAATCCTAGCTCCACCTTTACTATGACATCCGGTTGGCTACTCCCCTCGTGGTCGGGATGTTCTCCCTTAATCATCGGCGTTAGTTCGCATATGAAATCTGCGGCGGCTTGTCCTTTGATGGTCGTCCGGGGGGTATACGTTATATCAAATTCACCCAACGGACCAGCCTGCCTTGGTTTCGGGTTTTTGTAGGATCTGCCTTAAAGGGTGATTGGTGTATAAGGTGATGGAGTGGGCTTGGAAATAGTGTCGGAGCTTCCTGGCACTAACGATCAGGGCCAGAGCTAGCTTTTCGATATCCGGGTATCGGCTTTCAGCCCCAGTGAATCCTTTACCCACGTAATACATCGAGAGTTCCAGTGTCTCTTCCTTCCAGATTAGAGCTGCACTTACAGCTGTGTCCGGCGCGGCTATGTAGATGTACAACATTTCTCCTGGTACTGGCTTGGATAAGAGTGGAACCGCTGATAGATATGCCTTGATAGATTGGAATTCCGCCTCGTGCTCCGTGGCCCAATGGATTTTCTTGAACTGTTGGGCTTTGAGCAGCTTGAAGAACGGGGTGCATTTGTCAATGAGGCGGGAGATAAACCTGGTTAACGAGGCTAACCGCCCGGTGAGGGTCTGGACCTGGTTCCGTCCCTCCGGGGTTTCCATTTCTTGGATTGCCTGGACCTTGAGCGGGTTAGCTTCGATTCCCCACTGGCTTATGACGTGACCGAGAACAACCCTTCCGAAATCCCAAATATACACTTCTTCAGGTTCAGGCGCATCCCATACTTGAGCATCTTACCGATCACCACCGCCAAGTCTCGCATGTGGGCACCGGCGGTCAAACTCTTGACCAGCATGTCGTCCACGTAGACTTCTACTGTCTTGCCCATCTCCTGTTCTAACATGCGGTTCACTATCCGCTGGTACGTAGCCCCGGCGTTCTTCAACCCGTAAGGCATCCGTTTATAGGAGTAGAGGCCCCGATCGGTTGTGAATGAAGTGTGCTCTTCATCGTTCGGACTCATTCTTATCTGGTTGTATCCGGCATAAGCATCCATGAAGCTTAGCAGCTTAAAACCGGAGGTTGAGTCTACAAGCTGGTCTATCTGGGGGAGCGGGAAGCTGTCCTTCGGACACGCCTGCTTCAGGTTGGTGAAGTCTACGCACATATGCCACTGGTCGGTTCCCTTCTTTGGAACCATAACTACGTTGGCGAGCCAGTGGGGATACTGGACCTCACGAATGAAGTCTATTCCCCTCAATTTTTGCACCTCCTCCCTAATCGCCTCATACTTTGCCGGGTTGAAGGATCTCCTCTTCTGTCGCACCGGAATACTACCGGGTAGGATGTTTAACTCGTGCATTGCTATTTTAGGAGATATGACAGGCATGTCCTCATAGGACCATGCGAACACCGAACTGTTCCTCCGGAGGAAAATGATGAGATCTTTCCTAACATTCGGTGCTAGTTTTATTTCTATTACCACCGTTCACCCCGGGTGGTACTTCGAGATAGAAATTTCTTCAGTTTTCTCTACCGCCGAGGGGCGCTTTGGCTTCTCCTCATCTGAATCGGTGTCATCCCGGGGGTCGATACTGGGATCCGGATACAGTGCCTACTGGGCTACCGTGAAGACCTCGGCTCGCCTTTTGCCGCAGGTTAAGGCCTCCGCGTAGTACTTACGGGTGACCTTTTGGTCTCCACGAATGGTGATTAACCCGGTGGGAGATGACATTTTTAACATCAGCATGTGGCCGGCTATAAATGTTTTCAGCCTCCATAACCCTGGCCTGCCGATGATGCAATTCTACGAGGACAGATAGTCCACTATAATGAACTCGAGGTGCTCCTTTCTTGTCTTGTCTCCCTGGCTGAAAATCAGCGGTAAATAATCCGAACCCAGCGGCTGGACTACCTCCCCGGAGAAGCTTATTAATGGCTCATTATCCTGGGACAACTTGTCCCTCCCTCGGTTCAGTCCCTCGTACGCGTATCGGAACATTACATTGACTGATGCCCCGATGTCGACCAACATCCAGCTGGTCATCCAGTGGTCTATCTGGACGGTAATAAGGAAGAGATCGTTGTGCGGTTGAATTAGATCCTCCGGCTCTTCCTCATAGAACGTGACCGACTTCCACCTGGTCTTAGCGGCTTGGCCTCTCCCGTTTCTGAAAGCATACACCTCTTTTCCCCTGATCGACCTTGGACACATTTTTTTTGAATTCCCGGTGAGTCGGTCAATGTGGGCCCCACCGTGGATTACATTTATACTCCCGTGCACCTCGATCCGCCCAGGGATTCGAGTTTGTATAGTTCCCACACTCCGGGTTTCCTGTTTATACTGCCGTAATTTTCTAGCCCGGACTTGCCCGTCCATCACCGCCCTTAGGGCATGGCAGTCGTTAGTCTGGTGGGATGCCTCGTCATGGTAGTAGCAATATTTGCCAGACGTACTGCTCCTCGGTAAGATCTCCCTTTGGGTGCCTCCTCGCCTCCTGCGGGGGGATGGCCTCCCCATTTTCATTGAGAATGCTTTCGTAGGAGGAAGTCAGCGCGGTCGACTTTTCCTACCGCTCCGCCAGCATAATAGCCAGGGGTCACTCGCGCCGCTCCGCTGGCATAATAGCCAGCGGTTGCTCCGTGTGGTAGGGCGCGGACCTGTCACCTTCGATGGGCTCCCGATGTTATCCCTGCGGGGTCGTTGACTGCCCCAGTTCCTGGCTTTCCTGGTGGGTGAATGCCTCTGTTCTCGACCCTGCTGCCAGGTCCTATTCTCTCGCTGAATTGGTAACGGGTCATCTGGTCTCCTCTTAGGCAGCTGATTCTCGTAGGTCTCGTGCTCTGCCTGTGCATGTCTGACTGCCATGACCATCAACTCGTCGTACCCGCGCGGCCTCTCTATCAGTATAGCGTAGGAGAATTCCCCAGGCCTCAGCCCTTGCTTGAATGCCATCTCGGCAATTCCTTTATCGAGGCTTTTACCCCGGCCGTGGCGGTTTGTCATCGATTAACGAACGCCCGTAGTCCCTCGTTGTCTGCCTGCATGCAGTCAAAGAGGACCATTGACGTTTGGGGCCCCCTTGGCCCTAAAGATAAACCGGCTAACAAACTTATCTGCCAGCCGTTCGAACGATTCTATCGAGTTCGCCGGGAACTCGTAGAACCACCCCAACGCCTCCCTAGAGAGCGTTTCTTGGAATATGTTGCAGCAGGTGGCATCAGAGTAACCTTTTACGCCCGTCTGCGATCTGAAGCTGTCCAAGGGCTGGAACGGGCACCTTGTCCCGGTGTACATTAGCTTCAGCGACTTTCGCGTGTTGGCTCTCCGAGACTCCGATACCTGGTGGGAGAATGGTTCAGCCCACTCACTAAAGCACGCATTTGTGGGCGGTCTTGCTGCCTTCCTCTCATTGCCCTCCATCCGGGCCTTCATATCTGACACCGAGGTGGACAGCGTTTGGAGTGCCCAGACGGTTGAACCGGCCTCCCCGTCCGATGATACAATTGCTTGATGTGGGGGCAGGGGGTTCCTGAGTTCCTCATGGTCTCCGGAAAGAGCGTTATCGGGACGTGCACGATCTTTCTCCTCCCGGTTGGTTGTCCCACCTCCAGGTGCGGGAACTCAACGCCTTCCCTTGGTACTGCCAGTGCTTTCGCTAGTGCGGCGTTCTGCTGTTGCCCTTTCTCCAACGGCCTGACGTTTACTGCTTCCATTTTCTGGTACTGGGCTTCCGCCCTCATTCGGTCCTGATTGCCCCCTTCTCGCAACCGTGCGACTTCCGCTTTCATCTTCTCTATCTCTCCCGCCATATCACCCTGGTCGGAGTTCGCAGCATTCCCCGGATCCCTGTGACTGATGGCTTTATTCAGAACGGGGGCTCGAGTCCGGCGTACTTCTTCCGGTCTCCCCTCACTGGTTTCTAGCCCCGACCTTCCGGCCATACTTATTCGAACGTGACTTTTATGTAAACTCTTCCCATAGACGGCGCCAATTATTTCTGTCTGAATCAGTAGACTCACAGAGACCGGTGGATCTTGGTGTGATTCCTTCCTGCAAATCCTGCTAACTAAGGGAATACCGGGCGGGCCGGTCTATTCCGCTCCGATGCTTAAGTCAGTATAGATGGGATAAACTGATAGCTTAAGCGGGAATGAGTAGTTGAAGTATTGATTACCTATTAATGGTAGTTGAGATTCACATATAAGCTGCCGGGTATGAGGACTGGCCTCCACCTTCGATGTGGAACTGGCCCCCTTCTACACATATTGCTGGACTGTTTCGGCCCCTGTTTGGGGAGCTGCCATCCCCAGTTCCCGGGCCCTGATCACAAGTAAGACATGCCCGGGCACGGGACCAGGTGTCCATGCTTTGTTCCCAAGCCCTGGGCCGGGTCCAGGAGTGCTGGCTGCGAGTCTGGGGTCCTGGGTAGCCTCTCTATGGCTACTGTCAACAACTCACAATGTCAAAGCATAGAAGTAAGAGTGTAGAAGAAAAGAACAAGAGATTGTGAGCCATTAGATGGAAGTAGGGCGCGGACCGGGCCGAGCCCAAAATTTCCGAAGCCCGACCCAAAGCCCGACACCCTCTGGCCGAGCCGAGCCGAGCTTTTTCGAAGATGGGGACCGGCCCGAGCCCGACCAAGTAGGGCCGAGCCGGGTTTTCAGGCTTTTTCGGGTGAGAAACTTGTTCTCCACCCTTTTGACAACTCCTGCTTAATCATGGCGGTTCTTCTTATTTTGACTTTTCTAAGGCGAAAACTGACTTTCCAAGGAGGTAGGAAGATATTTTCAGATTGAGGAATTAGTGAAGAAGAAGAAGAAGAAGAAGAAGAATATCTACAACACTGAATATCTTAGGCGACGAAAATTTTTCGTCAGCTAAGAAGGATTTTCGTCGTCTAAGCTTTTTGGTGACAAAAATTTTGTCGCCTAAGTTTCGTCGTCTAAAGTTTGTGGTCTAAGTAAGTAGGCGACGAAAATAAAATAATTTCGTTGCATAAGATAATTCTTAGACGACGAACAAATTTCGTCGTCTAAGAAAAATGGTGACGAAAAAAAACTCTGAGAGGACGAATTTTTTCGTCGGCTAAATTCTAGTTTTGACGACGAAAAAAATATTTCGTGGCCTAAGATAATTACTTAGACCACGAAACTCAACATTTTTCGTGGTCTAAGTATTTATCTTAGGCGACGACAAATAAAATTTCGTGGCCTAAGATGGATATTTAGTCGACGAAACTAAACGTTTTCGTCGCCTAAGCTGGATACTAAGGGGAGGAAATAATTTATTTCGTGGTCTAAGATAGTTTCTTAGGCCACGAAATAATATTTTTTCGTGGCCTAAGAGGTTTTCTTAGGCGACGAAATTAATATTTTTCGTGGCCTAAGTAGATAGCTTAGACCACGAAACAATTTTTTCGTCGACTTAATATCCAGCTTAGGCGACGAAAACGTTTAGTTTCGTCGACTAAGTATGTATTAAATTTAAAAAAAAATAAAAAAAATTCGGATACTGAATATTCAAATAAATTAAAAAAATTATCCATAAAAATTAAATACCGAATATTAATAAGTTTATTCATACATTTGTTCAATAAAAATATTAAACTAAACAATATCGTAGGGAGAGAGAGGAGCCTGCAAGCTACTGTGGTCGGTTCCTAAACAACTGGAACTGTTCCTCCAACCAGCTAAGACGGTTTTCACTATTCTGGTACTTCTCATTTGCCAATCGTGTCTGCTCCTCTGCAAGTCTTATACGCTCTCGGGCCTCCTCCTCTGCAAGTGTGATACGCTGTCGGGCCTCCTCCTTTGCAAGTGCTATACGCTGTCGGGCCTCCTCCTCCAGTCGTCTCATAAGCTCCGCATTTGACGACCGAATGCGTCCAGTGGAATTTTCCCCTTGCGATGATTGGGAGCCGACACCGAAAGTGACTCCTCCTAACCCCCGGATCTCACCGCTGTTTCGCGGTCCCAGTGCGTTGACAAGCACTTGAGCTTGAGTCGGCTCGTCAAAATAGTGAACGATCTGATCTTCCGGAACGTCGGGGTGCTCCTCCCTCACAGTGGTCATCACCCTCTCGAGCTCGACATTGATACGGCGCTGCAGCAAAGACCAAGTAAGTAACATGCATATGAATAATGCATTCTAAATAATCCAAACATAATCGGCAGATACTCTTCATCAAACCACAACGGTTAAACATAATCCAAACATAATGCATTCACTAGGAGTTTTGAGATCGCATGATTAGAATGGTTTTAACTTGAGTAAATACACAAAGTTAGATAACTTAAGGGAAATATTAAAGAGCTTATGCATATGCTTATGAATTTCTTTTGATAACTTGTGTATTGATCATATTGGTGATGGATTTCCAAATTCGTAACATTTTATCCTTCTTGGTCTATTTTCTTATAACCGGCCATGTCTAGTTATGGGATAAGAGAAACTTACTATATTTTCTGCCGCTTGCGGGTGCTCAGGAGGGTACACCATCTCATAATTCTTCACCAACGGGAATGGTTCACCTTTTTGCTTCAATTCGAGCGCCCCGTAAATGAAAGGCTTTGAACCGGACCGATGGTGCAACGTCTTCTTCCCCCGGTTGAGGGCGTTGGGGGTCGATCGTCTCTGTAGAAATATGATTAAATATGAGACAAATAGTTAGCATTGAAATAAAACTAAAATGAAAAATGTTAACATTTGAAAGCACAGACTACTATTAAAAAATTATATACCTAAAACTCATCGCTCTCGAAGTGGTGAAGCAGCCAAGACCACTCCTCCTGCCTATCTTTGAACTCTTTCGGAATTTTCCCAGGGTTATCAATCCTAAGCCTGTTGAGCTTGCTCTTGAAGGCTGTGAAGGTCTTGGCAGCATGCTTGTAAACCCACTTGACCATCTTCTTATCATCCCAAGGGATGTCATAAACAAGCTAGTACAAAAAAAATGGAATTAATATGGAAGCTGATAGATAATTAAAATATTAAAATTGTAGTTAACTTACGTCGAGTTCATTTTTGAGCTTCATCTGATCATCCTCCTCCAGATCCCACCAACTTGCAGCAGTCATGAGAATGCTGTCCCGAATGATATGCCCGATATCATGAGTCAGCCAACTGTTCAGTGCACTGGTCTGCGGTCCGTGCAAGAACTCATCATCCATGACGATCTTCACCTTCTCTCCGTGCTGCACCCAAGACGTGTAGGTCTTCAAGCCTTTTACCAACCCTCGTTTGTGTTTGGGAGGAGGTGCTGCCAAAACAAATTTAAATTTAATTAGAGAGTAATAACACTCATTTATAACTAAATGACTTAATTAAAAGTGTTGGATTATGTTTACCTCCATCAGGCCGAGGACGAAATGTGCGCCGACAGCTGATCTCACAATCACCATCGCTGTCTTCGACGTCAGGTGTGGTGTCTGCTACTGAAGGGGCTGCAGTATCTTCCACCGGCAACGGGGGCGGGGGGGGGCGGGGGGGGGGGGGAGGTGCTGATACGTTCGCAGATGATTCCGTACGTGGCTGCCAACCACTCCCTTCAGAGTTATTTGACCTGTAGAAGCGGTCAAATAACTCCTGCCTCTTCTTCTTGAGAAATCCATGAGTCGGCGGCATATTTTTCCTGTAAAGAAACACAAATTTGTATCACAAACACAACAGTCATATGGAACTAGCCTATTATAGATTAATAATGATCGATTTTGATATCAAAGTTGATATACTCGATATTGAGTTAATGCGAATTGTATAAAATATTCATTACACCATCAAATATGCAATCATATACATAGAGATTAACTAATAAGGGAACAAGTCCACAGAGATTAAGTGAGACTTTATAGTAAAAACAAACTTCTATCACTCTGAAGTTTTGAACATATATCTTTTTCTTTGTAAGTGAGACTTTAGAGTGAATGTAAAACATTTATGTATGCTTTCAACAGGTACTAGCTCAACCAATATCAAGTTCATCCGCCGAAAGGACAAACAATCAGTTATATAAGAAGTGATAAATTGGTACATATTCATACATTCACAGTGTCGAGAGAAATCGGTTGACAGTGAGCACATATTCATACACAGTGAGCACATATTCATACATTCATATATTCATACATTCACAGTGAGCACATATTCATACATTCATATATTCATACATTCACAGTGTCAAGAGAAATCGGTTGAATTCTATAAGAACTGATAAATTGGTTTTTATCCATCTCTTATAATCCCCATTATCATAGTCCTCAGACAAACGTGAAAGCAGACTTATTCCAACAATAAATTTAGAACTGGTTCGGGCAGGAACACATCAACTTCATATGTCCACATATGTAAGATCAACAGACTCAAATTATAAGTAATACATGAATGAGTGTGATGAAAAAAACAAAAAGCAGGTGAATATTACCGATCGACGGGGAACGGTTCTCAGACGGGGGCAGACACGGAGGCGAAGGCAGGGACCGAGGCAGGGGCCTGAGGCGGAAGCTGGGAGACGGCCTGAGGCGGTGAATGAGAGAGAGAATGGAGGGAAGGCTGGGGCGGAGGAGGTGGCTGGGGCGGAGGAGGAGGCTGGGGCGGAGGAGGTGGCTGGGGCGGACGAGGAGGCTGGGGCGGAGGAGGTGGCTACGGCGTGAGGAAGAAAGGGAGAACGAAACATATCGACCGAAGATGAATCAGGGATTGCAGATCGGGTATATTTACCTGACTTAGGCGACGAAACAGAATCGTTCGTCTCCTAAGAGAAAACCTTACACGACGAAATAAAAAATTCGTCGCCTAAGATAATTTCGAAATTTTCAATCAATTCAAATCAGGCCGCCAATTTATTAAAATAATTTCCACTTAGGCGACAAAAACAACAGTTCGTCGTCTTAGTATTTACTTAGACGACGAAACAGTTGTTTTCGTCGTCTAAGTAAATACTAAGACGACGAAACTGATGTTTTCGTCGACTAAGCCTAGTTCAAATTTTCGCAAAATTTATTGGCGGAAAATAAAGCCAAATTTTTAAAAATTATTACCACTTAATCGACGAAGTCAATAGTTTCGTCTTCTAAGTATATACTTACTCGACGACAATAATTTTATCGTCGCCTAAGTAAATACTTAGACGACGAAAAAGTCTGTTTCGTCGACTAAGCATAGTTAAAATTTTCCCAAAATGTTTTAAATTCCAAAATTAAAAAGTCAATTTTATAAAAATAATTTCCACTTAGTCGACGAAATAATTAGTTACGTCGTCTAAGTATTTACTTAGTCGACGAAAGTGATTATTTCGTCGACTAAGTGAAAATTATTTTTATAAAATTGACTTTTTAATTTTGGAATTTTGGGCCATGTTCATATAGGTGCATTTGGTCGACGAAAGACCCCAAATATACATATTTTAATATATATATATATTAATTAATTAATTAATACAAAAACAAATTATTAATTAATCATTTTTTCCCATTCGTACACACCATTCATGTATTTTTAATTATAAATCAAAAACAAATTTATTGAATTTAAAAACATAATTTAAATCTGATCATGGTTCTCCATCATAATCGTCATCGTCTGTATCGTCTGCCTCTTCAATCGTATCAGTTAAGTCATCATTGGAATCGTCATCGTCGTATGTTTCCTCATCATCGTCTGATTCCTCATCATCCTCGTCATTAATGAAGTTGTGATTGGCTATGTTTTGAGATGTAGATGCATTTGGGACTGCAATGAATTCATCAGAAGTGACGAAATGTAAGCGGTTGTCGTCGCGAATAGCCTCTGCATTAGGGATTTGAGGCGCCGAATGCTCTTGATATGGTTCATCAGTGTCGCCGTCATCTTCATCATCATGTTCTTCACCCCTTTCAATTGTAGACGCACTCCATATATTCCTATGTGACATCGGGTTAACCACTTTCCAAAATCCACTTGCCTTAGGATCATCGAGATAAAATACCTGTTTCGCCATGCTAGCAAGAATGAACGGCTCATTTTCATACCAACTTGTGTTTGTATTCACCGATAACATGCCGTAATCCATCTTTGTACTCCCAGGAACACTTTGATTAGTGTTAAACCATCTACACTTGAACAAGACAACGAGTATATTTCCATATACTAGTTCGACAACGGCGAGTAGCACTCCATAGTAGGTGAAGTCGTCACCATCTACCATGACCCCGTAATTTTGCGTTCTGCGGTTTACATCTCGTTGAAGTGTCACAAACTTGACGCCGTTGACAAAACACATCGCGCGCACCCTGTGGGAAATTGGCATTCTAGCCAAATGGTGCAATTCGGACGAGTACCAATCACTGTTCTGTATTTGGAGATTTTCCACCTGTCACATTGCGATAAGTTATTATTTAAATTGAACTGACTAGCTAGAATACTAATATTGAAATGGAGATATTGTAACATACAAAATATTGTGACGTACCCATTTGCGAAAGTAAACAAGAAATATTCTTTTGTGCGTCTCTTTCGGCCTTCGGTCTCGACGATTTGCTTCAATCAGCTTCAAATGCTCACCCATGAAATATTGTGCTTCATCACAGTGTTGTAGTACGCACCAATGAGCTTCAATTAGCTCAGCATCTGTCAGTCTTTCTGAAGTTGGTAAATTACCAAACGGACGTACAACACTTGAAAGGACTGAAAGTTTTAACTCTGGTACTGTAGAGGCTGCTGTAGAAGATTCTGCAATATTTTCGTCACTGTTACGGAGATATAAGTTGCAATATGTTACACATTCATGTGTAATGTACGACTCCGCTATCGATCTTTCAGGGTGACTCTTGCTTTTACATAACTTTTTGTATTGAAACAGTTGTCTGAAATTACACGTACAGTTATTAGTGAAATATATATACAAGAGAATATTATAATGAATGGGGAAATACGAATAATAAATAGTACCTTTCTTGAGGATACATCCAGGTGAAATGTACTAGACCAGTAAGCAGTGCTTGATCTGGAAGATGGATCATCAGATGAATCATACTGTCAAAGAAAGCAGAGGGGAAAATCCTTTCCAATTTGCACAAAATGTAGATGATGTCTTCTTTGAGAATGAGAACATCTGACTTCTTCAGCTCTTTAGCGCATAACTTCTGAAAGAACCTACACAAGGCTATTATAGGTTCGACCACATCTGGATGCAAATAGGGTCAAAAGTAAGAACTCCATTTTCCCATAAGTCTAACAGCTCGTCGATCAAAGGTTGCAGATTCACATCCAAACACTTTCCTAGAGACCTTGGGCCCGGAATTAACAGAGACATCATACTAAATTCCTTCTTCATACACATCCAAGGAGGCAGGTTGTACGGCACAAGAATAAAAGACCATGTACTATGACTCAAACTCATATTTCCATGGGGATTGAATCCATCTGAGACAAGGCCGAGTCTGACATTTCTAACATCTCTTGCAAAATCAGGGAATAATCTGTCAAAGGACTTCCACGCCTCGCCATCTGCAGGGTGTCTGAGAGTATCATCATCTGTCCTTCTCTCTCCATGCCATCTCATTTCTTTTGCTGTGTGTAAAGACATGTAAAGACGCTTCAATCTAGGAATTAAAGGGAAATGACGAAGTACCTTCACAGGAACACTGTTTTCCTTAACTGTGCCTTGCTCCCACCTCCACGCGTGGCATATGGGACATTCATCAAGCTCAGCTTTCTCTTTGTAAAACAAAACACAGTTGTTCTTGCAGGCGTGAATTTTGTTACAACTGAGACCGAGATCGCCCAATATCTTATGTAGCGTGTAATAACTATCAGGTAGATAGTTAGGTTGTGGAAGGTGTTCCTTAAACTGTTTTAGAAGACTATCAAAAGAGTCATTTGTCCACCTACTCTTGACTTTCAACTACGTCTGTGAGATGATGGTCTCTAAAACAGTGTGAGGACTACCCTCGAATAATGGGATCTGCACTTGAGCAAGTAGTCTGGTATACTTATCATAATCAGCACTGTCAACAAAAGGAATTGTGCCATCCTCAAAAACTGCCTCTTGGAATTCCTCTTCCTCGCGTACTGGAGTAAAAGTAGGAAAAATGTCATGTAGAATGTTCATAGCCGGGTCAGTATAAGGCTCGAAACCACCAGCAGCTGTTCGGTCATGGTATCCAGCCTGGATTTCGGCAACCGTAGGTTCATAATCTACTGCTTAAGCAGGGACACCTGACGAGTCGCCTAAGCGAGCATCAAGCAATAATAACCCTACAATCGTTAGTAGTATAGAATAAGTAGGGATCGTTCTAGCCGGGGATTAAGGGTACCTGAAACATGAGAATGTTAACACAAATATTCACAAACATATATGCACACAATTGTCACACTTATATACATATATACATATTCACACACGAAATTATGGGGGATAAAAGGCTTGGCAGCAAAGCTGCTTCTAAATTCCTAGACATGAAAATAAATTGCTGAAAATAAATCATAAATCTACTATTTACAAGGTTGGTCGACATTCTTTCACAAAGCACTAACACAAAAGCAATCAAAACACATAACAAACAAGCAAGCAAGACTCACGGCAAAGTATTAAAGCGTTCTAGACTCAACTTAACTCCAACCCAATTAGAGCCGCAGCGGTCATCTAATTGCTAGACTTCTCTTGTACTTAGAATTAACTCAGCGTATAATCCTAATCTTGTTACTAACCGGTTTACATGACACGCAGCGTCGACACATGAACTAGCTAGTAAATACGCACAAAGTCTTTTTAATTGGAAACAAGTCAATAGAGTAAGGTTGTCAATCATCTCTTCAACAAGCATGTTCATTTAAATTACTCTAACCCTCGTGAAAAACAACACAAACTAAGTAACTCGTTGATTACTTAATCTATATTAAATTTCTCGGCTAATGAGATTAATAATCTAAGTATTGCAATTACATAGGCTACCAATCTTTAAGCGCACGAATTTAAAGAACAAGTCAAGAAAACCCTAAAATCAATTTAACACATATTTTGCCGAAAATCCTAATTACTAGTTCATCATATATTTTCCTTACTCTTTAGCATGCAATCCGTATTCTTACATCCAAACACCACATAAAGATAAAGAAAACGCATTGAACATACAAATCATAAAACCAAATTTCAATCCAATTCATACATAGACATAAAAATTGAAACCAAGAATTCATGCTAACTTCATAGACAAAGTTTAACATAACTACGACAAAAATTACAAAGCCAAGAGAAGGGAGTGGATCACACATTAGAAACCTTGGAGACTTCGTCTTGTATGGATCCGGTGGTTGATGGTGTCGGATGGAGCTGCTGCTCGGCAGTGGTGGTGTCGGCAGCAAGGTGCCAAGGTTTCGGCAGAAACTTTGGGTGTGGTGGAGGTGGTTTTGGCTAGGGTTTTTGTGTAGGACTCAAGGGAAATTTAGGTAGAGCTTTGGCTAGATTTTTGTTTTAGAATGTGACAGCTTTTTCTGAATACGAGATGGCTATATATATAGAGGAAAAGGGAGAGAGGCTGCCGGCAGCACCTTGTGCAAAGAGGATTGAGAAAACCTAGTACAATAAGGTTTTGCAACCTTCCTTTCTTAATCCAATTAGGTTTTCTTTTCTGAATATTTCTTCAAGGCTTGGGCTTCACATCTTCATGGATTTCTTGTATGGTCTTGGACTTCAATTGAAAGGCTTTTGATCCATCGAAAATGCCCCAAATGCCGGCAGCACACAAAGGCAGCAAATCTGCCAGAATCGGCAGCTTCTCCTAGTGTGACTAGGAGAACTTGTTTCTTCATGCTTTTC
This sequence comes from Potentilla sterilis, assembly GCA_963682095.1. NCBI lineage: Eukaryota > Viridiplantae > Streptophyta > Magnoliopsida > Rosales > Rosaceae > Potentilla > Potentilla sterilis. The sequence goes on from OY821754.1 coordinate 32,729,453, forward strand.
TTCAATGCCATGGCCTAGTGTCTTCCTCTTCCCTTCATAAAGCTTGGACCATCTTCACATATGCATTTATACACCATTTGGTCCATCAAAAACAGAAAACACAAAAAGGGGGCAGTAGGTTCCTGGAATCGGCAGCTTTGACCTTGTCGCAGTAATTCCGGCATATCTCCCTCCATGGAGCTCCGATTGATGCGATTCCAAGTCTCACGTAAACTAGACACATAGGGCCATCTCCCCATAAAATATCTCGGCCAAATTCCATGCAAGTCGTCGGGAATGATTTTTCGAAGTTGGGACACAGTCCCAGGAATTTCCTGGAAGTCCCTGGATTGGAATGCTCGGACTGCCGTTTTGCAGCCAACTTTTGGGTGACTTCCCAAACTCCGATTGATCTGAAATTTTAACACAACATTCCTCAACATATGAATATTAAGCACGCCTAAATTCGCCAAATTCGGACAAGGATAGATAACAGTTTCGCTCATCTCAAAATCACGAAAAAGACATATTTTACACTATTTTCCAGATTTCTCAAACTTAGTCATTTTTCGGATTCTTAACTATTTTTCACCAAAACTCTACCAAATTGACACTAACTATATTATGACTCAATCTTAGATAAGTAAGGGTTAAACAAAGCATAAACGAGGGCATAAGCATATAATATCGTCGCACATTGTGCTCCTATCAACTACCCCACACTTATCCTTTGCTAGTCCCTTAGCAAACTAAATTAAACTACGACTCTAAACAAACTATTGCCCCTAACAATTTGTCTCAGGCTCGTATGTACACATAGCTTTCAAGTTAATGCATGAGAATGCTACGCACGAAAATTCCAAGTTTCATGAACATGTGACATCAATATGAACATATAAGAACAAAAGTAAGCATGTAGACATGTTAAAGCTAATTCAAATCACCTCACTAGGCATACTCTCTTCTTTTCTCTCGAAGCATGGTATTCACTCATAAGTATATGCAAGCGAAAGATAATGAATTACAAAGAGTAACTTGCATATGTCAAGAAAAGAAAGCACTTTGTGAATTTTGATGGAAAAACCTCATATGATAACTATATGCACCAATGAACCAAAACCATATGCTTACTCTTGAGATAATCTTCACAAATCAATTTTAACCATCTTAAGAATCATGAAAAAGATCAATAAAAGGGTTGTAATGGGGCTAGGCTAAGAGGTATTCGCTATTTTGGATAAGGAGGCTTAAAAACGTCACCGTGGCCTTTGGCAAAGCTCAAATCTCCTTATGTCTTCTCGCCAAGGGTCAAATTTCATCTTGTTGGACCCTTACTTCATTCTTTTCTTCCCATAAAATATTACAACAACCTAGACAATAGCCAAGCACAAAATTTTCTTTTCAATGCCGTGCCTTACACATTTTTCTTCTTCTCGGCATTTTTCTCTTTTTTTTTTTTTTTTTTTTTCTTTTGTTTAATCCGAGTATTTTTTCTTTTCTTTTTCTTAAGGCACGGCATGCATACATATTACATACAACTTATGGCTAAGTCTACCCCTCACTTGTTCTTCTTCATCACACACGCGAAAACGCCTTCAAAATTTCAAGCTTTGCCGGAACACAAGGTAGAGGCATCACTATACTAAGTTCATGGAAAGTGTTTAAGGGTGATGAAAGAAAAGGCTCAACATAGGCTCAAAGGGGTTTACTAAGGTGTCCCACGACGGGCTCCAATAGGGCACATGCTTTATTTGGCTTTGGTGGTAAACCTAGATGATCTTTATTCAATCATATTCAAAATCAAGGTATTTTATGACTAAAAACGTTTCGAAAATCAACAAGAGTAAGTTCTAGCATACTAGAGTTCATTAAAAAGCTATGGCACATAGTCATCGAATTTGCAAAGAATTATGAGGTTTCATGCTTCCTACGAATCTATCGAATTTTATCTTTTTATCGCTCAAGAAGAAGGCAATTTGGCACAAAAGCTCACATAGGTTATAATCGAAATAAACTAGCTAAAACATGCATGCTTAATAATCAATAAGTCCTACATGCTCCTACCAATGCACATAATCCATGAAACTTACAATTTTAAAAGTATGCACAACTATCATCTATGTATACAAAGAGGAGAAAAACATCATTGACATATTAGGGGCATCTTAAGACTCGAAACCAACAAATTTAAACACTCTATTTTTGTGGAACAATTTTCTGAATTTTTCTTTTCTAAACTAAGCACACAAAAACATAAACGGAATACGTTATCCCACCCCACACTTAGAAAATTACATTGTCCTCAATGTAAGCACAAAACCATATCAACGAATTTCCTAAGCATGCAATCGACTAACATATTCCAACATATCATCACATACCAAAGGAAAAGAGAAGGGTTAAGAAATTTCAAACTCTCGGTGATGGCTCCTTCACTGTTCTTTGATCGACATGGGTTGCCTCCCAAGTAGCGCTTTGTGTTTATAGTCCATAGCCTAGACTTTTCACCGTGTTTTTTGTGTATTCATTGTGCCATGTGCTTGGAAGTTGGGGCAGCAGCCCTTTCATTTGGAGTGTTTGGCATGCAGTACCTTTCTCTCTTGCAGTGGCAAGATATCGACAGGGAGGCTCTCGGCAGTGGCCTCCGGAGGGCAGTAGCATGGCTACTTGGCAGCATGGCATGGTGCAGGGGCAGCAACAGGACAGTAGCATCGCAGGAGCAGGAGCAGGCTGCAGCATTATTGGCATATCGGCAGGAACACTGGGCTGCAGCATGGCATGTGCGAAGGGGCAGCAGCAGCGCAAGGGCAACGGCAAGGCAGCATCGGCAGCAGCATCGTGTGGCAACCTCTCTCGGCAGTAGCAGGCTCTCGGCAGGGAAGCTTCTCTCGGCAGCAAGTAGTTGATAGGATGGCTCTTGGCAGGCTGTAGGCTGCAGGCAGCTTCTGGGCAGCATCGGCAGATGTGTCTGTATCTTTTGAAGCCCGAATTTGGGTGTGCTCCATTGTCCGAATGCAAACGTGTTCTAAATCAAAGTTGTAGTGGACACACAGAGATTTTCAACAGTATAAAATTCACCTCAATCGGACCAGCAGAAGTACTCTTTGTTTGGCCTTTAATCGGACCTATTGATCTGCCCAGTTCTCTGTTCCGCCAGATTGACCTTGCTGTACTCAAATTGAAACTGGGAGCAGCTCGAGACTCCAAATCCACTTCTGTAAAATCCTACGGAAAGTAGACTCCGAGATCTTTCCAATGGCATAGTGCTCACTTTCCCACGTTTTGTGAGCTAAAAACGGAAGCCTTCCAAAGTTAACAGACCGCACTGCCCGATTTCTGTTTGGGCAGAACTTGATATTTACTGCACTTTTTCTTTTCAATTCGATCTGCACACACACAAAACACATAAAATCGAACAAAAACAACAAACTAAAATTCAAGAATATACAATTTCATACAAGCTACGATTTCAACAAATTTTTCAAGGTTAGAAGAAAAAAAATACAAGAGTTAGAACGTCATGTTAGAGAGTTAGGATATATAAATATACGTTAAAGTTAGAGACACAGATTATTAACAAACTTTACATCACAAATATTAACACACTTTAACATTCACATAAAACAAGATTTTATAATCCCCGGCAACGGCGCCAAAAATTGACGAGTCGCCTAAGCGAGCATCAAGCAATAATAACCCTACAATCGTTAGTAGTATAGAATAAGTAGGGATCGTTCTAGCCGGGGATTAAGGGTACCTGAAACATGAGAATGTTAACACAAATATTCACAAACATATATGCACACAATTGTCACACTTATATACATATATACATATTCACACACGAAATTATGGGGGATAAAAGGCTTGGCAGCAAAGCTGCTTCTAAATTCCTAGACATGAAAATAAATTGCTGAAAATAAATCATAAATCTACTATTTACAAGGTTGGTCGACATTCTTTCACAAAGCACTAACACAAAAGCAATCAAAACACATAACAAACAAGCAAGCAAGACTCACGGCAAAGTATTAAAGCGTTCTAGACTCAACTTAACTCCAACCCAATTAGAGCCGCAGCGGTCATCTAATTGCTAGACTTCTCTTGTACTTAGAATTAACTCAGCGTATAATCCTAATCTTGTTACTAACCGGTTTACATGACACGCAGCGTCGACACATGAACTAGCTAGTAAATACGCACAAAGTCTTTTTAATTGGAAACAAGTCAATAGAGTAAGGTTGTCAATCATCTCTTCAACAAGCATGTTCATTTAAATTACTCTAACCCTCGTGAAAAACAACACAAACTAAGTAACTCGTTGATTACTTAATCTATATTAAATTTCTCGGCTAATGAGATTAATAATCTAAGTATTGCAATTACATAGGCTACCAATCTTTAAGCGCACGAATTTAAAGAACAAGTCAAGAAAACCCTAAAATCAATTTAACACATATTTTGCCGAAAATCCTAATTACTAGTTCATCATATATTTTCCTTACTCTTTAGCATGCAATCCGTATTCTTACATCCAAACACCACATAAAGATAAAGAAAACGCATTGAACATACAAATCATAAAACCAAATTTCAATCCAATTCATACATAGACATAAAAATTGAAACCAAGAATTCATGCTAACTTCATAGACAAAGTTTAACATAACTACGACAAAAATTACAAAGCCAAGAGAAGGGAGTGGATCACACATTAGAAACCTTGGAGACTTCGTCTTGTATGGATCCGGTGGTTGATGGTGTCGGATGGAGCTGCTGCTCGGCAGTGGTGGTGTCGGCAGCAAGGTGCCAAGGTTTCGGCAGAAACTTTGGGTGTGGTGGAGGTGGTTTTGGCTAGGGTTTTTGTGTAGGACTCAAGGGAAATTTAGGTAGAGCTTTGGCTAGATTTTTGTTTTAGAATGTGACAGCTTTTTCTGAATACGAGATGGCTATATATATAGAGGAAAAGGGAGAGAGGCTGCCGGCAGCACCTTGTGCAAAGAGGATTGAGAAAACCTAGTACAATAAGGTTTTGCAACCTTCCTTTCTTAATCCAATTAGGTTTTCTTTTCTGAATATTTCTTCAAGGCTTGGGCTTCACATCTTCATGGATTTCTTGTATGGTCTTGGACTTCAATTGAAAGGCTTTTGATCCATCGAAAATGCCCCAAATGCCGGCAGCACACAAAGGCAGCAAATCTGCCAGAATCGGCAGCTTCTCCTAGTGTGACTAGGAGAACTTGTTTCTTCATGCTTTTCTTCAATGCCATGGCCTAGTGTCTTCCTCTTCCCTTCATAAAGCTTGGACCATCTTCACATATGCATTTATACACCATTTGGTCCATCAAAAACAGAAAACACAAAAAGGGGGCAGTAGGTTCCTGGAATCGGCAGCTTTGACCTTGTCGCAGTAATTCCGGCATATCTCCCTCCATGGAGCTCCGATTGATGCGATTCCAAGTCTCACGTAAACTAGACACATAGGGCCATCTCCCCATAAAATATCTCGGCCAAATTCCATGCAAGTCGTCGGGAATGATTTTTCGAAGTTGGGACACAGTCCCAGGAATTTCCTGGAAGTCCCTGGATTGGAATGCTCGGACTGCCGTTTTGCAGCCAACTTTTGGGTGACTTCCCAAACTCCGATTGATCTGAAATTTTAACACAACATTCCTCAACATATGAATATTAAGCACGCCTAAATTCGCCAAATTCGGACAAGGATAGATAACAGTTTCGCTCATCTCAAAATCACGAAAAAGACATATTTTACACTATTTTCCAGATTTCTCAAACTTAGTCATTTTTCGGATTCTTAACTATTTTTCACCAAAACTCTACCAAATTGACACTAACTATATTATGACTCAATCTTAGATAAGTAAGGGTTAAACAAAGCATAAACGAGGGCATAAGCATATAATATCGTCGCACATTGTGCTCCTATCAACACCTGTGTGTTTTCTTTCCTCCACCATGTTCACGTACAAAATTTATAAAAATTCCTACTCCTTCTTGGTATTCTTCGCTCTGTCTTGGGTACTGCATCCAACTCCTATCTCTATCCATCGATCACCTGTTATATATATTAATTAATATAAGACAAACAATAAATAATCACAAATTAACAAATAAACAATTTATATGCATGTTTTTTCTCGACCTTATGCCTCCGGTTAGGGTCCTAATAATCTCATTCAGGAGCACAAGACTTTGTTTCACAGTTTGTAGATCTTGTGTATTCGTTTTCAGTCGTGAGAAAATTTCGGCAGCATCTCCCCACAGTTCCTCAAGTGCACGAATATCTATACACCTAGTATGCACTCGAGGAACAGTGATGGGAGACCTCGTCGAAATATATACCCACGACCGCAAACGAATACACAAGACCTATACAAACTGTGAAACAATGTCCTCTGCCCCCAAACTGTCCAAAAATGGGACAATTCAAGAATCTCTCCATGATTCTCGAACGGGATTTCTAGGGATATATATAAATGCATGTATATTAGTGAATAAAAGAATGACATTCTTTTATTCACCGCTAATTATAAATCATATAACAATGATTTTCGTCAAATAATTATAATTATTAATTAAATTAATTAAAGCATTATTAAAATATATAATTAATATATATAATTCACTAATTTCACAAAAACCAACAATTTAATTGAGTATATATAGGTATGGATCAACAAAAGCAACATATATACTAGCTATCACCTCACAATATACACACACAACAATATATATTTCTATAATTCTCTACCTCAAAAATGAAATATTTCAATGGAAAAAATTGAAATTATAGTTGAAAAAGATGAATAAAGAGATCATACCAAGTTAAAAATCAATGGGTAGTAGTGGAGAAGGCTTAGGAAGACCCGATTTGAAGCTTTTCACATCCAAGAATGAAAATCGGTGGAAAAATTTGAGGGGAGGAAAAATTTGAAGTTTTTTGCCTCTGTTCCCGATCTGGAAAACGAGTGCAGGTTTTATAGTATGGATTTACTTAGGCGACGAAACTTAATTTTTCGTCGCCTAAGAGCCAAACTTAGGAGACGAAACTAATATTTTCGTCGCCTAACTTTTACACTTAGGCGACGAAAATTATGTTTCGTCGCCTAAGTTTCACACTTAGGCGATGAAAAATATGTTTCGTCGTCTAAGAATAAAACCTGCCGACGAAAAAAATAATCGTCGTGCTCGTCATTTCTTAGACCACGAAAAAAAAGTTCGTCGTCTAAGATTTTTTTTAGGCGACGAATTTTGATATTTCGTCTCCTAAGTAAAAATCTTAGGCGACGAGTTTATTTTTTCGTGGTCTAAGATAATGCACGGACGACGAATATTTTTTTCGTCGGTAGGCTTTTGTCTTAGACCACGAAAAGATGAATTCGTCGCCTAAGACTGTTCTTAGACGACGAAAAATGTTTTCTTAGGTGAGGAAAGTTTTTTCGTCGCCTAAGATAGCTTAGGCGAGGAATTTTTTTAAGTTTCGTCGCCTAAGGTTTTTTTCCTTGTAGTCGAAGGCGATGAAGGAGACGGTGGTTTGAGTTCAACGTCGTTCTCCTCCTCCTACGACAACAGGCTTCTGTCTTTTTATTTTTATTTTTTTAAGCTGTTTCAAATTTGGGCTTGGGTAACAGGTCATGGACTTGGGCCAACACTCTCCAATTTAAATCAAATAACAAACATAATAAAATAAAACAAGAAAAGAAAACAAACTAAAAAAATAAACATTTATTTTAGCATAGAAATAAGTGTGTGTACACACACACACTCTCTCTCTCTCTCTCTCTCTCTCTCTCTCTCTCTCTCTCCCCTCTCCTTTAGGAAATTTAGTCCTCGAAATTTGTAAAGCATACTAAAATCCACGACTAATTCCAAGAACTTGTCTTGCATTTCAGCTTCTAACTCGTATGGGGCTTCCTCCACATTTCTATATTGCCAAAGTCTCTATTATCGGAAAACTCTTGATGTGTCGCCAAAGCGAATCACAAATTAAAACCCTGCAAAACCGATAGTAGCATGTGATAAGTAGGCATCGTTCAGTCCGACGATTAAGGGGACCTGAAATGTTCAAAAGTTATTACACATAATCACACATATAAACACATTTCAAACATAAGAAAAAGGGGGGTTTCGAAATTTGATCTAAGATCCTACGAAATTTAAAGACAATTCAATAAAATAAAACCTAAGTTACGAAATTAAAACTTAGACTACTATATACAAGTGATCGACTTTTCTACACAACACTTAGCACAAAAATACTCAAGAACATGTAATAATCGCATGCAAGAAATCAAGGCAGTAAGTTCGACACTTCCTAGACTCTACTTAGTTTCGACACGACTAGAGCCTACGAGGTCATCTAATCGAAAGACTTCTCAAGTTCTTAGAATTAACTATGAGTATAATCCTAAGGTTATGCTAATCGGTTTTAAACGTTTAACATTTAAGCACATGTAAACAAGCAAGGCGTCACTCTTCTTATTTAGGCATGCAAGTTATCTAAGGTTTTTACCCTAAGTGAGAAACACGAATTAAATCAATTACGAGTATGACTTATTCATATTACTTTAGCACATTAAACCTAACACTTAGAATACATCCTAGATACAATTAAGCATCGATTTTTATGTCCAAACCTTAGTTACTAACTAAGTAAGAATCAAGAACATATGAAGAACATTCTGCCCTAAGTTAATCACACGAAATTAATACATGAAAAGTTTGAAAATTCATAACATACAAAACAATATCCATCCAAAATCTATGCTTAAAACTCACTACAACACTGAATACCTTAGGCGACGAAAATTTTTCGTCACCTAAGAAGGATTTTCGTCGTCTAAGCTTTTAGGTGACGAAAATTGTCGCCTAATTTTCGTCGTCTAAAGTTTGTGGTCTAAGTAAGTAGGCGAGGAAAATAAAATAATTTCGTCGCCTAAGATAATTCTTAGACGACGAACAAATTTCGTCGTCTAAGAAAAATGGTGACGAAAAAAAAACTCTGAGAGGACGAATTTTTTCGTCGGCTAAATTCTAGCTTAGACGACGAAAAAAATATTTCGTGGCCTAAGATAATTACTTAGACCACGAAACTCAACATTCTTGTGGTCTAAGTATTTATCTTAGGCGACGACAAAGAAAATTTCGTGGCCTAGATATTTAGTCGACGAAACTAAACGTTTTTGTCGCCTAAGCTGGATACTAAGGGGACGAAATAATTTATTTCGTGGTCTAAGATAGTTTCTTAGGCCACGAAACAATATTTTTTCGTGGCCTAAGAGGTTCTCTTAGGCGACGAAATTAATATTTTTCGTGGCTTAAGTAGATAGCTTAGACCACGAAACAATTTTTTCGTCGACTTAGTATCCAGCTTAGGCGACGAAAACGTTTAGTTTCGTCGACTAAGTATGTATTAAATTTAAAAAAAAATAAAAAAAATTCGGATACTGAATATTCAAATAAATTAAAAAAATTATCCATAAAAATTAAATACCGAATATTAATAAGTTTATTCATACATTTGTTCAATAAAAATATTAAACTAAACAATATCGTAGGGAGAGAGAGGAGCCTGCAAGCTACTGTGGTCGGTTCCTAAACAACTGGAACTGTTCCTCCAACCAGCTAAGACGGTTTTCACTATTCTGGTACTTCTCATTTGCCAATCGTGTCTGCTCCTCTGCAAGTCTGATACGCTCTCGGGCCTCCTCCTCTGCAAGTGTGATACGCTGTCGGGCCTCCTCCTCTGCAAGTGCTATACGCTGTCGGGCCTCCTCCTCCAGTCGTCTCATACGCTCCGTATTTGACGACCGACTGCGTCCAGTGTAATTTTCCCCTTGCGATGATTGGGAGCCGACACCGAAAGTGACTCCTCCTAACCCCCGGATCTCACCGCTGTTTCGCGGTCCCAGTGCGTTGACAAGCACTTGGGCTTGAGTCGGCTCGTCAAAATAGTGAACGATCTGATCTTCTGGAACGTCGGGGTGGTCATTCCTCACAGTGGTCATCACCCTCTCGAGCTCGACATTGATACGGCGCTGCATTTGAAAATGAAGTACGTTAGTGCATTAATAACTTATGTCGCTGTTATCAGATTTGGCCAAAATTTGTGTTCATTATCAATACAAAGACCAAGTAAGTAACATGCATATGAATAATGCATTCTAAATAATCCAAACATAATCGGAAAATATTCTTCATCAAACCACAACAGTTAAACATAATCCAAACATAATGCATTCACTAGGAGTTTTGAGATCGCATGATTAGAATGGTTTTACCTGGAGTAAATACACAAAGTTAGATAAGTTAAGGGAAATATTAAAGAGCTTATGCATATGCTTATGAATTTCTTTTGATAACTTGTGTATTGATCATATTGGTGATGGATTTCCAAATTCGTAACATTCTATTCTTCTTGGTCTATTTTCTTATAACCGGCCATGTCTAGTTATAGGATAAGGGAAACTTACTATATTTTCTGCCGCTTGCGGGTGCTCAGGAGGGTACACCATCTCATAATTCTTCAACAACGGGAATGGTTCACCTTTTTGCTTCAATTCGAGCGCCCCGTAGATGAAAGGCTTTGAACCGGACCGATGGTGCAACGTCTTCTTCCCCCGGTTGAGGGCGTTGGCGGTCGATCGTCTCTGTAGAAATATGATTAAATATGAGACAAATAGTTAGCATTGAAATAAAACTAAAATGAAAAATATTAACATTTGAAAGCACAGACTACTATTAAAAAATTATATACCTGAAACTCATTGCTCTCGAAGTGGTGAAGCAGCCAAGACCACTCCTCCTGCCTATCTTTGAACTCTTTCAGAATTTTCCCAGGGCTGTCAATCCTAAGCCTGTTGAGCTTGCTCTTGAAGGCTGTGAAGGTCTTGGCGGCATGCTTGTAAACCCACTTTACGATCTTCTTATCATCCCAAGGGATGTCATAAACAAGCTATTACAAAAAAAATGGAATTAATATAGAAGCTGATAGATAATTAAAATACTAAAAATTGTAGTTAACTTACGTCGAGTTCATTTTTGAGCTTCATCTGATCATCCTCCTCCAGATCCCACCAACTTGCAGTAGTCATGGGAATGCTGTCCCGAATGATTTGTCCGATATCATGAGTCAGCCAACTGTTCAGTGCACTGGTCTACGGTCCGTGCAAGAACTCATCATCCATGACGATCTTCACCTTCTCTCCGTGCTGCACCCAAGACGTGTAGGCCTTCAAGCCTTTTACCAATTCTCGTTTGTGTTTGGGAGGAGGTGCTGCCAAAACAATAACAATTTAATTAGAGAGTAATAACACTCATTTATAACTAAATGACTTAATTAAAAGTGTTGGATTATGTTTACCTCCATCAGGCTGAGGACGAAATGTGCGCCGACAGCTGATCTCTTCATCATCGCTGTCTTCGACGTCAGGTGTGGTGTCTGCTACTGAAGGGGCTGCAGTATCTTCCACCGGCAACGGGGGCGGGGGGGGGGGGGGGGGGGGGGGAGGTGCTGATACGTTCGCAGATGATTCCGTACGTGGCTGCCAACCACTCCCTTCAGAGTTATTTGACGAGTCGCCAAAGCAAGCATCAAGCAATATTAAACCCTACAATCGTTAGTAGTATAGAATAAGTAGGGATCGTTCTAGCCGGGGATTAAGGGTACCTGAAACATGAGAATGTTAACACAAATATTCACAAATACATATGCACATAATTGTCACACTTATATACATATATACATATTCACACGAAATCAAGGGGGATTGAGATAGGATCGGCAGCAAAGCTGCCTCTAAATTCCTAGACATGAATTTAAGACATGAAATTAAATCCTAAAGCTACTATTTACAAGTTTGGTCGACATTCTTTCACAAAGCACTAACACGAAAGCAATCAAAACACATAACAAACAAGCAAGCAAGACTCACGGCAAGATGTTAAAATGTTCTAGACTCAACTTAACTCCGATTTGGTTAGCTCCCTATAGGTATTACTAACCGAGATTTCATAGGTATTTAAGATTAACTTTACGTCTAACCCTAAAATTGTACTAAACATATTTGAGAACTCCTCTAGATGAAAACAAACATGCATAGTAATTGAGCACGAAATCTTTTGAATCGGAAACAAATTAAATAAGCAAGGCGTCACCACTTCTTATTAACAAGCATGTTCATTTAAATTACTCTAGCCCTCGTGAAAACAACATAAATTATCATAACCCTAAAGATTACTTAACCCATATTATTTCGGCTAATGAGATTAACAACCTACATATTGCAATTACATAGATTACTAATCTTTAAGCACACGAATTTAAAGAACAAGTCAAGAAAACCCTAAAACCAAATTAACATATGTTCTTGCCGACACTACCAGATACGGACGAATAGCCGACGAAAAAATTTTCGTCGGCCATTTTTTTTTTTCGTCGGCTATACCCTCTGCCGACGAAAATTTCGTCGGCCATAAGTCGTCGGTAATACGCCGTCGGTAATACCAATGGCCGACGAAAAAAAAATTTCGTCGGCTATAGTTAAGTATGGCCGACGAGTCAAAAAATTCGTCGGGCAAAGGTGGGTAAAATAGCCGACGACTTTCGTCGGGTATTTTTGAGTATGGCCGACGAAATCCATTAAGTATGGCCGACGATTTACTATAATTTCGTCGGCTATGGTGTTTTAACTATAGCCGACGATTTACCAAAATTTCGTCGGCTATGATGTTTTAACTATAGCCGACGATTTAATAAAATTTCGTCGGCTATGCTGTTTGAACTATAGCCGACGATTTAATAAAATTTCGTCGGCTATGGTGTTTTAACTATAGCCGACGATTTAATAAAAGTTCGTCGGCTATGGTATTTTAACTATAGCCGACGATTTAATAAAGTTTCGTCGGCTATTTCCTCGAAATATATTACTATTTTATAGGTATTAATTAGTTATAGCCGACGAAATAAGGCACTTTTCGTCGGCTATACAAGTTATAGCCGACGAAAATTGGTAAAATTCGTCGGCTATACTTGTTATAGCCGACGAAATAATGCAAAAATCGTCGGCTATTCTTGCATTTGGAAAAAAAAAATTAAATTATTTTCTAAATTACCATTCCAAGCAAGCTGCAAATCACAAAAACAATTCATGCATTTGCACCAACAAGAAACACGTCTAAACACCATTTTTATTAAATTTGTTCCAATATACATAAAATATAATCCTAATTATCCCCTAAACTACTAAAGTCTAGGATATCATCTACAGCATCAGGCGCATCATCCTGCTGACCGAACTCGGGAGGTTGAGGCATTGGAGGCTCCACTAACTGCTGAAACGGGAGCGGGGGTGGACGGCCTTCTTGTTGTGCCGCGAACATCTCATAAATCCACTTTTGCTGGCCGTCGTTGTTGTATTGCCGAATTCTGGCGCACTCAGCATTCCAACAGACCATATCCAACTGATACTGCTGGGACTGATATTGTCTGCGGCGCAGCTCCTCTACTGTCTGGGACGAGGTCGCCAATTCTGCGGCCAATCGCTGCACTTCCCCCCTCATATGTTGGGTCTGGCCGCCTCCCTTCTTTTGACCTCCCTTAGTGGTCTTCAGGAGCCCTTGTCCAGAACCTCCTAAACCCCGGCAGTAGTACTCGTTGGACTGGTGTGGGAAGGCTGCGTTGAACATCCTCGCCGCCGTTTGGATATTGGTGCGGTCGACCTGGCGCACGGCTTCCTCCAAATCTGCCTCTGAGATGTCCGGTTGTGTCTCCCGAACTATTTGCTGGAGCACCTCTTGTTCGGCCTGGGTCACCCGCTCCTAATTGGACGGGGAAAAAAAATTAATATTCTAACAAATGGATAGTTAAGTAAAATTAATAATTTAAATTTTAAAATCATAATGAACGACTTACGAGATCGTCTGTCGCTTGTGGATAAGCGATCTTGAACGTCTCCACGTAGGGGTTGCAATCAGGATGATCTCTTAGCGCCTCCTCCTGATATTGTGCAAACGGCCTTGAACCGCCGTGATGGAGGATTGTGTTACGGCGGCGGTTCTCCGAGTTTATCCGAGACCGTTCCTTCAAACAAATAATAAAATATTAGAAAAATGCATCAAAAAATATAACTGAAATAATTATAAAATATTTAAACTAATAATTAAAATTTTAATAAAATAAACATTTATAATGAAGTTTAATATTTACCATCATAGCCGGGTTGTCGAAGACTACGGTCCTCAACCAACGCCACTCGTACTCCCTGAACATGAACTCTCTGGGAGTACCCATACGACCACGGTTGCCGTACTCGTTATAGTGGGAACGGAGCTCGTTCTTCCACTCTTTGAACCTACGAAGAAAACAAAAGTGCATTAGAAATATTATTAATATCATAAAATATTTCTAATTATCAAATAAGACATTCCCAACGTACCTCGAGCTCTGTTGGGAGTCCGTCCAACCCCGCTTGTGTTCCGCAACCACAAAGTATGTCTGAAAGATAATATTTTATTAGTTTTATAATTATAAAAATACCGAAAATTTTTAAATATTACGATAACTAAATTAAATTTTTTTATTTACTCACCGACGCGGCGTTGTTCAACTCCATCTTGATTTCTTCGGGCACATCAGCCCACCGAGCCCACAACATAGGGACTCTGTCCCTAATGAGTGCACCCACGCAACCCGAGTAGTCGCGTTTCTTTTTCGCCCCAACCTCCTGATCAGGAGCTTCGTCAATCTGGATCCTCCCGCTCCGTTCAACCGTTCTCCTGAGCGTCTCAAAACTGATGACACCTCTGGTATTCCTCTGGGTTGAACTGCTAGCGCCTGTCCATATCACATAAACGACGATTGGTTAATAAAATTAAATATTAGTGCGTTAATTTTAATAAAATATTTAATTAATAAAATCGAATGTTACCTGAACCCGATGATTCGGTTGCCGTCGACTTTCCTTTTCTCCTCGCCGAAATCAGGAGGTCAGGGCTCTCCCATGGCTACTGCTGGTATGCCTCCGCAGCACTCACGAACTGAGGCATATCAGGCCACTGGGGCCGACCCTGATAGTCGACCTCGGGTATCGCAGGAATGTTGTATGGGAGGAAGAGCTGGTTTGGGAGAGTAGGCCCCTCAGTCGAGTCACCAGCAGACTGAGTCGGACTCGGCATCGGCATCGGCTCCCGATGAACCTCAGGCATACGAACCTGAGGAACGTCGGCAGCTATCTCCTCGTGAAACAGCTGCCGACTAAACCTCGGCGCCACAGAGGGACCGACATTCGGAAGTGAAGTGCTCGACGGCCGCCCCGCCTGGAGAAGGGTCTGGTGCCGAGCACTCACACTCCGCCGCGGCTGGGCTGCATCCACACTCCTCCGCGGCTGGCTGGTGGTCCTCTCAGGCTGGCTAGCCGTCCTCTCGGAGTCTGGGGAACCCGCGGCATTTCCAGAACCGGCGGCATTTCCAGAACCTCTAGATCTAGAACGACGACCTCCGAACAACTGCCTAAATGCATCGGCCATCTAAAGCCAGACGCATTAATACATTAATTAATATTAAATTATATTATATTAAATAACAAATTCTAATTAATATAATACCCAATAATACTAACATATTTTAATATTTACCGATTTATATAATAACCAATTTATACATATAAATTATACAATTACACCTAAATTATATACAATTAAAATAAATTTTACAAAAATTACCTAAATTAACATAAAAACCTAAAAACTACATACATTAACATAAAAACCTAAATTATAACTAAATTAACATAAATACATAAATTATACCTAAATTAACATAAATACATAAATTCTACCTAAATTAACATAAATACATAAATTATAACTAAATTAACATAAATACATAAATTATATCTAAATTAATATAAAAACATAAATTATACCTAAATTAACATAAATACATAAATTAACATAAATACATAAATTATACACAAATTAACATATAAATACATAAATTATACCTAAATTAACATAAATACATAAATTAACATAAATACATAAATTATACACAAATTAACATATAAATACATAAATTATACCTAAATTAACAATTATATCTAAATTAACAATTATATATAATTTATTAACCATAATTTAATTTATTAATAATTAAATAACAAAAAAAAAAAAAAAAAGGGGCCGGCGGGTACCGAATCGGGGAGGAGGAGGAGGGGGAGGCGGCCGGAACAGAGAGGAGGAGGAGGAGGGTCGGCCGAGGCTGCCGGAACAGGGAGGAGGAGGAGGAGGAGGGGCGGCGGATCGAACCAAGGAGGAGGGGGAGGAGTAGCCGGGCTGCCGAACCAAGGAGGAGGAGGAGGAGGCGCCGGGCTGCCGGAATAGGGAGGAGGATCGACGGATGAAGGAGGGCCGGATTCGAGGAGGATAGGGAAAATCGGGCAAATGGAGGCTAGGGTTGGGCTGCATTTTACTTATACCCGATAGTATAGCCGACGAAATCGCTTTATTTCGTCGGCCATGATATAGTATAGCCGACGAAATAAAGCAATTTCGTCGGCCATGGCATAGTATAGCCGACGAATACAGTCATTTCGTCGGGCATGGTATGGCATAGCCGACGAAATCATTTTCGTCGGGCATGGTATGGCATAGCCGACGAAATTACATAATTCGTCGGCTATAGTCTTCGTCCCTCAGAATCCGTCCGATCTCCCCCATCCAACGGTGGATAATGGGAAGGCGCGGATCACCAGACTTTAGCCGACGAAATATAACTTCGTCGGCTATACTTTTGGTCAAACTACAAAGTCAAACCTCTAAACGCTGTAAAACGGAAATTGGGCCGTCTAAATGACGTTTTTTGGCCTGACCTTCAACAGAGAATAGTTTCAGATCGATGCGACGCATCTAATCGTATAAAAGTTTCCCCCAAAATATTTACCGACCGTCAGGCTACCCATAGGAAAACGGGAGTGAAAAACAGCAAACCGCAACATTCGGGACACAGATTTTGTCGGAATCTTCCCATTTTTCAACCGTAGCCGTATTTCAATATTTCGGTCATGTCTTATTTCACGACACATTTGCATTTGAAGGGTCTACGTATAGTAGGTATTTGAAACTATACATTCACTTAAACACTTAGTAAACAAGTTAAGGAACATTAGTGCATATATTCCGATTTTGAATCTCAAAGTTTGGAAAATCTATTCCAACCGTCAGATATCACCGTTAAGGTTAAATACATGTATGAAAAAAAATCCAACTACATCTGACAAAGTTGAAGGCTCGATCGGGACGGTCAAACCGCAAAGTCAAACCTCTAAACGCTTTAAAACGGAAATTGGCCCGTCTAAATTACGTTTTTTTGCCTGACCTTCAACAGAGAATAGTTTCAGATCGATGCGACGCATCTAATCGTATAAAAATTTCCCCCAAAATATTTACCGACCGTCAGGCTACCCATAGGAAAACGGGAGTGAAAAACAGCAAACCGCAACATTCGGGACACAGATTTTGTCGGAATCTTCCCATTTTTCAACCGTAGCCGTATTTCAATATTTCGGTCATGTCTTATTTCACGACACATTTGCATTTGAAGGGTCTACGTATAGTAGGTATTTGAAACTATACATTCACTTAAACACTTAGTAAACAAGTTAAGGAACATTAGTGCATATATTCCGATTTTGAATCTCAAAGTTTGGAAAATCTATTCCAACCGTCAGATATCACCGTTAAGGTTAAATACATGTATGAAAAAAAATCCAACTACATCTGACAAAGTTGAAGGCTCGATCGGGACGGTCAAACCGCAAAGTCAAACCTCTAAACGCTTTAAAACGGAAATTGGCCCGTCTAAATTACGTTTTTTTGCCTGACCTTCAACAGAGAATAGTTTCAGATCGATGCGACGCATCTAATCGTATAAAAATTTCCCCCAAAATATTTACCGACCGTCAGGCTACCCATAGGAAAACGGGAGTGAAAAACAGCAAACCGCAACATTCGGGACACAGATTTTGTCGGAATCTTCCCATTTTTCAACCGTAGCCGTATTTCAATATTTCGGTCATGTCTTATTTCACGACACATTTGCATTTGAAGGGTCTACGTATAGTAGGTATTTGAAACTATACATTCAATTAAACACTTAGTAAACAAGTTAAGGAACATTAGTGCATATATTCCGATTTTGAATCTCAAAGTTTGGAAAATCTATTTCAACCGTCAGATATCACCGTTAAGATGAAATACATGTATGAAAAAAAATCCAAGGTTATCGGACAACGTTAAAGGCTCGATCGGGTCGGTCAAACTGCAAAGTCAAACCTCTAAACGCTGTAAAACGGAAATTGGGCCGTCTAAATGACGTTTTTTGGCCTGACCTTCAACAGAGAATAGTTTCAGATCGATGCGACGCATCTAATCGTATAAAAATTTCCCCCAAAATATTTACCGCCCGTCAGGCTACCCATAGGAAAACGGGAGTAAAAAACAGCAAACCGCAACATTCGGCACACAGATTTTGTCAGAATCTTCCCATTTTTCAACCGTAGCCGTATTTCAATATTTCGGTCATGTCTTATTTCACGACACATTTGCATTTGAAGGATGAAGCAATGGTTTGTCGATAGTGATAGAAAATGGAAACAGCTCTTTTTTTGTTTTTTTTTTAATCATAGCCGACGAAATCAAACCTAGTATTCGTCGGCTATTGTTTTGTCGTTTTCTGTTAAAAACTTATGGCCGACGAAATATATAATGTTCGTCGGCCATTGTTCGTAATATTATTATTTTTTTAAAAACTTATGGCCGACGAAATAGTTAGTTTTCGTCGGCCATTGTTCGTAAAATATTTTTTTTTAATAAATTATGGCCGACGAAATAATTAGTTTTCGTCGGCCATTGGTCGAAAAATATTTTTTTTAATACATTATGGCCGACGAAATATTGCATTTTTCGTCGGCCATTTTCCGTTTAGCCGACGAAATAATGCATTTTTCGTCGGCCATTCTCTGAAAAAAAAAACCTAAAAATCAGTGGTTTTACACCTCTCCTATTTCGATGTCCTGCTCACATATAACCAAAATTGAACATAAAAAATCAGAAACCCAACAGTCAACATATTTCAAATTTTTATTTAAGGGGTTTGGAACCCAGCCTAGCTGGCAGGCTCATCCCCACGCCCGGTCATTAGAAATGAGTTGATTACAAGTGAAAGGATTACATCATTTAAATTACTTAATCCGTCGGATTGTAATCGGAATCATCGGATGAGTCTTCTTCGGTTTCTGAATTGCTCGATAGGGGTAATCTATGTCTTTCCTCACCACTAGAGTCCTCGTTAGTTTCTTCAATTGGATCAACATCAACAAGCAGTGGCTCTTCACGTCGAATTCGCACCGGCGTGTCTAGACGAATAAAAGAGGAGTCAGGAATACCGTTTGAGTTGGGCTCTTGATACGCGGTGCCCCCTTCCTCGTTCTCTTCGGCCACTCCAAGTGTAGACGCCCGGTAAATGTTGCGATGGTGGATAGTGTTGACTACTTTCCACGGGTCACCCTTGGCGAGATCATCAAGATAAAACACTTGTTTCACCCATGTGGCTAAAACGAACGGGTCGTCCTCATACCATGATGTACTAGTGTTCACAGAACTTACGCCGTATTGATCGGTTTTCATGCTCTGCGGCCGTGTGTCAAACCATCTACACTTGAAAAGGTGCACTTTCATGCCTTCCCCGTAATGCAGTTCCACAACCGAATGGAGAACACCGTAATAGTCAACTCCACCATCCCCACCATGTGCCATAACCCCTGAATTTTGTGTTTTCAGTCTGAGGTCTCTGTCTTCACATCGAAATAACACACCATTCACCTTGCACGTCGCATAAACTTTTGAATAGACCGGCCTCCTCGCTAAAAGTCTGAGTTCGTGCGACCAATTTGGGTGATTATCATTTGCAATAAGGTCCATCTGCAACCATCAGAATCAACTATAAATATGAATAAATATACACAATAATATATGAACACGTATAGAATAGTGTTAAAGGTACGTACCCAGCGGCCGAAATACTCTGCGAATGTCTGGTTGTGGTAATCGCGATCACCTGCTACTCCTTCACAGCGTAGATGTATGTCCTT
Source organism: Potentilla sterilis (assembly GCA_963682095.1). NCBI lineage: Eukaryota > Viridiplantae > Streptophyta > Magnoliopsida > Rosales > Rosaceae > Potentilla > Potentilla sterilis. Next base: position 32,749,600 of record OY821754.1, read on the forward strand.
CCAAAACTGAACTTCTGGACAGTTGATTAGTACCCACCAATGTGCAATGGCTACCTCATAATCTTTCAACTTATAGGAAACTGGCATGTTTCCACCGAGTACAACATCGTCGGAGAGTATGGAAAGATTGAACTGTGAAGGTACATCTTCCGGTATGCTTTCCTGTAACGCTTCGAAATACAGCTTCATGTAGGTAATGCACTCGTGCGCAATATATGCTTCAGCTATACATCCTTCAGGTGCGGATCTGTTTTGGACAAAACCACCGTATTGTCCAAGTTGCCTATAAATCAAGTTTTTAAAGTGTTATGATAATACATTAACACTATATCACATATATTGATGAGGAAATTAACATAAGGTGTAAAATACGTACCTTTCCATCGGATACATCCAAGTGAAGTGCACAGGACCGGTAAGCAACAACTGCCGAGGAAGATGGATCATGAGGTGAGGCATGATGTCGAAAAAATTTGGAGGAAATATCATCTCAAATTTACACATGATATGAACGATGTCTTGTTGCATTTCCCGGAGGTCAGATTTTCTCACTTCCCGTGTGCATACCTTCTGGAAAAATCTTGCCAACGCTACTAACGGCTCCACAACGTGACGGGGAAGGAACGGTCGAATGAAAACAGGGAAGAGACGTTGTAGCAGGATATGATTGTCATGACTTTTCAACCCGTACAGATTGTTGCATTGTCTGTTGACACACTTGGCTATATTTCCAGCAAAGCCTGAAGGATACTTGGCCCGACTTATCCAATGCAAAATTTCTGATTTATGCTCAGGCTTGACGGTGTAAGGAGCTTGAGGCATTTTTCTCTTCCCTTGTTTCAACCATAGTGGTTTTCTGATATTCATGTTTTGCATATCAGTGCGAGCCTTAGGACCGTCTTTCGTCTTCCCCTCCAAGTTCAGCGTTGTGCCCACCACACTTTCAGAAACATTTTTTTCTATGTGCATAACGTCTAGGAAGTGTCGGATCAACAACTCACACCAGTACGGGAGTTCCCACAATATGCTCCTATGTGTCCAGAATTTGTACTCCTCAGGCCTTTCAGGTATTTCCGCTACAATATCGGGATGATTGCTGAGGGGCCCAAAATCGTACTCATTAAGTCTTGCTAAAATTTCTCTTCCTGTCCATCTTCTGGGAGCACGACCGTGTTCTTCGGTTCCATCAAATGCGGCGGACTCGTAACGCCAGTGGTGATCCGCCGGAAGGAACACACGATGACCCATTCGGCATATCTTGTTGCAATGAGGGGTGCTCCCATAATCGGTGAGGCACTCTGGACAAGCCTTGTATCCCCTGACAACGCTGCCCGACAACATCCCATAAGCAGGAAAATCACTGATGGTACCAATAACCATGGCATGCATCTGGAACGTCTCCTGCTTGTACTTGTCAAAAGTGGGATGACCAACGTCCCACAATACCTTAAGCTCTTCAATCAATGGTCTCATATACACATCGAGACATTTCCCTGGGTAACCAGGCCCCGGAATCAACAACGTCAACATATTATATTCCTTCTTCATGCACATCCACGGAGGAAGGTTGTAAGGTACCAAAACCACCGGCCATATACTGTATGAAAGACTCATGGTGCCGAAAGGGTTGAACCCGTCAGTTGAGAGCCCGAGCCTGACGTTTCTGACATCTGACGCAAAATAAGGAAACTCATTGTTTATATGCTTCCAAGCCGCTCCGTCAGAGATGTGTGTCATGATATCTGCGTCTCCCGCGTCCCGCTCACCGTGCCACCTCATAGCTTTTGCGGTGGTTGCTGACATGTACAACCGCTCAAGCCTATCTCTCAACGGAAAATACCGAAGCACTTTCACAGGTTTCCTATTGCCTGCTCCCGTCAACTTATATCGGTCAGACTGACATATCGGACATGCGTCAAGGCTAGCAAGGTCATTCCCTTCTGCATCTTTACCCCAGAAGAGAACGCAGTCAAATGCGCATGCATGGATCTTAATGTAGGAAAGCCCTAGATCTTTGAGGATACTTCGGACCTGACGGTGATTGGTAGGATTACGATGACCCTCCTCCAACAACGAAGAAGTGTACTGTAGATATTCATCTACTTGCCTGATAGTCGATTTTGTCTCGACTTTAATCCTCATTACCTCCATCACACTTTCAAGAACTGTCTTCTCAGAACTTGAACACACAGGGGTCTGTTGCAATGCAATCAGTTTGTTGTACTTGTCAAAGGCAGCAGTGTTGACAACTTGTGGGAACGGCTGCACCGGGTCCTGCATATATTGTTCCCCATGTACACCGCTTTCAAAAGGAAACACGTCGTTGACGAATGTCATTGTTGGATCGTTGGATGTACTACTACTGCCCGCCTCAAAATACTGCCCATGATCATGCGATCCATCTAATGATGGCTCACCGTGATATATCCAACGTGTGTACTTCGGCCAAAACCCATTGCTCTTTAGGTGCTCCCATACTGTCCTAATCGGAAATCGACACATATCACTGCGACACTTACATTTCTTGCACGGGCAATAATGGTACGGTCCTTTTGCATTTTCTTCGACGAACTGCATAAAATCCACAACTCCTGTAGTGTATCGTCGGTCATGCCTTGGAAGCGAAATCCAACTCTTATCTCGATCCATATATAGCCTGATAATAATATATATGTATAACTTTAATTAATAATAAATTAATTAACACATATATATTACAATATATATTATTATCAACATCAACTCATATATATATATACCATTAATTAACAACCATTATTTAAGTTCATTACACTATCAACAACCATTAATTAACATATTTATATATATTTTAACACTAATTAAAATAACATCAAATTAAAACACATAATTAAACTCTAACTGAAAATCAACTCAACTACAACTCAAAATCAACATATATACATACATTCTAACACTAAAACAACAAAAAAACAAAAAATCACTTACTATATCAAAATCACTAAAACTCAAAATCAACTCAATTAAAACTCAAAATCAACATATATACACATATACGTACCTATATATAGCTCCACAATGTAAGAGAGGACGGATTTCAATAATACCCACAGATTTTTCACTCTTTCTCCCGTTTTTTTTTTGAAATGAGCAGCTTCTGTCCAGATCTGAAAATATAAAGACTTATAGCCGACGAAATTGCCCACTTCGTCGGCCATTCTTCCCAAAGTTATATAGCCGACGAAAACTTTAAATCGTCGGCCATTATAGAATTATAGCCGACGAACAAAGCTATTTCGTCGGCCATGATATAGTAAAGCCGACGAAATAAAGCAATTTCGTCGGCCATAGGTTTATAGCCGACGAAAACCTTTAAATCGTCGGCCATTATTTGTGTATGGCCGACGAAATTTTTTATTTGGCCGACGATTTTTAATTTTTACCGACGAACTAATTAATTTTCGTCGGCCATAAATGTAATATTTATTTTAAAAAAACTTATGGCCGACGAAATAATTAATTTTCGTCGGCCATTATTATTATAGCCGACGAAATGATGCATTGTTCGTCTGCTATTCTATGAAAAAAAATAAAAAAATAATGATGATGTTAGTGACACTTCGGGTAGCATAAGTTCTCTTTCTCGTGCTTCGATGAAAGGAAAACAGAATGTCAAGCTCTCTGGAGTTTTTATCAAAACAGAATGATGATCAGAAGATGATCCAGGCTACTAAAATGTTCAAACCGAAAGATCCTTTTTTCGCAGTTATCTTGTAACCATTCGACTTCATTAACTACTTAATCCTCACCAGATAACAGTTAATGAAGTTGAATGGTTGCAAGATAACTGCGAAAAAAGGATCTTTCGGTATGACCAATTTAGTAGCCTGGATGACCTTCTGATCATCATTCTGTTTTGATAAAAGCTCCAGAAACCGTCAGATATTCTGTTTTCCTTTTATCGAAGCACGAGAAAGAGGACTTATGCTACCCGAACTGTCACTAACATCATCATTATTTTTTTAACACTAATTAAAATAACATCAAAACCGATTACTCTTTAGGATTAAAATAACATCAAAACATATATTAAAACTCAAAATCAACTCATGCAACTAAAACCCAAAATCAACATATATACACATGTACGTACCTATATATAGCTTCACAATGTAAGAGAGGACGGATTTCAACACTATCTACTGATTTTTCACTCTTTCTCCCGTTTTTTGCAAATGAGCAGCTGCTGGCTAGATCTGAAAATATAAAGACTTATAGCCGACGAAATTGTAAAATTCGTCGGCCATACTCCAAAAGTTGTATAGCCGACGAAAATATTAATTCGTCGGCCATTATTGGAGTATAGCCGACGAAAATAAAAATCGTCGGCCATTATTGGAGTATAGCCGACGATTTTTACTTTGTACCGACGAAATAAAAATCGTCGGCCATTCTATAGGAATGGCCGACGATTTTTTTTTTTTACCGACGAAAAAAAATTTTCGTCGGCCGTTGTTTTTTTTTTTCGTCGGCACAACTTATTTTTCTGGTAGTGCGATTACCCTATTAGCTAATTCATTACATCTTTCCCTTACTTTTTAACATGCAGTTTGTATTCTTACATCCAAAAACCACTTAAAGATAAAGAAACAAATTGAACATACAAATCATAAAACCAAATTTCAATCCAATTCATACATAGACATACAGATTGAAACCAAGAATTCATGCTATCTTCATAGACAAAGTTTAACATAACTACATAAAAATTACAAAACCGAGAGTAGGGAGTGGATCACACTTTTGTAGACACCTTGATGACTTCGACTCGTGTGGATCCGGCGGAGGATGAAGGAGATGGCTGCTCGGCAATGGTTAGGTGTCGGCAGAAATTGAAGGTGAGATGGGGGTGATTTTCGGTTAGGGTTCTATGTAGGATTCTTGGGAAATTTCGGTAGAGCTTTGGCTAGATTTTTGCTTTGGAATGTGACAAGTTTTTCTGTGTAAAAGTTGGGTATTTATAGGGAGAATGCTAGGTGTTGCCGGCAGCCCCTTATGTACAAGGAAAAACAAAACCTAATGGGATAAGGTTTGAAACCTTCCTTTTTCTACTTCAATTAGGTTTTCTTTTTCTGAATTTTTCTTTAAGGCTTGGGCTTCACATCTTCATGGACTTCTTGTATGATCATTGGACTTCACTTGCTAGGTTTTGATCCATCGAAAATGCCCCAAATGCCGGCAGCACACAAAGGCACTAAATCTGCCAGAATCGGCAGCTTCTCCTAGCTTGACTAGGAGAACTTGTTTCTTCATGTTTTTCTTCAATGCCATGGCCAAGTGTCGTCCTCCTTCCTTCCATACGCTTGGGATGTCTTCACAAATGCTCTTGTACATCATATGATCCATCGAAATGAAGCACTTGTGAAAAGGAAGCAATCAGTCCCTGGAATCGGCAGCTTTGACCTTGTTGCAGTAATTCCGGCATATCTCCACCTTCGAAGCTCCGATTAATGCGATTCCAAGTCTCACGTAAACTAGACACATAGGGACATCTCCCCATAAAATATCTCGGCCAAATTCCTTGTGAGTCGTCGGGAATGATTTTTCGAAGTTGGGACAAAGTCCCAGGAAAATCCTGTAAGCCCCTGGATTGGAATGTTCGGACTGCTGTTTTGCAGCCAACTTTTGGGTGACTTCCCGAACTCCGATTGATCTGAAATTTTAACACAACATTCCTCAGCAAATGAATATTAAGCACACCAAATGTCATAGAATTCGGACAAGGATAGATCATATTTGTACTCGTCACAAAATCGCGAAAAAGACATATTTTGCACTATTTTCCAGATTTCTCATACTTAGTCATTTTTCGGACTCTTAACCATTTTTCCGCCAAACTCTACCAAATCGACACTAAACTATATTATGACTCTATCTTAGACAAATAAGGGTTAAACAAAGCATAAAAGAGGGCATAAGCATATAATATCGTCGCACATTGTGCTCCTATCAACTACCCCACACTTATCCTTTGCTAGTCCCTTAGCAAACTAAATAAAACTAAGACTCAAACTACTATTGCCCCTAACAATTTGTCTCAGGCTCGTATGTACACATAGCTTTCAAGTTAATGCATGAGAATGCTAAGCACGAAAATTCCAAGCTTCATGAACATGTGACATCAATTTGAACATATAAGAACAAAAGTAAGCATGTAGACATGTATAGCTAGTCCAATCCTCCTCACTAGGCATACTCTCTTCTTTTCTCTCGAAGCATGGTAATTCACTCAATAGTATATGCAAGCGAAATATAATGAATTACGAAGAGTAACTTGCATATATCAAAGAAACGAAAGCACTTTGTGAAATTTTATGGAAAAACCTCATATGATAACTATATGCACCAATGAACCAAAACCATATGCTTACTCTTGAGAAAATCTCCACAAATCAAATTTAACCATCTTAAGAATCATGAAAAAGATCAATAAAAGGGTTGTAATGGGGCTAGGCTAAGAGGTATTCGATATTTGGATAAGGAGGCTCAAAACGTCACCGTGGCCTTTGGCAAAGCTCAAATCTCCTTATGCCTTTTCGCCAAGGGCCGAACCTCATCTTTGTTTTCATTCTTTACTTCCCCACAACATAGTGAATACGAACAAAGGTCAAAATATAACAATGCTAGACCTTCACATGCAAACAAAACTCCAAATTCACAACACTTTTCAAAACTAGACTTAGCAAATTACACTTTGAAACCGTGCCTATTTCTTTTCTTTTCTTTCGGACTTGATTTTTCTCTTTTCTTTTTTTCTGTCCGATTTCAATTTTTTTCTTCTTTTGTTTTCTCATAGGCACGGCTCACATACAATTTTTCATATACTTTTCTAGCTAAATCTACCCCACACTTGTTCTTCTTCATCACTTCACGCGAAAACTCCTTCAAAAATCAAGCTTTGCCAACACATAAGGTAAAGGCATCACTATACTAAGCTCATGGAAAGTGTTTAAGGGTGATGAAAGAAAAGGCTAATCGTAGGCTCAAAGGGGGTTTACTAAGGTGTCCGACGACGGGCTCCAATAGGGCACATGCTTTATTTGGCAATGGTGGTAAACCTAAATGATCTTTATTCAATCACATTCAAAATCAAGGTATTTTATGATTAAAAACGTTTTGAAAATCAACAAGAGTAAGTTCTAGTACTTCTAGAGTCCATGAAAAGCTATTGCATATAGTCATCGAATAATCAAAGAATTATGAGGTTTCATGCTTCCTACGAATCTATCGAATTTTTATTTTTATATCACTCAAGAAGAAAGCAATTTGGCTCTAAAGCTCACATAGGTTATTATGGAAACAAAACTAGCTAAAAACATGCATGCTTCGTTAATCAACAAGTCCTACATGCTCCTATCAATGCACAAAATCCATGAAACTCACAATTTTAATTGTATGCACAACTATCATCTATGTATGCAAAGAGGAGAAAAACATCATTGACATATTAGGGGCATCCTAAGACTCGAAACAAACAATTTAAACACTCTATTTTTGTGGAACATTTTCTGAATTTTCTTTTCTAAACTAAGCACACGAAAACATAAACGGAATACGTTATCCCACCCCACACTTAGAAAATTACATTGTCCTCAATGTAAGCACAAATCTATATCAACGAATTTCCTAAGCATGCAATAGTCTACCATATTCCAACATATCATCACAAATCAAAGGAAAAGAGAAGGGTTAGGAAATTGCAGACTCTCGGTGATGGCTCCTTCACTTTTCTTTGATCGAATTGGGTTGCTTCCCAAGTAGCGCTTTGTATTTATAGTCCATTGCTTAGACTCTTCACCATGTGTTTTGTGTATTCAACATGCCATGTGCAGCTCCGCAGTTGGGGCAGCAGCCCCCCTCGGTGATGTCCCACGAAGCTGTTTTCCAGTGCAAATAACAATGTAATGGGCGGTTGGATTGGGAAGCTACCATATGGAATTGAAAGTACATGTTACTAGCTGCACGTACATATGTGGTACGTCCCATAACTTCAAGCAGCTGAAAAGTTATGCCCCTGCAAAGTTGGCTGAAAATAACAGCAGTTATCAGCAAAACAGAACAGACCTTTACCTCTTTATACCTGATTTGTTACATGATAGGCTACTCGAATGAAATATTGTCCATTATGAAAGTTGTAGCCAACTCAAAGAGCTTTCCAACGGTATAAAGTTTGCCAAAATCCGACCACCGAAAGTATTCTCCCGTTTTGGGTTTTATTAGCTGCAGCCGCACAGAATCCTGGTTTGCTGCACTGACCTTCCGGTACTCAAATTGACACTGAGAATGGTACGGAACTCCGAATCCACTTCTGTAAAATGCTACAGAAAGTAGACTCCGAGATTTTTCCAACGGCGTATGGCTCACTTTCCCAGGTTTTGTGAGGTAAAAACGGCAGCTATCCAAAGTTGGAGGACTGCACTGCCCGATTCCTGTTTTGGGCAGAACTTGGTATTTCCTGCACTTTTTCTTTTCAATTCAATCTGCACACGCACAAGACACATCAAAACGAACAAAACCAAAAATAAAAATAAGAAGAAAAAGTTGAGTTAGAAAAGAATGAGTTAGAAAATCAGAGTTAATATGTTAAAGTTAGTAAAGGTTAGAAACAATTACATGTTAGAATCAAGTTACAAGTTAAAGTTAGCATTGAAAATTTTCTACAATACATACATGAATTAGCAAAGTTAGAGAATATTTATACAAAACCAAAAATAAAGCTATAAGGAATCTACACAAATATACAAAGTTAACATTCAAATATAACAAGCTTTTATAATCCCCGGCAACGGCGCCAAAAATTGACGAGTCGCCAAAGCGAGCATCAAGCAATATTAAACCCTACAATCGTTAGTAGTATAGAATAAGTAGGGATCATTCTAGCCGGGGATTAAGGGTACCTGAAACATGAGAATGTTAACACAAATATTCACAAATACATATGCACATAATTGTCACACTTATATACATATATACATATTCACACGAAATCAAGGGGGATTGAGATAGGATCGGCAGCAAAGCTGCCTCTAAATTCCTAGACATGAATTTAAGACATGAAATTAAATCCTAAAGCTACTATTTACAAGTTTGGTCGACATTCTTTCACAAAGCACTAACACGAAAGCAATCAAAACACATAACAAACAAGCAAGCAAGACTCACGGCAAGATGTTAAAATGTTCTAGACTCAACTTAACTCCGATTTGGTTAGCTCCCTATAGGTATTACTAACCGAGATTTCATAGGTATTTAAGATTAACTTTACGTCTAACCCTAAAATTGTACTAAACATATTTGAGAACTCCTCTAGATGAAAACAAACATGCATAGTAATTGAGCACGAAATCTTTTGAATCGGAAACAAATTAAATAAGCAAGGCGTCACCACTTCTTATTAACAAGCATAATCATTTAAATTACTCTAGCCCTCGTGAAAACAACATAAATTATCATAACCCTAAAGATTACTTAACCCATATTATTTCGGCTAATGAGATTAACAACCTACATATTGCAATTACATAGATTACTAATCTTTAAGCACACGAATTTAAAGAACAAGTCAAGAAAACCCTAAAACCAAATTAACATATGTTCTTGCCGATTACCCTATTAGCTAATTCATTACATCTTTCCCTTACTTTTTAACATGCAGTTTGTATTCTTACATCCAAAAACCACTTAAAGATAAAGAAACAAATTGAACATACAAATCATAAAACCAAATTTCAATCCAATTCATACATAGACATACAGATTGAAACCAAGAATTCATGCTATCTTCATAGACAAAGTTTAACATAACTACATAAAAATTACAAAACCGAGAGTAGGGAGTGGATCACACTTTTGTAGACACCTTGATGACTTCGACTCGTGTGGATCCGGCGGAGGATGAAGGAGATGGCTGCTCGGCAATGGTTAGGTGTCGGCAGAAATTGAAGGTGAGATGGGGGTGATTTTCGGTTAGGGTTCTATGTAGGATTCTTGGGAAATTTCGGTAGAGCTTTGGCTAGATTTTTGCTTTGGAATGTGACAAGTTTTTCTGTGTAAAAGTTGGGTATTTATAGGGAGAATGCTAGGTGTTGCCGGCAGCCCCTTATGTACAAGGAAAAACAAAACCTAATGGGATAAGGTTTGAAACCTTCCTTTTTCTACTTCAATTAGGTTTTCTTTTTCTGAATTTTTCTTTAAGGCTTGGGCTTCACATCTTCATGGACTTCTTGTATGATCATTGGACTTCACTTGCTAGGTTTTGATCCATCGAAAATGCCCCAAATGCCGGCAGCACACAAAGGCACTAAATCTGCCAGAATCGGCAGCTTCTCCTAGCTTGACTAGGAGAACTTGTTTCTTCATGTTTTTCTTCAATGCCATGGCCAAGTGTCGTCCTCCTTCCTTCCATACGCTTGGGATGTCTTCACAAATGCTCTTGTACATCATATGATCCATCGAAATGAAGCACTTGTGAAAAGGAAGCAATCAGTCCCTGGAATCGGCAGCTTTGACCTTGTTGCAGTAATTCCGGCATATCTCCACCTTCGAAGCTCCGATTGATGCGATTCCAAGTCTCACGTAAACTAGACACATAGGGCCATCTCCCCATAAAATATCTCGGCCAAATTCCTTGTGAGTCGTCGGAAATGATTTTTCGAAGTTGGGACAAAGTCCCAGGAAAATCCTGTAAGCCCCTGGATTGGAATGTTCGGACTGCTGTTTTGCAGCCAACTTTTGGGTGACTTCCCGAACTCCGATTGATCTGAAATTTTAACACAACATTCTTCAGCAAATGAATATTAAGCACACCAAATTTCATAGAATTCGGACAAGGATAGATCATATTTGTACTCGTCACAAAATCGCGAAAAAGACATATTTTGCACTATTTTCCAGATTTCTCATACTTAGTCATTTTTCGGACTCTTAACCATTTTTCCGCCAAACTCTACCAAATCGACACTAAACTATATTATGACTCTATCTTAGACAAATAAGGGTTAAACAAAGCATAAAAGAGGGCATAAGCATATAATATCGTCGCACATTGTGCTCCTATCATTATTTGACCTGTAGAAGTGGTCAAATAACTCCTGCCTCTTCTTCTTCAGAATTCCATGAGTCGGCGGCATATTTTTCCCGTAAAGAAACACAAATTTGTATCACAAACACAACAGTCATATGTAGTAAAATTAAACAATTACTTGTACATATTGTTACTAAAGAAGAAGGCTGTCACTAATACACAAGTAATCATTGTAACACTACCCTACCCACGTCTAATGGAAAAAACTAAAAGTAAAATCATCATTAGATATTAGCAAAGATGGAATTCTACAACTTGGGATTAGAATGAGACAGTACTCAATACCCATATATACTTCCATAATCATTTGTGATAAATCAAGGCCTATTGTTGCTGCTTGGGTTTGAAACTTCAAGGAATTAAGCCAATGAAGGAAACATAATGGAACAAGACCAACTGTGACAGGTAATGGATTAAATCTCAGTAATATATGTAATACAAATTGGTCTACCATGAATTTATTCATGTTTGGAAATTGGAAGGCAATGTTAGGTCTACCATGAATTTATTCATGTTTGGAAATTGGAAGGCATGTTGCAATTTGCAATTTTGGAATTGGCTGTATTAAAAACAGAACACATATTTGTAGGCTGTCAGAGCCAACTGTACTGTACATTATACTACACAAAGTTGCAGGCCTATGTTAGTATCAAGGAATGAAAATACAATAAACAAAATCAAGAAAATTTGTATAAAATACACAAACATGGCTTGCGTATTTGTTTAGGTAGATTAGAATTCTGATGATCTCAGTGAGTTTTGTCCTTTCCCCATTGGGGTCATAATCACATTCACATCAATAGAGATTTCCTATATTTTTAGAAAGGAAGCTCTACAGCTACATGTAGGATATTAGGAGGTAATCCAAGAATGAAAATATATTTAGTCTTACAACAGAATGCTTAGGAAGTCTATGTTTTTTTCGAGTGCTAACTAAACAGCGTTCAAAGTTCCTTAAGGGGCACAATGGCTTCAAATTTATCAAAAAAAAAAAACAAAAACAAAGGGAAGAATTCCCCAACTCACATTTCAACATTTGTTCCAATAACACAATCCAGGATTCTTGGAGTGCAGACTGGGTGACCTTGATTTCTATGTCAAATGGGCTGCAAAGAATAAGTGAGTTTGAGTTTCAATTTGAGCTGTTTGGGTGATTGCACAGTTGGAATAAAGAGGAAGCCTTGGTGGTCTGGTGTGGTGTGGTGTGGATATAATAGGCTGATCATTTTGTATTCTTTGTTTTTGCACATAGCCACACTAAATTATTTTTGGTACAAAGGAGGATTGACGGGGTGAATATGGAAACAACTGCTCTCTCACTGGAACTACAAGGCTCAGAGACTGACTTGAGTTGTACATATTAACAGTTATTTGATTTTTGATTGTAATGACCAAGATTGAGAATTACAGTTCACTACTTTCTATCTCTTCTATCTCAAGCACAGCTTCAGTATATAGTTTATAACTTTATATGCTTTAGAACAATCTCCATGCTTTGGTTTCCAATGTAAGTAGCTAGAAATGAATGCTTTATATTTACATCATTATGGCTTCTTTTCCACCATCAGATTAGACTTGCTCTACGTACAATAGAGTCTAGCTCTATAATATCATTCACCCAGAAATTGTACCCCATAAGGTACTGTAGTCACTAAAAGGACGTGAACTATGCGGAAGAACGGCACAGTGCCAGTGAAACAACTAAGGAGACAACAGTGACAGTGAGAAATATTTCCTACAGTCGGCATTTGGCATTCATATCTGTAACAACAGTAGCAAATTCACACTAACACTAACACTAAGCAAATTCGGCATTTGCCATTTGGCATTTGGCATTCATAGCTGTAACAACAATAACGGCATAGAACCGAGAAGACTTACAGATTTCAAAGGAGGCGACGAGAGAGATGGCGGTGACTAGGTCTGCGGTAGAGGAAGATTGAGACGGGGAACGGTTCTCAGATGGGGGGCAGACACGGAAGTGAACGCAGGGACCGAGGCGGAAGCTGGGAGACGGCCGGAGGCCTGAGGCGGTGAATGAGAGAGAGAATGGAGGGAAGGCGGAGGTGAAGACGGCGAGCGTCGAGGAGGCTGGGGCGGAGGCTGCCTGAGGAGGTGGCTAGGGCGGAGGCGAGACCGGCGAGTGAGGCGGCGGAGGTTGGGGCGGGGGCCACAAAGCGGAGGAGGGAGCGGAGGGTGAGGCGGCGTGAGGAAGAAAGGGAAAACGAAACAGACCAAAGATGAATTAGGGATTACAGATCGGGTATATTTACCTGACTTAGGCGACGAAAATGCATCATTCGTCTCCTAAGAGAATACCTTACTTGACGAAAATAAACATTTGTCGCCTTAGAAGTAAAACTTAGGCGACGAAATATTTATTCGTCGCCTAAGATAATTCCGAATTTTTCAATCAATTCAAATTAGGCAGCCAATTTATTAAAAATAATTTCCACTTAGTCGACGAAAACATCTGTTTCGTCGTCTTAGTATTTACTTAGTCGACGAAAAAGATGTTTTCGTCAACTAAGTAAATATTAAGACGACGAAACAGATGTTTTCGTCAACTAAGCCTAGTTCAAATTTTCGAAAAATTTATTGGCGGAAAATATGGCCCAAAATTCCAAAATTAAAAAGTCAATTTTTTATAAAAAAAAAATCCGCTTAGTCGACGAAAACATCTGTTTGGTCGTCTTAGTATTTACTTAGTCGACGAAAAAGATGTTTTCGTCGACTAAGTAAATACTAAGACGACGAAACAGATGTTTTCGTCGACTAAGCCTAGTTCAAATTTTCGCAAAATTTATTGGCGGAAAATATGGCCCAAAATTTCAAAATTAAAAAGTCAATTATTTATAAAAATAATTTCCGCTTAGTCGACGAAATAATTTGTTTCGTCGTCTAAGTATTTACTTAGACGACGAAACTGATGTTTTCGTCGACTAAGTAAATTCTTAGATGACGAAACTGTTAATTTCGTCGACTAAGCGGAAATTATTTTTATAAAAATTGACTTTTAAATTTTGGAATTTTGGGCCATGTTCATAGGTGCATTTGGTCGACGAAAGACCCCAAATATACATATTTTAATATATATATATATATATTAATTAATTAATTAATACAAAAACAAATTAATCATGTTTTTCCCATTTTAATTTTCTTGAGGTATATAATCCAACATAACATAACAGAACACAGTTGAAGATTCTGTACGTACGTACACACCATTCATGTATTTTTAATTATAAATCAAAAACAAATTTATTGAATTTAAAAACATAATTTAAATCTGATCATGGTTCTCCATCATAATCGTCATCGTCTGTATCGTCTGCCTCTTCAATCGTATCAGTTAAGTCATCATTGGAATCGTCATCGTCGTATGTTTCCTCATCATCGTCTGATTCCTCATCATCCTCGTCATTAATGAAGTTGTGATTGGCTATATTTTGAGATGTAGATGCATTTGGGACTGCAATGAATTCATCAGAAGTGACGAAATGTAAGCGGTTGTCGTCGCGAATAGCCTCTGCATTAGGGATTTGAGGCGCCGAATGCTCTTGATAGGGTTCATCAGTGTCGCCGTCATCTTCATCATCATGTTCTTCACCCCTTTCAATTGTAGACGCACTCCATATATTCCTATGTGACATCGGGTTAACCACTTTCCAAAATCCACTTGCCTTAGGATCATCGAGATAAAATACCTGTTTTGCCATGCTAGCAAGAATGAACGGCTCATTTTCATAATCGGAAAGGATTTTCCCCCCTGCTTTCTTTGACAGTATGATTCATCTGATGATCCATCTTCCAGATCAAGCACTGCTTACTGGTCCAGTTCATTGCACCTGGATGTATCCTCAAGAAAGGTACTATTTATTATTCGTATTTCCCCATTCATTATAATATTCTCTTGTATATATATTTCACTAATAACTGTACGTGTAATTTCAGACAACTGTTTCAATACAAAAAGTTATGTAAAAGCAAGAGTCACCCTGAAGGATCGATAGCGGAGTCCTACATTACACATGAATGTGTAACATACTGCAACTTATATCTCCGTAACAGTGACGAAAACATTACAGAATCTTCTACAGCAGCCTCTACAGTACCAGAGTTAAAACTTTCAGTCATTTCAAGTGTTGTACGTCCGTTAGGTAATTTACCAACTTCAGAAAGACTGACAGATGCTGAGCTAATTGAAGCTCATTGGTGCGTACTACAACACTGTGACGAAGCACAATATTTCATGGGTGAGCATTTGAAGCTGGTTGAAGCAAATCGTCGAGACCGAAGGCCGAAAGAGACGCACAAAAGAACATTTCCTGTTTACTTTCGCAAATGGGTACGTCACAATATTTTGTATGTTACAATATCTCCATTTCAATATTAGTATTCTAGCTAGTCAGTTTAATTTAAATAATAACTTATCACAATGTGACAGGTGGAAAATCTCCAAATACAGAACAGTGATTGGTACTCGTCCGAATTGCACCATTTGGCTAGAATGCCAATTTCCCACAGGGTGCGCGCGATGTGTTTTGTCAACGGCGTCAAGTTTGTGACACTTCAACGAGATGTAAACCGCAGAACGCAAAATTGTGGGGTCATGGTAGATGGTGACGACTTCACCTACTATGGAGTGCTACTCGCCGTTGTCGAACTAGTATATGGAAATATGCTCGTTGTCTTGTTCAAGTGTAGATGGTTTAATGCACAAAATGTAGATGATGTCTTCTTTGAGAATGAGAACATCTGACTTCTTCAGCTCTTTAGCGCATAACTTCTGAAAGAACCTACACAAGGCTATTATAGGTTCGACCACATCTGGATGCAAATAGGGTCGGATAACCACTGGAATAAGACGTTGTAGCAATACATGACAGTCGTGGCTCTTCAATCCGTTAAACGTATTAAGCCCCAAGTTAATACACCGACATATATTTCCTGCATACCCATGAGGATACTGTACTTCTTTAAACCATATGAAAATCTGCTTCTTGAAAGCCGGTTTAACTGTGTAAGGTGCAACAGGTATGAAAGTCCCTGATGCCGTCTTCACTGGCCACAAGTGTTTTCGTAATCCCTCCTCCTTCAGATACTGACGTGCTTTCAAAGTGTCCTTACTCTTTCCTTTGATATCAAGAATTGTTCCCACAATGCTGTCACTTACTCCCTTTTCTATGTGCATGACATCTAGGGTGTGTCTAAGAATGAATTTCGACCAGTAAGGCAAATCATAGAATCTACTCTTGTGTGTAAAACACTTGTACTCATCAGGGCGTTCCGGAACTGGTATAGATAAATCACCGCTCAACACCCCGAAATCGAAAGAGTTCAGCTTCTCCAAAATTTCATCACCGCTCCAGGGACGGGGTTTAGGACGAAGCTCTACTGTTTTATCAAATGCTTTAGCATGAAATCCCCACTGGTGGTCAGCTGGAAGCCATCTACGGTGACCCAAGTAACACACCTTCCCAGCGCACCAAACAGAATGGACTTCGTTCAAGCAAACAGGACAAGCTTTATAACCTTTAGTCGCCTGAGACGACAACATCCCATAACCAGGAAAATCACTTATGGTAAACATCAGCATTGCTCTCATTATAAATGATCTTCCACTGTGCCTGTCAAAAGTAAGAACTCCATTTTCCCATAAGTCTAACAGCTCGTCGATCAAAGGTTGCAGATACACATCCAAACACTTTCCTGGAGACCTTGGGCCGGGAATTAACAGAGACATCATACTAAATTCCTTCTTCATACACATCCAAGGAGGCAGGTTGTACGACACAAGAATAACAGGCCATGTACTATGACTTAAACTCATATTTCCATGGGGATTGAATCCATCTGAGGTAAGGCCGAGTCTGACATTTCTAACATCTCTTGCAAAATCAGGGAATAATCTGTCAAAGGACTTCCACGCCTCGCCATCTGCAGGGTGTCTGAGAGTATCATCATCTGTCCTTCTCTCTCCATGCCATCTCATTTCTTTTGCTGTGTGTAAAGACATGTAAAGACGCTTCAATCTAGGAATTAAAGGGAAATGACGAAGTACCTTCACAGGAACACTGTTTTCCTTAACTGTGCCTTGCTCCCACCTCCACGCGTGGCATATGGGACATTCATCAAGCTCAGCTTTCTCTTTGTAAAACAAAACACAGTTGTTCTTGCAGGCGTGAATTTTGTTATAACTGAGACCGAGATCGCCCAATATCTTATGTAGCGTGTAATAACTATCAGGTAGATAGTTAGGTTGTGGAAGGTTTTCCTTAAACTGTTTTAGAAGACTATCAAAAGAGTCATTTGTCCACCTACTCTTGACTTTCAACTGCGTCTGTGAGATGATGGTCTCTAAAACAGTGTGAGGACTACCCTCGAATAATGGGATCTGCACTTGAGCAAGTAGTCTGGTATACTTATCATAATCAGCACTGTCAACAAGAGGAATTGTGCCATCCTCAAAAACTGCCTCTTGGAATTCCTCTTCCTCGCGTACTGGAGCAAAAGTAGGAAAAATGTCATGTAGAATGTTCATAGCCGGGTCAGTATAAGGCTCGAAACCACCAGCAGCTGTTCGGTCATGGTATCCAGCCTGGATTTCGGCAACCGTAGGTTCATAATCTACTGCTTCACCGTGTTTACTCCATGTTGTATAATTCTGCATAATACCTCTGTTACACAGGTGATCGTAGATTCGGCCGATCGTCTTGCGCTTAGTATTCATACAACCTAAGCAGGGACAGCTGTGTGTTTTCTTTCCTCCACCATGTTCACGTACAAAATTTAAAAAAATTCCTACTCCTTCATGGTATTCTTCGCTCTGTCTTGGGTACTGCATCCAACTCCTATCTCTATCCATCGATCACCTGTTATATATATTAATTAATATAAGACAAACAATAAATAATCACAAATTAACAAATAAACAATTTATATGCATGTTTTTTCTCGACCTTATGCCTCCGGTTAGGGTCCTAATAATCCCATTCAGGAACACAAGACTTTGTTTCACAGTTTGTAGATCTTGTGTATTCGTTTTCAGTCGTGGGAAAATTTCGGCAGCATCTCCCCACAGTTCCTCAAGTGCACGAATATCTATACACCTAGTATGCACTCGAGGAACAGTGATGGGAAACCTCATCGAAATATGTACCCACGACCGCAAACGAATACACAAGACCTATACAAACTGTGAAACAATGTCCTCTGCCCCCAAACTGTCCAAAAATGGGACAATTCAAGAATCTCTCCATGATTCTCGAACGGGATTTCTAGTGATATATATAAATGCATGTATATCAGTGAATAAAAGAATGACATTCTTTTATTCACCGCTAATTATAAATCATATAACAATGATTTTCGTCAAATAATTATAATTATTAATTAAATTAATTAAAGCTTTATTAAAATATATAATTAATATATATAATTCACTAATTTCACAAAAACCAACAATTTAATTGAGTATATATAGGTATGGATCAACAAAAGCAACATATATACTAGCTATCACCTCACAATATACACACACAACAATATATATTTCTATAATTCTCTACCTCAAAAATGAAATATTTCAATAGAAAAAATTGAAATTATAGTTGAAAAAGATGAATAAAGAGATCATACCAAGTTAAAAATCAATGGGTAGTAGTGGAGAAGGCTTAGGAAGACCCGATTTGAAGCTTTTCACATCAAAAAATAAAAATCGGTGGAAAAATTTGAGGGGAGGAAAAATTTTCAGTTTTTTTGCCTTTTTTCCCGATCTGGAAAACGAGTGCAGGTTTTATAGTATGGATTTACTTAGGCGACGAAACTTAATTTTTCGTCGCCTAAGATCCACACTTAGGCGACGAAACTAATATTTTCGTCACCTAAGTTTCACACTTAGGAGACGAAACTAATATTTTCGTCGCCTAAGTGTTAAACTTAGGCGACGAAAATAGGTTTCGTCGTCTAAGAAGAAAACCTGCCGACGAAAAAAATTTCGTCGTGCTCGTCATTTCTTAGACCACGAAAAAAAAGGTTCGTCGTCTAAAATTTTTTTTTAGGCGACGAATTTTGATATTTCGTCTCCTAAGTAAAAATCTTAGGCGACGAGTTTTTTTTTCGTGGTCTAAGATAATGCACGGACGACGAATATTTTTTTCGTCGGTAAGCTTTTGTCTTAGACCAAGAAAATAATAATTCGTCGCCTAAGACTGTGCTTAGGCGACGAAAATTTTTTCTTAGGTGAGGAAAGTTTTTTCGTCTCCTAAGATAGCTTAGGCGAGGAATTTTTTTAAGTTTCGTCGCCTAAGGTTTTTTTTCCTTGTAGTGACTACAAAACCAAAGTTTAAAACCATAAAACATTACAAACACAAAGTCATGCAAAACTATAGAAAAACACATATCTATGATAATGGATGGAACAGATTTACAAAGGGAAAGGTGGTTCAGCTATGTTTTTTTCTAATAGGAGCATAAAATGCGAAGTTCTTAATATGTTTTACCCTCCATTTGTACTTTGCTTAGCTCTTATTTGTGTAAGATCGAGTCATATAATAGAGTCATGAGTCTTTGGTAGAGTTATATTGAAAACGTAGTAAATATAGGAAAAATGGCAGAAATTTATCAAAAGCCGATTTTGAAGTCTTTTAATGTTTCGTTGGTTCTGTAAAACCTCGACTTTGCTTTTGATGAATTTATCTTCTTTTATATGCAGTAGACATGTTTATGATTCAGCAATGGAAGGAGTTGGAGAAATTGGAGCCAAAGAATTTGCCAGGAATTGCAAAAGAAAAGTCTATCACAAATCCAGAAGTTCCAGTATTTTCCTGGGCACATCATTCAACTTTCAGAATTTCTCCAGGACGATTCACAATACTTGGGAAGGCGAGCCATATATTCGTGGAAAGCTCTATGAGTCTAGTTTCTAGAGCACTTCGAATTGCATCAAAATCTGCCCTGAGGAGAAAGTTATGCCAGTTGCAACGCAAGAAGGTCACTGCCTACCGAGAAGAACAACCTACTGCCCACTTTGAAGAAGTTATGTGTTTGTGCATAAAAGTTGAGTCCAAATGCATCAAATGAGAGTTTCTAAGCCAAATAAAGAATATGAGAGTTAGCCAAGCTAAAAGGAAAGCTCAAACAAGGAAATAATAAGTTCTCTAGTCCTAGTAGGAAAAGGAAAGCAATCGGCTGGACTAGGAAAAGCTTGTCCCGGTCCAACTAGGGAAGCTTACAGCTGCATCTCTGGACTTTTATCCATCAAGGAATGTTGTTGATCCATGAAAGAGTCCACAGAGAATTGATCCATGAACAAGTTCGGTAGAATATCCTAGAAGAACCAAGAAAGGGAAAGAAAACCAAATCCGGCAAGGAAAACCCGAAAAAGATTTTCCTTGCCGATTTGAACAAGGTTTCTGCTGACCCTCTTGCAGCCTCTTCTCATATATACAGAGGCCGACCCCTATACAGAAAATCATCTCATCTCAAGCACAAGTATTAGCCAAAAGCTCTACCAAGTCTCTCAAGCACCAAACAGAAAAATACTTAGCCAAAACCCTACACCACCACCTTCCAAACAATCTGTACCATTACCTTACCTCATGCCGACCGATTCACCACATCTTGAGAAGTCTTCAAGGTTTCTAAAAGTGTGATCCGCCCCTCTTATGGCTATTGTATTTGCTTATGTTTGTGTGTGTTGTATGAATTTGTTTCAATATTTGGTTTTTGTTAAACTTTTGTATGAATTCGGTTTGATGTTTATGTAATGGTTTTGTGATTTTAACATGTAATTTTCGTGTACATAGATAATTAGGACAGTAGGTATTTGATGCATGTTTACTCGCTTAGGTTTCATGTGATAGAGTAATATGATTGAGTCATACTTGTAGTTGTCTTAAATTGTGTTACTCGCTTAGGTTTAATAACCTTAGAACTTGCAAGTTTAATAACAAGATTGACGACCTTACTTGTTTGCTTGTCTTCGATTTTTTATTCATGTGCTTAAATGTTAAACGTGTAAAACCGGTTAGCATAACCTTAGGATTATACTCGTAGTTAATTCTAAGAATTTAAGTAATCTAAACGATTAGATGATCTCGTAGGCTCTAGTTGTGGTCGAAACTAAGTTAAGTCTAAAATTGTGTCAATACTTGTTCCTTACTTTCATGTGTGCGAGCCTTGCATGTAAAGTGCGTCCTCTACACGTTGTTCTTCAATAATGGTGTCAGCAAAGGGCTCATGATAGGGCTATATAAGCTATACAAGCTACGGCTACAAGAGCTTTTCAAAGAACTACACGAAAATTTCAAGATAATTTCAGGCTATACAGACGAAACATGCTTTAAATATTCAAAAATTTTCATACAATGACATGCGAAACACTTAGAGAGTTAGAACAATGAAGGTAGCGTCCTATCTGTAAAGTTCTAATTGCTTTTATTCACACTTCCTCAAACGTTCAAGGTACGTGGAGCAGAGGAGCTAACTGTGCAATGGACTTGTGCAGCCCAAGGTTAGGTCGTGCTTGATCCGATATAACCTAAAGATTTCAACGTGTTCTTCTTGAAGCTTCAAGGACTATTCATGTCGAATTATCTTCTAGATTCTAAAGCAAGGTGGAGGTGCGACCTAGGTATAGTCGTCTAGACACAATATCGTTCCGTGTTTTCAGAAGGCTAGGGCGTGAGAACTAAGATGGAACAAGGCAAGACTCATTTGTTGGTAACCACGGAGAACAAGCTCCCTATCGACCCCTTCACCGAGAAGAGTTGTCAGTGTGTGGGCCTCTGAGATCTAATTTTGTAAACCTTAGAACCAAAGTCAGAACTCTACGCACCATGATGCCCTTTACTCAGTTGAGAACAATCTCGTGTGTTAGACAGTTCACCAAGTGTTAATAAAAGCCGCCATCAACCTCATGAGACCTCGAGAGATAACATGAAGGGTTTAGGCTAATATTAACAAAAGAGACTTTGCCTATTTTGTTCACTTTAGAACCTACAATAAACTCAAACATAAACAAACTTCTAACTTCCTAGCAGTTTAACTAAGTATTACACAATCACAAAACATGAAATTTTTGAAATTTAAACTCTATATGCCGAAACATATTTCTACTTTACAAAAATTTCCAACGAAAATTGAAAGAAATTTTTTACAAACACACGAATATTCACAACACATTCAACACTTTAAACATATCAAGTTTTTATAATCCCCGACAACGGTGCCAAAAATTGATGCATCGCCAAAGCGACACACAAATTAAAACCCTGCAAAACCGTTAGTAGCATATGATAAGTAGGGATCATTCAGTCCGGGGATTAAGGGTCCCTGAAATGTTCAAAGGTTATAACACATATTCACACATATAAACACATTTCAAACATAAGAAAAAGGGGGGTTTCGAAATTTGATCTAGGATCCTACGAAATTTAAAGTCAAAACAATAAAATAAAACCAAAGTTACGAAATTAAAACTTAGACTACTATATACAAGTGATCGACTTCTCTACACAACACTTAGCACAAAAACACTCAAGAACATGTAATAATCGCATGCAAGAAATCAAGGCAGCAAGTTCTGATAGCAGCATAAAATGCGACGTTCTTAATATATTTTACCCTCGTTTATACTTTGTTTTGACCTTTATTTGTGTAGAATTGAGTCATATAATAGAGTCATGAGTCTTTGGTAGAGTTATATTGAAAACGTGCTAAGAATAGAGAAAAAGGCAGAAAATTGTCAAAAGCCGATTTATGAGTCTTAAAATATTTTGTTGGTTCTGTAAAACCTCGACTTTGCTTTTGATGAATTTTTCTTCTCTTATGAGCAGTAAAAATGTTGATGATTGAGTAATGAAAGGAGTTATGACAATCAGAGCAAAAGAAGCTACCAGGAATTGCAAGGAAAAGCTTATCATAATCCAGTAAGTTCCAGTAAATTCCTGGGCACATCATCCAACTTCCACAATTTCTTCAGAACGACTCACTTAGAACCAGAATTCATGCCATATATGCAAAGAAATCTCTGGGAGTCTAGTTTCCAGAACATTTGGAATCGCATCAATAGATATTTTCTGGAGAAAGTTATGCTAGTTGCAACACAGGAAGGTCAAGTCTGCCGAGAAGGGAAACCTACGGCCTGCCGAGAGGAAGATTGAGGTTCCTGCACCAAAGAGACATCCAAATGCATCAAATGAGAGTTTCTGAGCTAAATAAAGAATAGGGAAGCCGGCCAAGCAATAAGGAAAGTGCAAATAAGGATAAAAGAAGTTCCCTAGTCCTAGTAAGAAAAGGGAAGTAATCGGCCGGACAAGGAAAAGGTTTTCCCCGTCCATCTAGGGAACCTTGCAGCTGCGTCTATGGACTATTATCCATCAAGGAATGTTGCCGAGTCCATCAAAAAGTCCATTAAGCTGTGATTCATAAAGAAAATCGGCAGAAAAGTCTAGAAGAACCATGAAAGGAAGGAAAACCAAAATTGGATACAATGAGGAATCCTTGTCGGATTTGAACAAGGTTTTCTACCGATTCTCTCCCAGCCTCTTCTCCTATATAAAGACACGGTTTCTCTACAGTAAAATCATCACATCCCGAAGCAAAAATCAAGCCTTAAGCTCTACCAAAATTCAGCCTTAAGTCCTACATATATAGAATAGCAAGCCAAAACCACACCACCACCTCCATAAAAATCCTGCCATATCCGTATCCTGTCCAGCTTTCATCCGAGCACTTCCACCATGTTTCGAAGCCTCCTTCAAGGTGTTTAAAAAGTGTGATCCACCCCATCTCTTCTCCCTTCTCTTGGCTTGTAATAGTTTTATGTAGTTATGCATTGTTTTGTATATAAAACTAGTGTGTACTTTTGGTTATTGTTTGCATGTCTATGTGTAAAACGATTGCGAATTTGGTTTTATAATATGCATGTCCAATTCGTATTTTCGTTGTGTATAAGGTTTTATAAAGATAAAATTTGATTTGCATGTTAAAATTGTAAGGAAAATATGTAACAAGTAGTAAGTCTAGGTTCGGCAAAGCATGTTAACTTAGTAATAAATTCGTACTTGGTTTATTCTTTAAATTCGTGTGCCTTAAAGGTTACTGCCCTATATAATTGCAATGTATTGTGGGTATTGATCTCATATGCCGAAATAAACATAGGTTAAGATTAGCGCGACATTGTCTTGATTTGTGTTGTTTCTTAGGGATATAGTAGTTTAAAGAATTTACATATCGATGTGAGAAGAGTGACGCCTTACTTGCTAGCATGTCTCCAACTAAAAAGACTTATGTGCTTAAGTGTTAATTTATTTTAGCGTCTACGCAAAGTGTCATTAAAATTGGTTAGCATAAAGATTAGAGTGATGCGCGAAGCTAAGTCCTAAGTACTTGCAAAGTCTTAAATCGATTAGTTAACCGTGAAGGGGCTAGTTAGGTTGGAACTAAATCGAGTGTAGAACATTTTAATATGGTTGCCGAGTCCTATTTTTGTCTAAATGTTATGTGTTTTGATTACTTATGTGCTATGCTTTTTGTAGAAGGATGATGATCCTTGTAAATAGTAATTTAGGTTTTAATTCGTGTCTAGTAATTTTAGGGCAGTAGGTCTGCCGAATCTTTTTCAAAACCCCCCAAACGTGTCATTGTTTGTATATATGTGTGCTTGTGTGTTAACGCTTTGTATCTCGATTACCCTTCTTGATCCCCGGAAAGAACGATCTCTACTTATCATGTACTACTAACGTTTCTTGTAGGGTGTTTAAATTGCTTGTTGTTTAACCCCGGTTACGCGACTCGTCAAGTTCGACACTTCCTAGACTCTACTTAGTTTCGACACGACTAGAGCCTACGAGGTCATCTAATCGAAAGACTTCTCAAGTTCTTAGAATTAACTACGAGGATAATCCTAAGGTTATGCTAATTGGTTTTAAACGTATAACATTTAAGCACATGAATTAAATCGAAGACATGTAAACAAGTAAGGCGTCACTCTTCTTATTTAGGCATACAAGTTATCTAAGGTTTTTACCCTAAGTGAGAAACACGAATTAAATCAACTATGAATATGACTTATTCATATTACTCTAGCACATTAAACCTAACACTTCGAATACATCCTAGCTGCAACTAAGCATCGATTTTTATGTCCAAACCTTAGTTACTAACCAAGTAAGAATCAAGAACATATGAAGAACATTCTGCCCTAAGTTAATCACACGAAATTAATACATGAAAAGTTTGTAAATTCATAACATAGAAAACATTATCCACCCGAAATCTATGCTTAAAACTACAAAACCAAAGTCTAAAACCATTAAACATTACAAACACAAAGTCATGCAAAACTATAGAAAAACACATAGCTATGAGAATGGATGGAACAGATTTACAAAGGGAAAGGTGGTTCGGCTATGCTATTTTCTACATAGGATTATAGTGAGAACTTTGGTAGAGTCTTGGCTTGTGTATGTGTGTGAGAGGTGATGCCTTTTCTGTCCATAATGCCTTGGTATTTATAGAGGATGAAGGCTGCAAGAATAGGCATGAACTCCTTATGCAAATCGGAAAGGAATCATTTTCCTTGCCGGTTTTGGTTTTGATTTTCTTTTCTTGTTTTTCTAGGATTTCTTGCCGATTTGCTGGAGGATATTTTGTTGATTTCTGTCTTCTCTTCTCCTGCAAGGATTTGGCAAGACTTCTCCTCAATGAAATCCGAATGCTTCCCTAGTTACAACCGGTAATGTTTCCTTTTCCTAGCCGGACTAGGTTTTCCTTTTCCTCCTTAGATTCGACATCTTCTTGTTTCCTAATTTGAACATTCTTCTTTTGCTTTGCCGATTTTCCTATTCTTGATTGAGCTCGGCAGCCTCTCCTCATTGCACTAAGAACTCCTCCTTGCTGCCGTGTTTCTTCTCCTTCAGTCCAGGAACTCTTCTTCTAGGCAGACTTGACATTCCGATGATGAATATGGCATAACTCTCTCTAGAAAATAGTTATTCATGTGATTCCAAAAGATCTGGAAACTAAACTTTCGTAGCTTTCTGTGCATATATGGCTCGCATTCGGGTTCGAAGTTAGCTGTCCTGGAGAGTCCGTGGAAGTTGGATGACGTGCACAGGAACTTATTGGATTGAGTCTGAATTCTTCTTGTGATTCCTGGCAGCGTCCTTTGGTCCGATTGTCTTAACTCCTTCCATTGCTAAATCATCAAGATGTCTGTTGAAAATAAGAGAAGAAAAATTCGTGAAAGACAGGGTAGAAGTTTTACAGAATCAACGAAATATGTTAAGACTCCTAGTTTGACTAGGTTTCATATCTCTAATAAGAACTTTGTCGAATTTCTGTAAATTTCCTCTATACTTAGCACATTTTCAATATAACTCTACCAAAAACTCAAGACTCTACTGGATGACTCGATTCTACAACAATAAGGGTTAAAACAAAGTATAAATGAGGGTAAAACACATTAAGAACGTCGCATTTTATGTTGTTATCAACTCTTTGAACATAGAACCTTATACTAGAAACGTACCTTCCACCACTTTAGATCCATTTTGCTCTTCTGTCTCATCCATAGCATACAATTGGCCTTGTGTGGAACGTTGATTCTCTGCCCTTGGGCTTATAAGATTTCCAGGTCGTTGTGCTTATTGGGGGACAATTGGCCTTTGCCAATTTTGTTGTGGCCGCTGATAAGGTACACCATATTATTGTTGCTGAGGGTGGAACTGCGGCCGTGGAGCATGAAACTGAGCTTGCTGATTTGGACGAAACTGCACTATTGGAGCTTGGTTTGCTTGTACAAGTGGGCAATCCCTCTGCAAATGTCCAAGTTCTCTACAATAATAGCAAACGTTTCTATATGGAGCCTCCCCAAAAGATTTTGAAGATTTCACTGTACTGTTTTTTAAAGGGCCAAAGTTTTGATGCTTGTATTGTCCATTAGTGCTTCCAGATTGGAGACCTCGCTCCTTTTGTTTCTTGAATATTGCGCTCAACAATAAGTGCTCGTTTCACTACTTCACTACTCTATTCTCAGGATTAAGCCCATCCTTAAATTTTTTCGCCTTTGCAACCTCAGTTGGAATGATACCCGGGGCAAACTGCATCAGTTCTTCAAATTTACCTTGATATTCTGCTACTGTCATTTCCCCTTTCGACAAAAACATAAACTCTTTGGCCTTGGCTTGCTTGACTGTGTCCGGGAAGTATTTTTCAAGAAAGACGGCTTCAAATGAATTCCAGGTGATAATTTCAGTGTCGTGAGTAGCAAGAACTGATTCCCACCAGAGATAAGCTACATTTTCTAAGTAGGTACATGCAACAATTACTTTTAAGTCTCAGCCATTCTTTAGCTATCATGGGATCTAAAGTACCCTTATATATGAGAGGTTGAGCTTTACGGAATTCACCTTGTATCCTCATAACCCGTTCTTCACTATCCTCTTGATGATTGCCATTGAGATTTTCCCTTATCGCATTTGCCATATCCTGAATAGTAGCTATGACATTTATGTTACTGCTAACCTCACCCTTATGTTGCTCTTCAGCCATTCTTTGGTTTTGGTTTTCAGAGACAGAGGAAAATAATTTAATTAAAACTTAATCATACTTTCAAGTAACAAAGTAAGGTTCAATCAATCTACTAGCTAGAGGTATTTATATATAGGTCTGGATCGGGGGATATTTTTTTTTTTACACAAATTTTGACACAGGTTTTCAGCCATTAGATTTTAAGATCTTCGATGGTCTAGATTAATTGTAGGTATGATGTCAACATTCACAAGGATGATGTGGCAATTGACATGACACTTCATATTTTCCAATACAAATTATAAATACAAGGAAAGAAAAACAAAACAAAATCAAAATCAAACTGTTTTCAATAAAAGAAGACACAAAATTAAAATCAAGAACAAGAATTATATATGAAGAACAAAAGCCTTTGAAAAAAAAAAAAAACACGAAGAACAAGAAGAATGACGAACTCAGTAAAAATGTCTATTCAGTACATGTTGTTTGAGTAGCTTTGAGGCAATAGCTTTGTTATGAACATATGAAACTGTTCTTCGGTCTGTACTCATTTGGGAGTTGTCCAAGATTTTCAAACTCTCAATGGTATGGATTAGAAAATTCAACCTTGTTTATTTCGCCAACTATATTATTGAAGTGCAATTGTATCTATTCAGAAAGAGACTCGTCTCTGTAGTTTAAGTTTGTTCTCATCTCTATATCTTTTGGCTTCATTATAATCTTGAGAAAGAACTCGGAAGATGTGGCATCTTGTAATCTATCTCTTTCCGCTGCTCTTCGATTCCTTGGTTCTATGCCTCTAAAATACACCATAATCTCTTTGGCTTCATGATAAAATTGATCATTTTCTGGTGAATCTTTAACAACAAATTGCCCAAACAACAACCCCATGAAAGCCCTTCATCAAAATATGAGGCAGGACAGCCAGGAGTCCTTTGGCTCCTGGTATCTGCTGCACAATGATTAGACTCTATAAACATGAATGGTTAAGAAACCCTAAATAATATATCAGCCGGGAGTTCTTCTATATGTAATTCTTGTTACTTATTTTAATTTTGTGTTTTCTTTTATTGAAAACAGTTTGATTTTGATTTTGTTTTGTTTTTCTTTTCTTGTATTTATAATTTGTAATGGAAAATATGGAGTGCCATGTCAATTGCCACATCATCCTTGTGAATGTTGACATCATACCTACAATTAATCTAGACAATCAAAGATCTTAAAATCTAATGGCTGAAAACCTGTGTCAAAATTTATGTAAAAAAAAATGTCCCCTGATCCGGACCCTATTATATATATAGTTTTAGTGCTCACATAGTAAATATACAATCTAGAAAGTTATAATGCAAGAATTGATAGGAGCATATAATGTGACGTTCTTAATGTGTTTTACCCTCGTTTATACTTTGCTTTAACTCTTAATGTTGTAGAATCGAGTCATTTAGTATAGGACAAATACATAAATTTACAAAAAAAGCCGATTTAGGAGCCTTAGTGATGTTTCGTTGGTTCTGTAAAACCTCGACTTTTCTTTTGATGAATTTTTCTTCTCTTATATGCAGTAGACATCTCAATGATTGAGCAATGGAAGAAGTTATAGCAATTGGAGCAAAAGAAGTTGTCAGGAATTACAAGGCAAAACCGGATGCAAATCCAGTAAGTTCTAGTAATTTCTTGGGCACATCATCCAACTTCCACAATTTCTCCTGGATGACTCATTTAGAACCAGAAGACATGTCATATATGCAAAGAAAGCTCTGTGAATCTAGTTTCCAGAACATTTAGAATCGCATCAAAAACTATTATTTGGAGAAAGTTTTGACAGTTGCAACACAGGAAGGTTAAATCTGCCGAGGAGAAGAAGCTACTGCCTGCCGAGAAGAAGTTCTGTGTTTCTTCACCAAAGGCATATCCAAATGCATCAAATGAGAGTTTCTGAGCTAAATGAAGATTAGGAGAGTTAGTCAAGCAAAAGGAAAGTGCAAAATTAGGAAAGAAGAACTTGTCTAGCCCTAGCAGGAATAGGAAGAATGCTGCTAGTTCTAGGAGATGCTTTCCTGGCGCAACTAGGGAAGCCTACAGCTGCATCTATGGACTACTTATCCACCAAAGAACGAGCTGAGTCCATCAATAAAGTCCATAAAGCTGTGATCCATGAAAAAATTGGACAGAAAAATCTAGAAGACCCAAGAAGGAAAAGAAACCAAAACCGGCAAGGAAAACCTTTTCCTTGCCGGATTACAAGTCCTTGTTTCTGCCGACTTTGGCACAGCCCTTATCCTATATATAGAGGCCGACCCCTATACAGAAAATTATCACATCTCAAGCCAAAACACAAGTCTAAAGCTCTACCAAATACTCTACCTTAAGTCCTAGATAGAATAGCAAGCCAAAAACACACCACCACCACTTCCAAATATCACCCTACCCTTGCTGAATCCTCTACCATCTCCATGGCTTGTAATTCTATAGTTTTACGATTCTATGTCTATATAGTTCGTATGTTCTTAGGGTATTTGTTTTTATGTCTATGTATGAACAATTTGAATGTTTGGTTTTGCATGTTTAATATAGTGTATGATTTTGATTTCTTGGTTTTATTTGTTAACTCTAAGTGTCGAAATACATTGGTTTTCAAAAGATAAACATGTACAGAAAATATGTAACAATTTGTAGGTCTAGGTTTCGGCAAGCATGTTAACTTAGTTTTAAATTCGGTCTTGGTTTATTCTTTAAACTCGTGTGCAATAAAGGTTGCCCTATACAATTGCAATGTATTGTGGGTATCGATCTCATATGCTGAAATTAATATAAATCGAGTCAAACGTGTCGCTGTCTTGATTTGTACTGTTTCTTAGGGATATAGTAGTTTAAAGAATTTGCATGTCGATGCAAGAAGATGTTTCCAACTACAAAGACTTTCGTGCTAAATTACTTTTCATGTTTGTTTTCGACGATAAGTGTTCTCAAATATGGTTAGTATAACTTTAGGGTTAGGCTTTAATAGAAAATCTTAAAGTACGTATGAAGTCTTAAATCGGTTAATAAACCTATAAGGAGCTAATTAAGTTGAAACTAACTCGAGTCTAAAACATTTTATCTTTGCTTTGTCGTGCCCTTTACTTGCTTCTTGTTGTGTGTTCTGATTGCTTTTTGATAAGTGATTTGTGTGAAAGATGTTGATCACTTGTAAATATTAAATTAGGATTTATTTTTATTGTCTTGTCTTAAATTTCGTAGGAAGTAAAAATCAATTTCAAAACCCCCATGATTTCGTGTGAAAATGTATATGTGTATATATGTGTGTTAATGCTTTATTTGATTGAGTACCTTTCAATCCCCGGACTGAACGATCCCTACTTATTCTATACTAACGATGATATTTTTGTAGGGCTAAATTGTGCATGTTGTTACCCCGGTTATGGCATCCGTCAATTTTTGGCGCCGTTACCGGGGATTGATAAAATCTCAATTGTTTGGAGTGTTAACTTGTTAATATTGTCTATAAATTTTGTGTGTTTTGTTTATAGTTTTGGCTTTGCAAATTTTTAAAAACGTTTGAGTCTTCAAAAGTTTTGAGGTATATCGGATAAAGTACGACCTAACCGTGGGCTGCACAAGTCCATTGCACAGTTTGCTCCTCCACTCCACGTACCTTGAATCTTTGATGTCGTGTGTATAGCTTGAACATTCCCGAAAATTTCGTGTAGTGGCTTGAAAGGCTTTTGAAGCCGTAGCTTTGTAATAGCTTGTTTTGTTTTTGTTCGTTTTGATGTGTTTTGTGTGTGTGCAGGTCGAATTGGAAAAGAGAAGTGAAGCAAAATATCAACTTTTGCCAAAACCAGAATTTCGGCAGAATAGACTGTCAATTTTGGAAGGCCGCCATTTTCATCTCCGATGACCTAAGAAATTATGCCATACAACGTTGAAAAGGTCTCTGAGTCTACTTTCAGTAGGATTTTACAGAAGTGAATTTAGAGCCTCGAGCTGTTCCTAGTTTCAGTTTGAGTATATCAAGGTCCACCCAGTAAAACAGAACACTGTGCAGATATGTATGATAAAAGGCAAAACAAAGAATACTTATGTTGATCGGATTGAGGAAAAATTTATACCTCTGGAAAGCTCCATGTGTCTGCTACAAAATTGCTTTATAACACTTTTGCATTAGGATAATAGAACACACCCAAATTTGGTCCTTAAGAGGTAAAGATTTTTCCTGCCTTACAGTGTGTTTTTTGCTTTTCCTCTAACTTTGCAGTAGCATATCTCTCAAACTGCTTGGAGTTAGGAAACGTGCCACATATGCACTAACAGCCAGCAACATTAACTTTTCATTCCAGGTGGTATTTCAATGAGCATTACGGACGAGCAGCCTGCCGAACATGCTGCCAAAGCTCCTGCAGAGAGCAGCCGGTCATGCAATCTGCCGAGAAGTCCGCATTCTGTCAAGCTGCCTGTAGCCTGCCCCTGCATGCTGCCGATGTTGCTGCCACCTCCACCTGCCGAAGAAACCTACCAAAACAACTACCGAGCCAAGCAACACGACAAACACATGAACACATGGTGAAAGAGTCTAGGCTAAAGGACTATAAACACTTAAGCGCTACTTGGGAGGCAACCCATTTCGACCACGAAAAACGAAGGAGCCATCACCAAGAGTTTGCAATTTCTAAACCCTTCTCTTTTTCATTGGTTTGCGATGATATGTTTGGAACGTGTTAGCTATTTGCATGCTTAGGAAATGCATTCTATAGTTTTATGCTTACATTGAGGACAATGTAATTTTCTAAATGTGGGGTAGGTTTACATATTTCGTTTATGTTTTCTAGAATAGATAAACATGCAACCCATGTTTCGTGTGCTGAGGATAGAAAAGAAAATTTCAGAAAAATGTTTCACAAAAATAGAGTGTTTTAATTTTTTTTTTTTGTGTTTTATTTTGAGTCTTAGGATGCCCCTAAAGAGTCTATGATGATTATATCTTTGAATGCATAGATGATGGTTATGCATACTTTAAAAATTGTGAGTTTCATGGATAATGTGCATTGGTATAAACACGTGAGACTTGTTGTTGGATTTTAGCATGCATGTTTTGGTTAGTTTTGTATCCATAACAACCTATGTGAGCTTTAGAGCTTATTTGCTTTCTTCTTGAGTGTTAAGAAGAATAAATCGGTAGAAAAATAGGAAGCATGAAACCTCAATATTCTTTGCATATTCAATAATTATGTGCCATAGCTTTTTAATGGACTCTAGAATTACTAGAACTTGCTCTTGTTGATTTTTGAAACTTTATAGTCATAACATGCCTTGATTTTGAAAAGGATTGGAAACGTTTTTTAAGGATCACCACCATGGCCAAATAAAGCATGTGCCCTATTTGTGCCCGTCGTGGGACTTGACGGCGAAGATAATCGCACGCAATTTAACCCTACAAAAGATCGTTAGTAGTATAGAATAAGTAGGGATCGTACAGTCCGGGGATTGAAGAGTACTCAAAACATTCAAACCATTAACGAACATATAACATACGAAATTATTTACACATATACATTCCATGTCACAAATATATACATATATACAAATAGACAAACACGAAATTAATGGGGGGTTTCTGAAATGGATTTTAACATGCTAAGACAAAAATAAAACCTATGCTAATATTTACAAGTGATCAACATCTTTCACACAAAGCACTCACACAAAAGTTCACATAACATGCAATAAACGAAAGTAAAGAAACAATGTAGCAAGTTTGAAAACATTCTAGACTCAACTTAGTTCCAACCTAACTAGGCCCGTAGCGGTTACCTAATCGATATAGATTTCACGAAAGTACTTAGGACTATCTTAGCGCCTAATCCTAATCTTTAGCTAACCGGTTTACAATCTACATAGACATAGAAATTAAACAAGTAGCATATATGCATGAAATATTTAGTCGGAGACATGTTAACAAGTAAGGCGTCACTCTTTTCCCATCGACATGTAAATTCTTTAAACTACTCTATCCCTAAAAAAACACAAATCAAGACAACGTAGCTACCGCTAGACTCGACCTATGTTTACTTTGGCTAATGAGATCGATACCCCATACATTACAATTGCATAGACCATCAATCTTTATGCACACAAATTTAAAGAATAAACAAAATAAAAGACAAGAAATAAATCGAAACATGCTTCCCTAACAGCTAACTCACAATTTAAAACAAATTACGTTTACATGCTTGTTTTGTAAAAATCTTTGAATCTGAAACTTGAAATCATGAAGACAAGAATAAGACTCAAAAACGAAACTAACATGCAAAACCAAACAACATTCAAATCATACATACATAGACATACATATAAATACTATAAAAACATACAACCTACATAGACATAAAATTGTAAAGCTATAAAATTACAAGCCTTAGAGATGGAGGAGTTTGGATCTCGCTAGCCACTCGCATTGGTGTCTCTAATGAAAAAGTGGTTGCTCATTCCGAGACTTTAGAACATGGTTCGAGTGGAAGATATTTGAAGTGGTGGTGGAGTGAATTTCGGCTTGCTATTCTATCCATAGCAATTGATTTGGAAACTAGACTCTCGTAGCTTTCTATCCATATATGGCTTGAAATATGGTTCAATATGAGATGTCCTGCAGAGTCCGTCCAATTTGGATGCCGTGCACATGTATTTACCCGAGTTTAATCAGAATTCTTCTTATGATTCTCTCCTTTTCTCTACATATTTCTTTTCCGATTTTCTTCATGGATTCACACAACATGGACTCCTTAATGGACCAAGCTCATTCCTTGATGGATACATGGTCCATAGATGCATGTGCGAGATTCCCTTAGTTGGGCCAGGAACTCTTCTACTAGTCCAGCCGATTACGTTCCCTTTTCCTGCTAGGACTAGGGAACTTCTTCTTTCCTTATTCTTCTCTTTTGAATTCCTTTTAACTTGGCCGACTCCCATATGCTTCATTTGGCGTAGAAACTCTCATTTGATGAATTAGGATCCCTCTTTGGTGCAAAAACACTGAAATCCCTCTCGGAAGGCAGTAGCTTTGTCCTCTCGGCAGGCAGTGACCTTCTGGTATTGTGACTGGCATAGCTTCCTCCAAGAAATAGCTATTGATGCGATTCCAAATGTTCTGGAAACTAGACTCACACACACACAGCTTTGCGTGCATATATGGCTCGTCTTCTAATTCCTTGTGAGTCGTTCTGGAGAAATTATGGAAGTTGGATGATGTGCCCTGAAACTTACTAGAACTTACTGGATTTGCATAAGGATTTCCCTTGTTAGTCCTGGCAGCTTCTTTTACTCCGATTGTTAAAACTACTTCCATTACTGAATTATTAATATGTCTACTACACATAAGAGAAGAAAATTTTATTAAATATAAAATCGAGGTTTTACAGAACCAACGAAACATCTCTAAGACTCCTAAATCGGCTTTTGACATTTTTCTGTATTTTTCTCTATACTTAGCACGATTTTGATGTAACTCTACCAAAGACTCATAACTCTATTGTATGACTCAATTCCACACAAATAAGGGTTAAAGAAAATTATAAACGAGAGTAAAACACATTAAGAAAGTCGCATTTTATACTCCTATCAGGACTCCTTAGAAAACCACTTTGAGCCTACATTGAGTCTTTCTTTCATCACCCTCATAAAAATTCCTACACTTAGAATAGTATATCCTTAACCTTGTCCTCGAGACTTGGCAAAAGGTTGAAACCGAGAAGGAGTTTTGATATGAAGTGATGATGTGAAGCAAGTGTGGGGTAGACTTAGCCAAAAGTTATATGCAAAATTGTATTTGTGCCGTGCCTAGTGAAAAGAAAAAGAAAAAAATGAAATCGGACAGAAAAACAGAAAATAAAAGTGAACAGAAAAATCAAGTTCGAAAAGAAAAGAAAAGAAAAGAAAATAGGCACGGTTTTTGTTTGAAAAATTGCTAAGTCTCTCTAAAACTTTTGTTGTGAAATTGTATTTTTGTTTGTATTTGAAGGTCTAGTATTGTTGAAATTTCGACCTTTGTTCGTTTTCATAATATCTTGGGCCAGGAACTCTTCTCCTAGTCTAGCCGATTACTTTCCCTTTTTCTGCTAGGACTAGGGAACTTCTGCTTTCCTTATTCTTCTCTTTCCTTTTAGCTTGGCCGACTCACATATGCTTCATTTGGCTCAGCAACTCTCATTTGATGAATTAGGATCCCTCTTTGGTGAAAAAACACAGAAATCCCTCTCGGAAGGCAGTAGTTTTGTCTTCTCGGCAGGCAGTGACCTTCTGGCATTTTGATTGGCATAACTTCCTCCACGAAATATCTATTGATGCGATTCCAAATGTTCTGGAAACTAGACTCACACTGACACAGCTTTGCGTGCATATATGGCTCGTCTTCTAATTCCTTGTGAGTCGTTCTGGAGAAATTATAGAAGTTGGATGATGTGCCCTGAAACTTACTGGAACTTACTGGATTTGCATAAGGATTTCCCTTGTTATTCTTGGCATCTTCTTTTACTCCGATTGTTAAAACTCTTTCCATTACTGAATAATTAATATGTCTACTACACATAAGAGAAGAAAAATTCATTAAATATAAAATCGAGGTTTTACAGAACCAACGAAACATCTCTAAGACTCCTAAATTGGCTTTTGACATTTTTCTGCATTGTTCTCTATGCTTAGCACGATTTTGGTGTAACTCTACCAAAGACTCATAACTCTATTGTATGACTCAATTCCACACAAATAAGGGTTAAAGAAAATTATAAACGAGAGTAAAACACATTAAGAAAGTCGCATTTTATACTCCTATCAGGACTCCTTAGAAAACAACTTTGAGCCTACATTGAGTCTTTCTTTCATCACCCTCATAAAAATTCCTACACTTAGAATAGTATATCCTTAACCTTGTCCTCGAGACTTGGCAAAAGGTTGAAACCGAGAAGGAGTTTTGATATGCAGTGATGATGTGAAGCAAGTGTGGGGTAGACTTAGCCAAAAGTTATATGCAAAATTGTATTTGTGCCGTGCCTAGTGAAAAGGAAAAGAAAAAAATGAAATCGGACAAAAAACAGAAAATAAAAGTGCACAGAAAAATCAAGTTCGAAAAGAAAAGAAAAGAAAAGAAAATAGGCACGGTTTTTGTTTGAAAAATTGCTAAGTCTCTCTAAAAATTTTGTTGTGAAATTGGATTTTTGTTTGTATTTGAAGGTCTAGTATTGTTAAAATTTCGACATTTGTTCATTTTCATAATGTCTTGGGGAAGCAAACAATGAAGAAGGGGTCCAACAAGATGAAATTCGGCCCTTGGAGTGAAGTCATAAGGAAAAGCGAGTTTTACTAAGTCTTGGTGATGTTTTTAGCACCACTTACCCGAAAATCCTTCCCTATGCAGTCGATCCCCTATTTTTCCCTATAAAACGTTTTCCTGATTCTTAAGATAGGTATACTTTGATTTGTGGAGATTTTCTCAAGAGTCAAACATATGGTTTTGGTCCATTCGTGCATATAATTTTTACATAAGGTTTTTCCATTAAAATTTATTCACAAAGTGATTTCGTTTCATGAAATATGCAAGCTATTTGTTGCCTTACGATATGTTCTCTTGCATATAGTTTGAGTGAATAGCCGTATCATGAGTGAAAATAAGAGAGTATGCCTAGTGAGGAGGATCAGATTAGCCTTACATGTACATGCTTATATGTTTCGTTTCTCACCTATTCATGTCCTGATACATGTTTTATGAAGCTTAAAATTTGTATGCTTACCCTTGAATGTTTAAACTTGAAAGCTATGCGTTCTTAAGATTCTGAGACAAATCTGGAAGTCATGATGCAAGATATTGTAAGCAATTACAGTCAAAAGGAAAGATTAAACCGTTAACTAAACATGTAGAAATATGTTCTTCTGCTCTTGTACAAATATGATCATACCAGGAAATTAAGAACAAGAACAAAAGAACTCATAAAGAGCAAATAATTAAATAAGTTCCTACTGCATTGTAATTCAATGAAATCATATGAGATTTATAGCAAAATGGAGCAGTAGATGAAGATGAACATACTACATAAAGAGAAAACCTACAAGCATGGAAAAATACAAAGAGAAAAACTCCAGGAACTAAGCACCAATCCCTTCGAGTTCATAAGAAAGGGCGGCCAACAAAACGACTCATTAAAGCTCAGTAAAATGATGGAAAATATCACCATGGATGTAGTCACTTGATCAGCTACCAAACTAACCCAAAAATAAATAAATAAAATTGCTCCAGAGTCCTTCAAGTAATTTCTATGACCAAGTATCACAAGCTTGAATTTAACACCTATTTAATCTACTTTGATCAGAACCTCTGATCACCGAATAGATCGAATAATCACAAACTAAATTCCATAACTAAAAAAAAAATCATAAGTAATATTACACTTGCCAACTATACAATTCAGTAGCTACACCAGCTAATACAAGCATATTCATAGTAGAAAGAAAAAGAACAGAACTGTAGAGAAACCAATACCATAGAATTCCATAATTATGGCAGCATATCACCAAACTTAACCAAAAAGTTCTCACCTCTATATATGTCCAGCCTCAAGTACCAAGTCAGTCATATAATCCTTAACATTTAATATGAAGAAACAATTCAAAATTAACTACTTGAAAGATAACATGAATTAGCTCACAAAAATATATTACGTCAAGGAATTTTACAAGGTTTTGAAAAAAATGCAAATATCTACAGATTACAAGTTCACAAGGCAAAAGCAAAGAAACACTCCCTATAAACAAAGGCTTGTAAACAAAACTAAGCTGACCATCTTACATGATAACTGTATTAAAACACATATCATATATTGCTATACAAGATAAATCCTAGACTTCCATAGCAAATTCAGGAGGTACTAAGAATAGCATTAAGGTAGTAACTTGTTAAACTAACAATGAAAAATCATGTATATGTCAATCTAACCTCACAGTTGATAGGAGCAGGGATAACGTATTCCGTTTATGTTTTCATGTGCTTAGTTTAGAAAAGTAAAATCCAGAAAAATATAA
Organism: Potentilla sterilis; assembly: GCA_963682095.1. NCBI lineage: Eukaryota > Viridiplantae > Streptophyta > Magnoliopsida > Rosales > Rosaceae > Potentilla > Potentilla sterilis. Next base: position 32,788,328 of record OY821754.1, read on the forward strand.
TGCAAAAATAGAGTGTTTAAATTGTTTGTTTTGAGTCTTAGGATGCCCCTAATTATATGTCAATGATGTTTTTCTCCTCTTTGCATACATAGATGATGGTTGTGCATACTTTTAAAATTGTGAGTTTCATGGATTTTGTGCATTGGTAGGAGCATGTAGGACTTGTTGATTAACGAAGCATGCATGTTTTAGCTAGTTTGTTTCCATAATAACCTATGTGAGCTTTAGTGCCAAATTGCTTTCTTTATGAGTGATAAATTTCTGAAAATTTCGAGCATGCTAAATTTATGAACCTCATTATTCTTTGCATATTCAACGATTATGTGCCATAGCTTTTTAATGAACTCTAGTATGCTAGAACTTACTCTTGTTGATTTTCAAAACGTTTTTAATCATAAAATACCTTGATTTTGAATATGATTGAATAAAGATCATTTAGGTTTACCACCATTGCCAAATAAAGCATGAGCCCTATTGGAGCCCGTCGTGGGACACCTTAGTAAACCCCCTTTGAGCCTACGATTAGCATTTTCTTTCATCACCCTTAAACACTTTCCATGAACTTAGTATAGTGATGTCTTAACCATTGTGTGTCGGCAAAGCTTGATTTTTGAAGGAGTTTTTGCGTGAAGTGATGAAGAAGAACAAGTGTGGGGTAGACTTAGCCATGAATTTATGAAAAATGTATATGTATGCCGTGCCTTAGAAAAAGAAAGAATGAAAAATTTTGAAACATTTTTGCTCGGACCAAACGAAAAAGAAAAAGATACCGAGAGCAAGAAAAGAAAGATGTAAGGCACGGCTTGAAAAAGAAAAGAAAAAAAATTTTGTGCATGGCTATTGTCTTGATTATTGTTGTAATGTTATGGGAGGAAAAGAATGAAGTATGGGTCCAACAAGATGAAATTTGACCCTTGGCGAGAAGACATAAGGAGATTTGAGCTTTGCCAAAGGCCACGGTGACGTTTTTAAGCCTCCTTATCCAAATATCGAATACCTCTTAGCCTAGCCCCATTACAACCCTTTTATTGATCTTTTTCATGATTCTTAAGATGGTTAAACTTGATTTGTGGAGATTATCTCAAGAGTAAGCATATGGTTTTGGTTCATTGGTGCATATAGTTTTCATATGAGGTTTTTCCATAAAAATTCACAAAGTGCTTTCGTTTCTTTGATATATGCAAGTCACTCTTTGTAATTCATTATCTTTCGCTTGCATATACTTATGAGTGAATTACTATGCTTCGAGAGAAAAGAAGAGAGTATGCCTAGTGAGGAGGATTGAATTAGCTTAACATGTCTACATGCTTACTTTTGTTCTTATATGTTCTTATTGATGTTACATGTTCATGAAGCTTGGAATTTTCATGCTTAGCATTCTCATGCATTAACTTGAAAGCTATGTGTACATACGAGCCTGAGACAAATTGTTAGGGGCAATAGTTTGTTTAGAGTCTAGTTTAATTTAGTTTGCTAAGGGACTAGCAAAGGATAAGTGTGGGGTATTTGATAGGAGAACAATGTGCGACGATATTATATGCTTATGCCCTCGTTTATGCTTTGTTTAACCCTTATTTGTCTAAGATTGAGTCATAATTTAGTTTAGTGTCATTTTGGTAGAGTTTTTATCAAAAATGGTTAAGAATCCGAAAAATGACTAAGTTTGAGAAATCTGGAAAATAGTGTAAAATATGTCTTTTTCGTGATTTTGAGATGAATGAAACTGTGATCTATCTTTGTCCAAATTCTATGAAATTTGGCGTGCTTAATATTCATATGCTGAGGAATATTGTGTTAAAATTTCAGATCAATCGGAGTTCGGGAAGCCACCCAAAAGTTGGCTGCAAAACGGCAGTCCGAGCATTTCAATCCAGGGGCTTCCAGGATTTTCCTGGGACTTTGACCTAACTTCGAAAAATCATTTCCGTCGACTCACAAGGAGTTTGATCGAACTGTTTTATGGGGAGATGGCCATATGTGTCTAGTTTATCTGAGACTTGGAATCGCATCAATCGGAGCTTCGGGCGTGGAGATATGCCGGAATTACTGCAACAAGGTCAAATCTGCCGATTCCAGGAACCTACTGCCCCCTTTTTGTGTTTTCTGCTTTTAATGGACCAAATGGTGCACAAATGCATTTTTGAAGATGGTTCAAGCTTTATGAAGGGAAGAAGAAGACACTAGGCCATGGCATTGAAGAAAAATATGAAGAAAGAAGTTCTCCTAGTCACACTAGGAGAAGCTGCCGAATAGAGGCAGATTGTGTGCTTGATGTTGCTGCCGGCAATTGGGGCATTTTCGATAGGAACATGACATATCAAATGAAGTCCAAGATCATACAAGAAGTCCATGAAGATGTGAAGCCCAAGCCTTGAAGAAAAATTCAGAAAAAGAAAACCTAATTGAACTATGAAAGGAAGGTTTCAAATCCTATTCCAACTTGGTTTGCTTTTTCCTTGTGATTAAAAGGGCTGCCGGCAACACCCCTTCTCCTCTATATATACCCTCACTTTTCCTACAGAAAAATCATCTCATCTCAAGTACAAAATACTAGCCTAAAGCTCTACCAAGCCTTTTCAAGCACCATCATCTAAATACTTAGCAAAAACCCATCACCACCACCACCAATACTACCGAATCCTTCCATCTTGGTTCCTGCCGAAATTCTTGTTCTTGCCGAGCACTTACCAAGCAGCAACCGAGCTTCATCTTGTCACTTTTGAGGAGTCTTCAAGGTTCTTAAAGTGTGATCCATTCCCCTATGGCTTTTGTATTTATTTATGTTTGGTTGTCTTGTAAGAACTTGTTTCAATTCTTGGTTTTTGCTAAACTTTTGTATGAACCGATTTTGTTGAAGTTTATGTAGTTGTTTTGCAATTTTAATTCATGGATTTTGTATGTATGGATAATTAGGGCAGTGGTATTAGAAGCATGTTTAGGATTTAATTTGGTTAGTAATCTAAGAGTGTGCCTTATAAACCGAAACATTAGTTGTGCTTAAGCATTTGTTGTTTGCATGTGAATCTAGGTGTTAGGTTTCATTTAACCGAGTAATACGAATAAGTCATACGCTGGAGTAGTTTGTTCTGTGTTGCTCACCTAGGGTAAAAAACTTAGATTACTTGCATGTTAAATAAGATGATTGACAACCTTGCTTGTTTACATGTCTTCGATTTAGACTCATATGCTTAAATGTTAAAACGCGTAAAACCGGATTAGCATCACCTTAGAAGTCATACGCTGGAGTAGTTTCTAAGAATTTAAGAAGTCTAACAATTAGAAAACTGCTGGAGGCTCTAGTTGTGTCGAAACTAATTTAGGTCATGAACATGTTAAATACTTGTCTCTTACTTTCTTGCATGTGAATCTATGTGTTAAAGAGTCTTTTGTGTGAACTGTTTTGTGTGAGAGATGATGATCACTTGTATATAGTAGATTAGGGTTTAAATTTCATGTCATTTAGTTCTAGGGCAGCTTTGCCGCCGACGCCATGCTTACCCCCCATTCGTGATGTTTTTGTACATTTGTACATGTGTTTTTATCTAACATTCTCATATTTCAGGTACCCTTAATCCCCGGCTTAGAACGATACCTACTTGCTCATACTACTAACGATATTTTGTAGGGTTTATTATTGCATGCGAGCTTAGGTTCCCATCAACAGTCCTAAAGGATACTAAACCTATAGCTCTGATACCAACTTGTCACACCTCGATTTTTTATAAATCTTTTTTTTTCTTTTATTTTGAGGTGCAACTCATTTCAATTATGAATGAAATTTCCATAATCAAAACATGAATGAAATTGAAATAAAACATTCTATACACCAAACTGAAATTACTCTTTATTACATAAAGTTCCATAATAAATATTACAAGAGTGGACAACGAAAATTGGAAGAGCCGAGAGGAAGCTCCACAAAACCCGAACGAGAGTTTCAGAGTCTAGGTTTTAGAGAGTTTGGATGCCTGTCCGACGGCGCCCCTGATTGGCTTGCCGAGCAAGGGTTGCTGTCGGACGGGTGCTTGCAGGTTTCTTGCTTTAATAGATCGGGTATGGTTTTTGGCTCATGGTCTGGCAATAGCTTGGTTGTGGCTTTTGGATGGCATCTCTGGGTTTAGGGTTGCATTTTACCCCTCTCTTATTTTTTCTTCTTCCCATAATCCATGTTCCATTTGGAAATACAAACTAGTTTTACTCCTAAAGGGGTTGACTAAACTACTTCAACTACCCTTTTCCTCCTTTTCCTTTTTCTTTTGGGTAAGTCCGGATCCTTAATTATAACGCAAAAGAAGCTGGATCAAAGCACTATTGTCATCAATCTTTTATGCAAAAGATGCTCGGGACATGATAAACTGATCAGGACCCAAACAAATTTGGGTTAACAGTACGTAGTATCACATCATAAATGCTTAAAAAATAAGCCTGGTCTACCTTCTTGGTTAGATCCCAGAAACACGCTAAGAAAATCATTGCAGAAGACTCGTTAAAAGTAAGAGAAGAATGTTATTGTCAAGAGTTGCCGTCAATTGCTAAGAAAAGTCGAATTATTATGTCCGATAGTGTGGCATAGTTCTAAACATCAGAGTTTATGAAATTTAATTAAAAATAACGTACCTTAGAGAAATAAAATATCTGAAATTCTTTTCTTTTAAAGCAAGCGTAAAACAATGCTCTCAATTCACAGAATTCAGTGCAGACTCGTTGACACTATAATGGTACTCTCTTGGGAGAGGAAAAAAAAACGCAAGCAGCAACAAGATGGTTCGGCCAAAAATAAAAGAATAAAGGAAGCTCTAATGTAATGTCAGATACAAGAAGAAATAAGAATAAGATGTTATAAAAGGGCCTTAAAGTCTATCATACACTATACTAACTTGTTATATAGTTTCTTTTCGGTAGGGTGTTGTTGTTTATATAGTTGAGCAGACTTGAGCTTGATAAAGGTAAGATATGTCAAGAGACTATCAGAGCCGGCCTGGTGACTCTTGCCGATCGCACGAGAAATCCCCAATGTCTCCGCCACGTTGTCCAAACCTCCATATAATGTCGGAAACGAGTTCCTGATTATGACCTTGACATCATACACCCTATCCCCAAAGTGGCGAAGTTCAGCCTTCTTGTACGTAGCAAAATCGTCTGGCAATTTCCCTTCGAGGATTTTGGTGAAGAATCCCAAATCATATGATATCTGGAAACCGATCCATGTCAGCTCTACCTTTGTATTTCCCAACAGCCCTACATTCTCACACAATTTCGCAAATACATGCGAAGGAATACCATCCTCCTTGTGTCTGCAGAAATCGATTCCGTGAAGCTCAAGAAACTCGATGGAGTTTTTGTCTTGAAGGTCACGGTGAATATCAAAGTCGTTGAAATTGAACTCCCAGGTGTATATGTTTTGGTGAAGGTCTGCGAGTGTTAGACCTAACTGGATTATCTTGGTGTCGTTTGATGGGGTAAAAACATCCCTCCTTATTTGGAGGAGAAAAATTCATTGCCTCATGCCCATCAATCCAATGTGAGGCAGCTAGCTTGATGCAGCAAATGTTGAAATGCAAGAGAAGCCTAGGTATATAGGCTTGTGGGTGGCAGCCATTTTCTTTGACATATGAATGGAGAAGCACTTATGGAGCATGGAAACATTGTGCATGAATCAAGGAGAAGCATGACTTTGCTTCTTGCCATGCACTACGTAACTTTGATCATTTGCCTATATAAAGGCATGTTGCTTTGAAGCAAAATAGAGATAGAAAGAAGCAAACCGGAGAGAGTTCTATCAACTTGTGTGATTATCAAGAGTGAGATAGAGAGAAAAACTCCAAGTAGAGAGTTTGTGTGTGTAGCAAAACAAAGTGAGTGTGAGAGTGTATCCCTTCAAGTGTGTGTCTTGAAGTAGTGTTTCTCTCGGTGTAACCTTTATTCGTATAGTGGAGGTTCTTTGTTATTGCTGCCCCGTGGACGTAGGCATTTTGCCGAACCACGTTAATTTCCGGTGTTCTTTATCATTTTATTTCCGCTTGTGGTTGTGAGTTTATTTCCGATTCCATTCTACAGTTTATTCTTCCGCATTTCCTAATAGTGGTATCAGAGCTCTTGGTTCTGACCGGGAGCTGTTAGAATGGAAGGATCACGGAGTACGATGATCAGACTCAACCACTCCAACTGGATTACGTGGAAGCCGAGAATGGAGGATATTCTCTATTGCAAGGATTTTCACGAGCCGATCGAGGGAGACGATGCCAAGCCAGACGGGACTACACCAGTAACTTGGACGAAGATGAACCGCAAAGCCATCGGTCATATTCGTGAATGGGTGGACGATAGTGTGTTCCACCACGTTGCCAACGAAACCAGCGCGCATGAACTTTGGTTGAAGCTGGAGTCCTTGTTCGAGAAAAAGACTACTGCTAAGAAAGCTTTTCTCATTAAAGAGCTCGTCAACATGAAGTATCGAGGGGGCGTTCGAGTGACCGAGCACCTCAACAACTTTCAGAGTGTACTCAATCAATTAGCCACGATGAGCATGAAGATTGATGATGAGTTACAAGCCTTGCTGTTGCTCGGGTCGTTACCAGATAGCTGGGAGACATTTGTTGTTACTGTAAGTAACTCCGCTCCTAATGATGTATTATCTATGGAAAGTATTAAAGATAATATGATGAACGAAGAGACCAGGAGGAGTTCTTCCTCAAGTTCAGAAAATGGTCAATTCTTCGTTGCGGAGAATAGAGGAAGGAGTAAGAGCAGAGGACCAAGAGGCCACGGAAGGAGTATGAGCAAATCCAGAACAAGGTTCAGCGGAAAGTGTCATCATTGTGGTCTTCCAGGCCACATGAAGAAAAATTGTTACAAGCTGAAGCGGGAATTCAAAGAAGGGCGAGAAGGCGTTACTCATCAACAAAAGGAGGACACGAACAATGTAGCTGCTGCGGTGTTTCATGATGAGTGTGAGTTCATGTCACTCGAATGTCTACTAGTAGATCATCCTGGAGTTCAATGGATCGTCGATTCCGGAGCCTCGTTTCATGCCACTTCCCACGTAGAGTTCTTCACTACGTACAAAGCAGGTGACTTTGGTAAAGTGAAGATGGGCAACGACAGCTACTCCAATATTGCTGGAATTGGAGATGTTTGCTTAAAGACGGATGTGGGCTACCAGTTAATGCTGAAAGATGTGAGACATGTTCCTGGTCTACGTCTCAATCTTATGTCAACCGGTGTACTTGATCGACAAGGCTTTCATCATCATGGCGGTGATGGAAAGTGGAAGCTTACCAAGGGATCTCTTGTAGTTGCTAGAGGAAAAATGTGTTGCACGCTCTACAAGACCTACGGGAAGATATGCAAGAGTGAGCTGAATGCAGTCGAAGATTCTTCATCAAGTTTGTGGCATAGACGTCTTGGCCACATGAGTGAGAAGGGACTGCAAATGTTGGCAAAGAAGTCGTTGATTTCTCTTGCCAAAGGTAACTCACTGGACTCTTGCGATTATTGTTTATTTGGTAAGCAAAAGAAAATTAGTTTTTCGAAATCTTTCACGAGGAAGGAAAATATTCTCGATCTAGTACATTCAGATGTGTGTGGTCCGATGGAAGTCGAATCATTGAGTATGCATAAGTATTTTGTTACTTATATCGATGATGCTTCACGGAAGGTTTGGGTTTATCTGTTGAAATCCAAGGACCAGGTATTCCAGACGTTTACAATTTTCCACGCCATGGTGGAAAGAGAAACTGGAAGAAAACTGAAGTGCCTTCGCAGTGACAATGGTAGAGAGTACATCTCGCACGAGTTCAGAGACTATTGTGCGAAGCATGGCATCAGACATGAGAAGACAGTTCTTGGCACCCCCCAACATAATAGCGTAGCTGAGCGGATGAACCGTACCATTATGGAGAAAGTCAGATGCATGTTGAAGATGGCCAAGTTGTCAAAAGAATTTTGGGGAGAAGCTGTGAAGACTGCGTGCTACCTCATCAACAGAGCACCGTGTGTACCTTTGGAATTTGAGACTCCAAATGGAGTTTGGACCGGAAAAGATGCATCATACTCGCATTTGAGAGTATTTGGATGTAAAGCATTCACGCATGTATCCAAGGAGCAGAGAACAAAGCTGGATGACAAGGCGACGCCATGCATATTTGTTGGCTATGGTGATGAAGAATTTGGTTACCGGTTGTGGAATCCAAAGACAAAGAAATTCATAAGGAGCAGAGATGTGGTGTTTCATGAAGACTAATCTATTGCAGATTTCGACAAGGAGGTACTACCGAGAAATGCAGCAACAGCCAGCCGCATTTATGATTCACCATTGCAACATGAATCCAACGTTGGGTTGGAAGGTGATAGAATTGAAGATGTACCTGACATTATCGATGCTGAAGTCGAAGATGAGGGGGAGCTTGATCAGGGGGAGCAGCCTGTGGATAATCAAACACCAATACGCAGAAGCACCAGGAGGCCGATACCATCCACCAAATATTCATCGTCACAATATATTTTGGTGACTAATGATGGAGATGATCCTTATGCAAACTACATCCTTTTGACCAGTGACGGAGAGCCTGAAAGTTACCAGGAAGTAAAGATTCATCAAGACCACGGCAAATGGAGGCTAGCCATGGAGTCTGAGATGGAGTCTTTACTGAAGAACGACACCTACGAGTTGGTGGAGCTTCCTAAAGGCCGAAAAGCACTTAAGAACAAGTGGGTGTTCAAGTTAAAGCGAGACGAGAATGAAAAGCTGACAAAGTACAAGGCTCGCTTAGTTGTCAAAGGATTCAGCCAAAAACAAGGAATCGATTTTGATGAGATTTTCTCACCTGTTGTCAAGATGACTTCGATTAGAGTCATTTTGGGCATGGCTGCGAGCATGGATCTTGAGGTGGAGCAGATGGACGTGAAGACTGCATTTCTTCACGGTGATTTAGAAGAAGAAATATACATGGAACAACCAGAAGGCTTTGAAGTCAACGGAGAGGAGCATATGGTTTGCAAGTTGAAGAAAAGCCTGTACGGATTGAAGCAAGCACCAAGACAGTGGTACAAGAAGTTTGACTCATTTATGGTGAGTCATGGGTGCAAGCGAACGTCAGCTGATCCGTGTGTGTATATTCAACAATCCGTTGGAGGTAATTTTATCATCTTACTACTCTATGTAGATGATATGTTGATTGTCGGCAAAGATATTGCTATGATCCAGCAGTTAAAGACAAGTTTATCAGAGTCCTTTGATATGAAGGATTTGGGATCAGCAAAGCGGATTTTGGGCATGGATATTGCCCGTGATCGAGGGAACAAGAAATTGTGGTTATCACAAGAAAAGTACATCGAGAAGTGTGACGAGCATGGTTTTGATTAAGATACTTTACTTATGTGTGCTTTGCTTGGTTGTGTGTTTTATAGCTTGATTATAAATTAATTTCATTTACTGTTTTTATTTATTTATTTATTTATTTATTTTCTTGTCATCATTCTTTTTCTTTTCTTATTTTTTTTTATTTTCTATTTTTCGAGTCTTTAGGATGTGAGATTAACATGTATGTGATTATCTATTGATTGTGTAGAAGCATCCGGCCATCGTTTAGTTCTTTTCTTTCCTCCACTATACTGTTTCTTCTCAAGCTTTTTAGGTGCAGCCTCTTTCCTTCTCAAGCTTATATCTTCTTCTTTCTTTTTCTCTCTTCTGTTTCTTCTTCCGCATACCCGATTCCTACATGCCCAAAGCCTACACTTTTGCAACGATCTCAGAAGACTGCCATTAGTTTTGCTGCCCAATTTCTTCAGTCCATTGCAGCAAATTTCAGTAAGAGTTAAATCTCCTCGAACTCTATTATTTTCATCTCTGCTATACCAAAAGTTTGGGCATGAATCAGTTTTGAATCTTGTTTAGGTGGCTGGATTGCTCGAGTTGATTGGGCTTACTTGAGTAGATTGGGTGTTTGAGTCTTTTGATTTCGCTCGGAGAACTTGGTTTTTGAGGTAGGGAAAATAATCTCTCCTCATAACTTTGATTCTATTTTAGTGTGTGTTAAGAGTGATGGTTGTGATGTTGCGTTTCTTACTCTCTGTTTAATTGGACTGAATGGATTGATTTGGTTTGAATTGCAACCGAGTCTGAGGGTTATTGAAGTTTTGATTTTCTGTTTAGAAAATCTGGAAATTTGGGTTGTTTGTTCTTTAGAATCAATGCTTGGTTTTACTTCCCTGTCAGTCCTTAATCTTCTTGTTTAATTCTTTCCTAAACGTGAGTTTGATTGTAGGTCCTTGTTAGAGTAGCAGTCACCTACTCTCATATCTTGTTGCCTATATATATATATATATATATATATATATATATATATATATATATATATATGGTTTCATTGGAAACTAAACCATGTTTTGACATCTTCGATCTCCATATGCTAATAATTGGTCATTGTGTAAACATCTATCTATATGATTCAATTATACTCAAGAATAGCTACTACAGTGAGTTCAATTTTACCTTATTTTGGTTGTATCGTTTGGTATGTATTTAACACAGTCATGTTCAGTTTTCATCAAAACAAAAATTTACCAAGGCCTTCAAATTATACTATTGAGATGATTATTAACATCTAGTCTTTCTCTACAAGTCTCAAACTTAATGTATAGTTTCTCTCCTTATAATTTGTTACTTTCTCAGTTGATTTATGTTGAAGAATTCAAGTTCTCTATTATCCGTTTTGAACAAATTTTTTAGCTCTTTACTGAACCATAGTTCAGCAACTTTCTACTCATTTTTACTTTTCGTTCAGTATAGATTATAGTTGCTGCATTAACATACTTATTTGCATCAAGTTTTGAGTTATGATAATGAAGTCCAATCATACTTTATTACCTATTATGTACTTGTGCAGTTCTCAAAGCCTTTTCTGATTTCAAAAGTTTCTTATACTAATACAATTACTTCTTGCCAAAAATTATTGTATATGTCATGTTATAACAGTCTTAAAGTTTTAAGTTTCTTATTTGACTTTGGATTTCCAGCTTTGTGTTTCATATTTTTACAAGGATCTAATTCACCTATTTTGAGCACAAAATTATTATTTTTGGACAGATTTCCATTGTATGCTTGAACGGGGTTCAAGTGATACTTAGTTCGCTTTAAGGGGGTAAATAACTCCTGGATAAGCATAATCTGGATTTTAATGTATTTTATTTGGTTAGGCCCGGGAATTTTAAGGAGGGATTGTGTCTCCCTAGGGTGAATAGACCCAAAACCTGATCAGGATCCGTTCGCAGAGGTTGCTCAGTGGTTTAACTGAGCTGTGGGCTCTAACCGGCATGATTACAGAACTATGGTTTCTGTTTTCTGGAACTTGTTATTTGAACCTGAGGCTCTTGATATTGTTCATATCAGTTTTATCTTGAGTTTTATTTTTATTATCCCATGCTTTCTGTAATGGTTTTATTTGATTCACTTTATCCTATGACATAGAGCCTCATGTTGTTCTCTGGAATTTTATTGAGTTTGCAACCTTTTTAGTCCACTTTTACAGCAGCTTTAAAGATTATTATTTCCTTACGAATTTTACTTTTCAGTTACTTCTTTCATTATTAATATATGCTAATTTAGAATCATGGTTATGTCGATTGTTTATCGTACCTACTGAGCGTGTAAAGCTCATTCCCTACATTTTTGTTGTGATTTCAGGCAAGAGGCCTACAGGTGGCAGCAGTTTTAGTTTTCCTGAACTGTCTTGAGCTACTGTGTGAAGTTTTGTTTGGTTTTGTTTAGTAGTTTAAGCTAGTTCGTACTGGACCTTGGCTGCTAGCTTTATGTTGCTGTAGTTTGTCCACCATTCCAGGAGATGTACTTCATTATTTTTGCTGGGTGTTTGTAGTGTACATATTAGAGGAATGAACCTGGAGAACTTGGTACTAATGTGGTGAAATTTTTGAGAAACAAGTTGTACTGTTTTGTTGTAAATCAAAGTTACTTTCAGCTTAATATCTTATAGTACCAAATTTTCTTTTGTTATGATTATTCTTAACTTTCAATTTCAGTTTCTATCCTTATTCAAATGCAAAGATTTAATTTTATTTTACCAATCACCACACTAGTCATAACCCGGTTTTGGGTTGTGACAAGAAGGTATTGGAGCGGTTCCACATGGAGAATGCAAAACCAGTTGCTACTCCACTTGCCAGTCACATGAAGCTCAGCTCAAAGCAGAGTCCTACAAATCAGATGGAGGAGGAAGAAATGGCAATAGTGTCATATGCCTCAGCAGTAGGAAGCTTGATGTACGGAATGGTTTGTACCAGACCAGACATAACACATGCAGTTGGTGTTGTTAGTAGATTCTTATCTAATCCAGGCAAGGAGCACTGGAATGCTGTTAAGTGGATTTTGAGATACTTGCGGGGAACTTCCAATATGAGGTTATGCTTTGGAAGTGGCAAGTCTGAGCTAGTTGGCTACACAGATGCAGATATGGCCGGTGATATTGACACGAGGAAGTCAACATCTGGATACCTTATTACGTTTTCAGGGGGAGGTGTCTCGTGGCAATCAAAGCTACAAAAATGTGTCGCTTTGTCAACTACAAAATCAGAATACATTGCAGCTACGGAAGCGTGCAAAGATATTTTTGTGAGGTATCACTGGATACGAGATGTGCTGGAAGCTAAGGAAATACTGCTAAAGAAGATTCACACAGATGATAATAGTTCGGATATGATGACGAAGTCTCTACCAAAAGAGAAGTTCGAGTTTTGCAGAAATGCGTCGGGAATGACGCATCCCTCCAACTAAGTCGGGAGGGGGAGATTGATGGGGTAAAAACATCCCTCCTTATTTGGAGGAGAAAAATTCATTGCCTCATGCCCATCAATCCAATGTGAGGCAGCTAGCTTGATGCAGCAAATGTTGAAATGCAAGAGAAGCCTAGGTATATAGGCTTGTGGGTGGCAGCCATTTTCTTTGACATATGAATGAAGAAGCACTTATGGAGCATGGAAACATTGTGCATGAATCAAGGAGAAGCATGACTTTACTTCTTGCCATGCACTACGTAACTTTGATCATTTGCCTATATAAAGGCATGTTGCTTTGAAGCAAAATAGAGATAGAAAGAAGCAAACCGGAGAGAGTTCTATCAACTTGTGTGATTATCAAGAGTGAGATAGAGAGAAAAACTCCAAGTAGAGAGTTTGTGTGTGTAGCAAAACAAAGTGAGTGTGACAGTGTATCCCTTCAAGTGTGTGTGTTGAAGTAGTGTTTCTCTCGGTGTAACCTTTATTCATATAGTGGAGGTTCTTTGTTATTGCTGCCCCGTAGACGTAGGCATTTTGCTGAATCACGTTAATTTCCGGTGTTCTCTATCATTTTATTTCCGCTTGTGGTTGTGAGTTTATTTCCGATTCCATTCTACAATTTATTCTTCCGCATTCCCTAACATCGTTTACATTCTTCTTCATCATGTTGTAATTGTACTCAGGATCATGCAGACGACCTTTGTCAGATTTATAAATTGTGCCAGGGAATTCTGTGTCTATAGAAGCGAACCAACGGCCACCGGTTTCAATGAGTTTCGCAATTCGCTGAAACTCGGTACTTTAAATTGCTGAAAATATTAGATAGAACAATTTCAACACAAGTAGAATATATATATAGCGGAAAAACTAATTTTAGCAACAAAATTTGTAACTGTATTAAACTGATACTGAGTTTACAAATTTTCGGTCAACTACACAAGTTGAGGTTGCAACGGAAGATTATATCGGAAGACTACACAAGTCTTGATCTTCTAGACACTAAGTCCACACAATACTAGAGACACTAAGTCTACAAAGACACTAAGTCTACAAAACTAAGGACACAAAGTCCACACACAAATTTAGAGCTGAAACTCACAACTCTCTCTCAATAAGCAACTTGCTTATTCTCTATGAAGACACTTCTCTTCTTTTCTTTATTTTCGTTGCCCTCTCTATCTCTATATCTCCCTTTCTATTTGACTATGCAGTCCTCTCCTTCTCTGTCTTTCTTTTCTCTCTTCTTTCTTTTTCTGTGTGTTTCTACCAAGCAGCAGGGAGCCTATATATATAGGCAGCAGGACCGGTCAAAACAACTTGGCAACCAAGTCAGCAAAGTATTTTATCAAGTAACAACTACTTGATACACAAGCCGGTAAACTTATCAAAACAACATGACTTGAAGACCAAGTTACTGCAGAAGCAATTAATCGACAACTTGATCATCAAGCCGAGTTAATTAACATGACTTGATCACTTATCCAGCCGAGTTAATTAACATGACTTGATTACCAAGTCACTTATCCAGCCGAGCCAAACTCCTCTCTTCAGAACTGATAAGGACACCCACAGTTTCAACACAGCAATCTTTGTGCAGCAGTATTCCATGGATGGACAATACGTATCTTCAATCTCCCCCTTTGTCCTTCCATGGACTTCTCCATTATCAAGCATTCTCCAGATACCTGTATCAAAATTAAAAGTAATACTATACTGCACAAAGAGTTTAAACGTAAGTGAGAAACACTGAACCAAATCCAAAAAATCGAGTTGATATTAATCACTAAACCAATAGAACACTCGATTACAAAGAAACAAGAAACTGACTCAAAACTAAACCTCAAAAAGCCTAAGCCTAAAAGAAAACTAATCAAAAACTAGAAACTAAGCCAAAAGGGGAAATAAGAAAAAAACAGGTAAACAAGAAAAACAGCCAAGCTTGATTTCTCCCCCTAAGTCCAGGAAGGACAAAGAGAAAGAACCACACGATCAAGCATAAAAACTACTAGCCACGAAAAAGTCCACGAGGGTGAGGAGTGTCCGGGCGACGGGAGTGATCAGGAACAGCCCTCCAACGATCTTCAGTAGCTTCCTTGGCTTCAGCTTCCATGCGATTATGTCTTTTAGTTAAAGATCCCCAAGCATCCGAAGGCATAACAGAAGCAGACCGAGCATGTGCCTCCTCTTGTTGTTGAAATTGTATGAGGGAATTCCAGAGGTTTACGCCTGCAGGAGGAGCACCGGACGAAGGAATTGCAGCAGGAGAAGCATTTTGTATAGACGCTGGAACAGATGATTGTGACACAGAGTGACGCACAAGGGAGTCAACAGCGCTAGCGATTTGTGAAAGCCATTGCAAGATGGCAGTACGTTCATGATCAACAGCCCTCTGGACACGATCAATCTGAGACGTCATGTGGTGGCCAAGCCTTGCCATTTCGATTACGATTTCATGGACAGAGTTGGAATCATGTTCCTCCAAAGTGCGAGCTCGTATAGCTGCACGATGCTCACGGCGAGAGGCAGGATGATCATGGCGATGCTCTCTTCTTGCAGGCATATTGATTTTGGTCTTAAGAAGAATTGAAGGAGCAAGAAGGAGAATGGATTGTATGGAATGAAAGAAACCCAAGATATCAACGCATATATATAGGAGAAAGCCCCAGATCAAGAAAACCCAGGAAGAGTTATACATGAACAGACTTTCATAAGGTTGAAGAATCCTATGAAAAATAATCGTAAAGAGTCTTTTGGAAGAAGAGATGGAAGAAGATACACTTACCGGATTTCTCTAGTTTGATTCAGCAAGAACTCTAGTGGGTTTCAAAAACCGAGCACAAGTAGAGGAAGAGATGAGTGAAACTTAAACTGAGTGCTGAGGAAAAGTCAAGACTTGATAAACTTAATCATAAACTGTGCACAAGTCAGGACTTGATAAACTTAACTGAGTGAAACTCATATTTGAAGGAGACAGAACAAAAGTGGGTTTCAAAGACCGTGCACAACAGATAAGGTTACTTAAACCAATAGATAAGGTCAGACCAAACCTGCATGGACTTTTCGTTGTAATCAGAATACATACTGCCATACAATGAATGTGGTCAATTAAGAATACTTGTATTTATAATCAAACAATAGATAAGGTGAATTAAGAATACTTGTTAATTCAATTTAAACCAAATCCGGATAAAAGCCTAACGGAATTATGTTTATGGCAACTAAACCGTGATGCAACATAGGTTCTGAAAATTAAAGACAAAGTGAATTAAACATACTTCATGGTAACACGAACGGACTAAGATGCTCAGAACACTAAAAATTAAATAGAGAACCCACATACAAGATAGTAACATATAGTTCATGCAAAACACGTATCCAGGAATAATAAATATGATATAACCGATCAGCTGAGGTTAGTAAGGATTATAACTACAAGTCAGAGCTTTTGTAAGACTGTTCACTATGCAGAGACATTAGCCAGTGTAAATACGTGAGGTGCGTTACATTTTGTGCATCAATGTGATGAAGAAATTTAGAGGAGTAATTAAGTTCGCAAGCAAAATGTCCAACAACTCTCCCCCTTATTCCAACCATCTTTATTCTTTTATAATACGTGAACAGTAAAGTGACAGTAACTCCCAAGTCAGATGACTTTAGGGTACTAGACACAGTTACAATTAACCACCGGGGTGACCAAACCAGTCCATTCCAGCAGGCATCGAGTAGTTAGTCAACACCTGAAGAGTAGAACTGATCTGGCCAAAAGACTGCAACAATAATAATTTTTTTTTTTTTTTTTATACAGTCAGTAACGAAGTACAATATTCGACTACACCTGCTCCTGACTAGGTGACTCAACTCAAAAATAATTCATCACAGAGATAGCATATGTGAATTGTGTGAATTTACAGAGGCTAATGAGGCTGAAGCAAACAAGCAAACAGAAACGTAGACAAGAGAAATAATCCTTACCAAAAAAAAAATGATCAGGAACACCACAATTATTATCAAGGCAAGGTTTAGATCAAGAACTATATAACCATACCTTATAGAGTGTCCCATGATTTAATATTTAATAATTCGAACAAACTCCAATGGCGTTTCGAAGAACCATGAAGCGTTCAGTATCCAATGGTTTAGTAAACAAGTCAGCCCATTGATAGTCTGTAGACACAAATTCTAAGGCAAGTATTTCTTTTTCTACCAGTTCACGTATGAAATGATACCTTATATCTATATGTTTTGTTCTAGTATGCTGTACAGGATTTTTTGAGATATTTATTGCACTAGTATTATCACAGAAAATAACAAGTTTTCCTTGTGGAATACCATAGTCACTCAGCATATTTTTCATCCAAAGTAATTGAGTGCAGCAACTACCTGCTGCCACATATTCAGCCTCAGCTGTAGAAAGAGAAGTGCAATTTTGTTTCTTACTGTGCCATGCAACGAGATTCTTACCAATAAAGAAACAACCCCCACTAGTACTTTTTCTGTCTTGGACATTACCTCCCCAATCTGCGTCTGAGTATCCTGCAATTTCAGCATTAGAAGAGTTTGTATAATAGATTCCACAATCAATACTTCCTGAAATATATCGAAAAATTCTTTTCACAGCTTCCAGATGAGACTCCTTGGGGTTTGCTTGGAATCTGGCACATACTCCAACACTGTAAGAGATATCTGGTCTACTAGCAGTAAGATACAGTAAGCTTCCAATCATGCTACGATACATAGTTTGATCCACAGATTTCCCATTTAAATCATGACATAGTTTTATGGTTGTGCTCATAGGTGTTTTAACGGTTTTTAGACTCGTCATATTGAATTTCTTTAACATGTTCTCAACATACTTTGTTTGATAAAGAAAAATACTATCTTCTTTCTGTTTTATTTGTAGCCCCAGAAAGTAAGTTAACTCACCACACATGCTCATTTCAAATTTGCTAGTCATAATGGTATTGAATTCTTTAACTAAAATATCAGATGTAGCTCCGAAAACTATATCATCTACATAAACCTGAGCTACAACAAAGTGTTTACCAACATGTTTAATAAATAGAGTTTTGTCCACGTTACCTTGAGAATATCCTTGTGAAATTAAGTAAGTAGACAACTTTTCATACCATGCACGAGGGGCTTGTTTAAGTCCGTATACTGCCTTTTTTAGTTTGCATACATACTCTGGATGATAAGTATCATTGAATCCTGGAGGTTGTTCTACGTATACTTCTTCACGAACTTCACCATGTAGGAAGGCAGTTTTTACATCCATTTGATATAGTTTGAAACGACAGATACAAGCAATAGAAAGTAATATTCTGATAGACTTAAGACGAGCAACAGGGGCAAATGATTCGTCAAAATCAAGACCTAAGATTTGAGAATAACCTTGAACTACTAACCTGGCCTTGTTTCGAGTGACATTACCATGTTCATCAACTTTATTTCGAAAAATCCATCTTGTGCCGATGACGTTGATGTTTTCTGGTCTTGGAACGAGTGTCCAAACCTCATTTTTCTCGAATTGATTTAGCTCTTCTTGCATAGCTACAATCCATTCATCGTCTTTAAGAGCTTGCTGTACATTTTTAGGTTCAATCAAGGAAACAAAGCCAAAACAAGATAATTCATTAGTTTCTCGTATTTTTTCTTTTATAAAACAATGTAAAGCTTTATCTAATTCAACGAATTCAGAATCCTGGTTTGTATCTTGTTCATCCAGATTGTTTTGATACTGAACAAGACGACCTCTAGTTACTCTACCTTCTCCGATATCACCTATAATATCAGAAGCAGAATGATCTTTTTGAACCTGTTTAAAACCTGTTTTAAATCTAGTAACTGGTTGCAGGTTATTATCAGCATCCTTATTTTTATCAATGTTACTTTCATGTTCAGTATCTTTCTTTTCTTTTGTCTTTACAATGTCAGATGTAATAGAGCTAACATAATCATAGTTATCATCAACAGTAACATTTATAGACTCAAGAACAGATCTGGTTTCTTTATTATAGACACGATAAGCTCTACTATTTGAGGAGTAGCCTATAAAAATACCCTCATCAGCCCTGGCTTCAAATTTTGCTAATCTTTCACGATCTTTCAATACATAACAAGGATTACCAAATACATGAAAGTAACCTACATTTGGTTTCTTACCTTTCCACAACTCATATGGTGTATTTTTCGTACCTGATCGAAGTAGAGCACGATTTCCGACATAGCATGCAGTATTAACTGCTTCTGCCCAAAAATTTTCACTGAGGCCAGAAGAGTGGATCATTGCCCTGGCCATGTCAAGAAGAGACCTGTTCTTACGTTCTACAATTCCATTTTGTTGTGGTGTTATGGGAGCCGAAAATTCATGAAAGATACCACTGTCATTACAATATTTTGTAAATTTCTCATTTTTAAATTCAGTACCATTGTCGGACCTTATCTTAATTATTTTCAGATTCTCTTGATATTTTTCATTGGAAATACGTTTACTAATAGTAGAAAAAGATTCAAAGGTCTCACCTTTGTCATTTAAGAAATCTACCCAAGTAAATCGCGAAAAGTCATCAACAATTACTAAAATATATTTCTTACCAGCAAGGCTGAGGTTTGCCGATGGTCCCATTAGATCCATATGAAGGAGTTGTAAAGGTTTAGTTGAGGGAGATGATCTTACAATTTTGTGACTAGCTTTCGTCAGTTTTCCTGTTTTACAACCACCACAGATTATGTCAGTACGTCCTTTTAATATGGGTAATCCTCTTACCAGCTCCTGATTTGATAGTTTGATTAGATCCTGGAAATTCATGTGTCCAAGTCTTTTATGCCATAACTCCATTGTTTCATCTGCTGAGCTTGTTCTAAGGCAATTCAAAGATTCGTTAGAAATATGATAACAATTATCGTCAGATCTTAATCCACCTAAAATCAATTCTCCTTGTAAATCAAAGACAATACATCTCTTTTTGTTAAACCATATATCCTCATACTCATCAGCAAGTTGGCTTACACTGATTAGATTAGTTGAAAGACCATCCACAAATAATACATTATTTAAACGGGTAATATTTTGAACAATAACCGTTCCCTTCCCTCTAATTTTTGCTTTTCGTCCATCTCCAAAAGTAACAGAGCCTGAAACACCTGTATCTTGAAAATCTACAAACAAAGATTTGTTTCCACACATGTGTCTGGAGCAGCCACTATCAATATACCAAGTATCCTCCCTTCTAACAGACAATGCCGTAATAGCGACGTTGCAGACAGCATTTATATGATTAGTTTCATAGTCTATCTTATTATAAGAAAGGTTACATAAGAGGTCTGAAAAACTACAATCACGTTCAGAACTTTCTTCAGTTTCCTGCACTTTAACAGAGTTCGTTAGCCCTACAAAATGAGATATATCTCGTAAAAGGCAATTATGTTGATCCAGTGTATTTTTTATGCTTAGAAAATGATTTTCGATATTTGAAGACATTTTATCCATTTTCGAATCAATAGAAAGTCTGAATCCTAAAGTATTGTCATTTTTCATAGTTGAGACAAGTCCAGAGTCAAAATTTGAATCATAACCTAATCCAGTTTTATCTTTATAAGATTTTCCTGAGTTAATAATGTCAGAGAGAGTTTGTGAACTATTTCTGAATTTTCCTATATCGTCATCTTTTTTCTCAGTTGAGTTTTCTAAAAAGTTGATAACATTTTCTTTCTCCCTTATTTCATTTTGAAGATTTTTTATCTTTGCATGTAGGTGTTTTATTTTTATTTCGAAGAGTTCTGTTGAAGAGTTTTCAGAAGACGTACCATATTTGTGTATCCATGTTTTCTTTTCTTCTAGTAAGTCTCTTACTTGAGCTTTCAAATCCTTGTTCTGTTCCGAGACAGATTCAGCAAGTTTAATGATTCTGTTTTGGTACTCAATCATCTCTTCCTCTTCTTGATTTTCTTGTCCGAAGTTTTGAAAGTCAAGATCTTCCTCAGCTTCAAGTTCATCATCAGATCCTGTAGAATTTAGACAGAAAGAGGAAACAAGAGCAAAATTTTTGTTTTTCTTTTCGTTACCTTCCTCTTCTTCGTCGCTCCAAGTAGACTTATACGCCTTTCTTTCTGCACTGGAGTTTTGGTTAGTACAATTTGAAGTAATATGACCATATTGATTACAATTATAGCACCTAGGTCTTGGTCTAAAGTTTTGCGAAACCATTTTGTTTTGATTTGTTTGAAACCCTGGATTTCTTTGAAGATTACTATTTTGATATTGATTTCCACGATTTTGAAAATTTCTGGAAGTTTGATTATTCTGATTAATTCTAGTGTTTCTAATGTTTGTAGTTCTTTGATTTATCATGCGTTTTAGACCATTAGCTAGGAACAAAAGTTCGTCATCTTCCGTTTTATCATTTTTTACATGATTATTTATTTTCTCCGAAGTAACTAATGCAAGGTTTTTGGGGACATACCTTTTGGCTTGTTCTTACCTTTGAGTTCATTTTCCCAGGCCTTGATGTCTCCAATTAACAACTCAACAGAGTGTTCGTCCAGTTTTATAGATTGTTAAATCGCGGTCTTCTTCATAGTATACCTTTCAGATAAAGATCTCAATATTTTTCTGATAATATCTGATTCAGACATAGGTCTACCAAGACTTTCAACCAAACTTGTTAGTTCAGAAACACGTGCATAAAATTCATCAATGGTTTCTTCATCATGTTGTTCTAATTTATCAATTTCTGCATATGCAAACTGAACCCTTTGTTGTTTAATCAAATCGTTACCTTCATTTAGAGTACATAATTTTTCCCATACATGTTTAGCAGTTGTACAATTCTGTACCTTTTTCTTTTCAGCTTTAGTCAAAGCGTTGTAGATTGCAGTTAGAGCTTTATGATTCGCCTCATATTGTTTGACATGCTCCTCGGACCATTTTTCTTCAGGAATTAGGGTGTATTCACCTTCAGATGCCAACGAGCCTTCTACACCTTTTTCTTTTTTAAAGGTTGGATGTTTCCATCCAATCTCAACACTTCTCCATGTGTAATAGTCTATTCCACACAGAAAAGACTTCATTTGGATCTTCCATTGGGCAAAGTCCATCTCAGATAGTTGTGGAGGTCGATTCATTGTGTTTCGTTCCATCTATTTCAGGATCTACCGGAAGTTTCCAGAACCTGCTCTGATGCCAATTGAAAATATTAGATAGAACAATTTCAACACAAGTAGAATATATATATAGCGGAAAAACTAATTTTAGCAACAAAATTTGTAACTGTATTAAACTGATACTGAGTTTACAAATTTTCGGTCAACTACACAAGTTGAGGTTGCAACGGAAGATTATATCGGAAGACTACACAAGTCTTGATCTTCTAGACACTAAGTCCACACAATACTAGAGACACTAAGTCTACAAAGACACTAAGTCTACAAAACTAAGGACACAAAGTCCACACACAAATTTAGAGCTGAAACTCACAACTCTCTCTCAATAAGCAACTTGCTTATTCTCTATGAAGACACTTCTCTTCTTTTCTTTATTTTCGTTGCCCTCTCTATCTCTATATCTCCCTTTCTATTTGACTATGCAGTCCTCTCCTTCTCTGTCTTTCTTTTCTCTCTTCTTTCTTTTTCTGTGTGTTTCTACCAAGCAGCAGGGAGCCTATATATATAGGCAGCAGGACCGGTCAAAACAACTTGGCAACCAAGTCAGCAAAGTATTTTATCAAGTAACAACTACTTGATACACAAGCCGGTAAACTTATCAAAACAACATGACTTGAAGACCAAGTTACTGCAGAAGCAATTAATCGACAACTTGATCATCAAGCCGAGTTAATTAACATGACTTGATCACTTATCCAGCCGAGTTAATTAACATGACTTGATTACCAAGTCACTTATCCAGCCGAGCCAAACTCCTCTCTTCAGAACTGATAAGGACACCCACAGTTTCAACACAGCAATCTTTGTGCAGCAGTATTCCATGGATGGACAATACGTATCTTCAATTGCTCTTCCAAACCTAATAAAGAACACCAGGTACAGGAACAGGGTCAGGATCATGCATGGGGAATAACTTGGTAGCAGTACTGCATTGTACCCAAATAAGGACTTCTGAACTGCACAGGCGCGGAGGTAATGGAAACTGCAGATATGGCATCTCGTCGACTGCTTGCATCTTGTTCGAAATATTCTACAATTTTCCGATGATTTTCTGATGGCATGGGAATTAGTTCAGAGAATAACGAGGGGAAGAAGGCCAATGATGGGGGGGGGGGGGGGGGATGGGCGTCGTTATATAGATATACAGCATTACCGAATCGAGACAGTACTAAAAGTATTTAGGAAAACCAAGTACTATCCATTACGTACTTTTATTCATACTTATCCTCAATTCGTGACACGGTTAATCTGATCGGGAATATGAATTGTATTTTTACTCATACTTTTATTTGAGAAGTTTAATTTGATGGGGAATAGGATTTGAACCCAAAAAGGAATAGGGTAAGCTTAGTTACATGATTCTCAAACTTTATTCCTAAAGAAAAAGGAACCTTACAGTTCAATTTGATCCATCTTATTACTAAAGTGAAAGATGAATACCATTAGCTGGTAGACATTCAGCCATTGACGGTTAAAAAGTCAATTTGGACCTCTATTTTTTCTTTCACAATTCTAAACTTTTAAGTTCAATTCTAATTTGGACCTCGCTATTCCGACCACGCCACCGACCTGTACAAATGCAAACTAACAAGTAACAACGCAGATGATCTAATGAAGTCAAGCCAGCACCGTCCGGCATAAAAATAACAAACAAAAGCAATGGAGTGGGTGTCAAAAACTTGTGTTAGGAGTCAATCATTTGAATTTTCTCTTCACTCTCGATCACAATAAATCTATAAGAAAAATGACAGAATGTGAACCACGTTTCTACCTTTGATCTTGGGGACACATTGAGTCAAAATTGTGTTGGGAAGTTCTTAATTCACTATATTTCTTCAGAAGGGCAGACTAATGTTAATAATACAACTACAAGTTAAGCAAGTCGATCATCACCAGCTGAACTGTCTCAAAATATTGGTTTAAACAAGACATCCATTTGCTCGCCCAAGTTAGATAAGCATATGCTTAAAGTACAAATAATTCTGGTAAGTGATTATCATCAAGACATCTACTACTCAAAACTGAGATATATTATGCTTACCCACATTGACTGGCTGCTGCACCACCAAAATAGACTGTTACGCCCTTCAAATTGCCATGCACATAATTTTCTTCAATCTGCACATTTGATATTTACTGTGAAGTTCTTAGTTATGTTTGAAATAAGGCAGAATGCTCACTTTGCGAATTGGAAAATACACTAAAAAGATGATACTAGACGGTTTCTATTGCTTATGGAGTCATTGCATGTAGAACCATACCTCAAATTCTAGAGGAGGAGAAGACAACCAACAGAGTTCTTCGACCTGGAGTAAGTCTACATTTCGAGGTAAGAACATCATGATGTTGCGTGTTATCGCTTGAGCAGCTTGAAATATGGCATATCTGTGCATAAAGAAACAATAAATATATGGAAAAAGAAAACAAAAGAAGATTTGAATTATGTTGTTCTTTCATCGACGAGCAGCATGTATATATATATGAGCTTTTTCAGGCCAGATTTATATTTCTGGACTAAACGAAAAGAAGGTTAAAGGCCACTACAGAAAACTAGAGATACATCTTATATTACTATCACTGCTATAATGATACTGAAAACTCGCACTGACCCACAGATGGCACAAATTTGCTGCACGAGATCAGTGGTTTATTGTATACTTAAATACAAGTCCCGTAGTTAACACAATTAAATTCCAATACAAGAGTACAGATTTCCAAAAGGGCGGGGGAGTGCAGATAGAAAGTGCAGTTGGAATAGGCTGTGAAGAGAATAAATCAAAGATTGCAGGATTTAGGCTATGGTTGTTGAATTAGTTTACGTTGTGTAGTATCTAGCCACAACTATTTTAGAGACTTGATATGCAAGATTGGTGATAGTTGGTGAGGAACAGGTGGGGATGAAAAGGTGGGATTTATAATCATCATGCTTGTAAGAGAGTTATATTACCCAAATTATGGAAAGAATACTTCTACAAATAACACATTGTACTTGTTGAGTTAAGTTGTAAGAAAAAGGCTTCTTGCCCAACAAAATTTATAAGGACGTTGCCTCACTATATTAAAGCTTCATCTGAAACACAAAAGTCAGTGACAACCAAATATAACTTCCCGAAAGTGGGTTATCTCCAGCAAACATGGAAATTCCCAGATGTGCCTGTCCCTTCGACTTCAGAACCATTTAACATAAAAGAAGCTACATATAATAAATAAGTTCCCACCAACTGTTTACAATCAGGTGCATGCAGAATTTAGAGAGACATGTCTAAACGCTTATTACAACATGCCTTTGTTGTGATTCAAACTCCATGATATGCTAAGAAGAAGAAGAAGTTCATTACTAACCCATCTTTTGGCTCAAGTAAGTCCAGTGTAAATTTCTCCACTCTTTTGTATGATGGGCCTCCCCAAGGTGGTGCAAGAAACACTATGTCCCCCTACAAATTTAGATAAAAGTGTATGTTGAGTAGCATTATAAATTGCAGCTCAAAATCAAGATACAACAAAATTGTATGTAGTTATTCTCATTAATGTATATAGTTATTCTGATTAATTTTAAAAGGAAGACGAAATTGTAAAACTTTTGACAGATCATTTATGTAAGTAGTTATTCTCATATTTTTATTAGCACAAGATCACAATGAACTTCATTATCTATTGAACTGTTTTATGTCATATAAACCAAGAACTCTTAGATAGTTTTTGTAAAGGTGTAGCAAGGTACAGTAAACCAACTCAAGGAATCAAACAAGGCCTTTCACTTTACCAAAATGCCTAACGTAAATATATACTGAAAAATCCCCTCCCACCCTCACACAAACATAGGTTTCATCTTTAATGTAATCTATAATGTAGACATTTATGAGTAGAATAAAAATACAAACAAAGGATTTCTTTCTCTACTTTCTGCAATATGTAAGCTGAACAGGAGGCCATCCAAAACTGCAATAACTTTGCCACAATATTTGAACAGTTGTGGAATGCAAATACACTAATAGCAAAAACATTTAAACCAACAAAAATGTAGTAATGAAATTATGAGATTATTGGTTTATGCATATAAAGCATCCCAATCAGTATAAACTGTCATGCTAAATCTGATAACTAATTTATTCCATTTTACCCCACTGTTCTGGAAAGGGGGACAAATGTAAATACTGAATATACATGAACGAAAGGAGGAATAGTAACGTATAATATCTGGATGCACTCAAAGTAAATAATCATTAAGATCCGGTATCTAATTTCTGCAAAATACTTTTCAGACATTAGCTTACTAGGCAGCAGGAACTACGACTAGACAAATAATGGAGCTAACTGGTTGAATTAATGGAGTTTCAGTTGATAAAGTAACATGAATACAAGATCCTTTAAGACCGCTGGTTGAGTAAAAAATTAGACAGAAAGTTATACATTGATAGACCCTGAGAAACTTTCTATACAGTCATAGCTAGAACCAATTGAACTCACAAGTGACATAGTTCACCTAAGATGATGAAGAATGAGAAAAGGAAAGGTATCTGAATGCGTAGAACCTTGGAAGCTCAAACTGACAATTCATTAAATTCATTACACAGCCATTTTCTTTAAAAGGACATTCATACAAAGAACATCATGTCCAATGAATTCTTTTAAGCATTCTCAGCAATTAGTACAGATAGGAAAGCAGTACCTTCAATGATGGTGCAAGTTGGAAAAAGTCTCCAACAATGAAATCAATACAATCTTTCACTCCATAAATTCTTGCATTATTAATGGCCATATTAACTTTAATGGGATCAATTTCAATAGCAACAACATGACAACACCTGAGCAGACAAAAGAAAAAAGATAGTAAGCTCCCAGCCTCCGACACAAACCATAATGTTAATAAGACTTCAAAAGCATCTTCACCAATGCATTAATGACCCTTGAAGATAGCAAAGGTTCACTTCCTCTTCTCCACCCAACAAGGCAATCCAAAAAGAATATAAGAAACAGAACTGTTGACAAAAAAAAAACATTTAGCTATCATATACTGCAGATAACCTCCAAATATGTCGAGGCTAGATTATGTCCCTCATCACTCCACCCGTATTTATAGTCAATTCTACCTAATTTCAATAAACCTATATAGCATATAAAGTGATCAGGCAGAAAAATTCTAACTCAGGTGAACATAAAAAATGGCTACCAGCTTCAAATATCATAAAGCCAAGAACTGATCAAACTGGTGGATGAGTAACAGTCATTACACCTAAGCTAAACAATCCCGTACACAAAGCTCTGAAAATATTTGGCAGTCACAGCAAATGAACTCAAAATTGGAAGACTAGTTATAATTGAAGCAAAACCAAATGTATGCACTAGTGTTGGGGCACTCACAGTGAAGCAAACTGAATGGCATTGCCTCCGACGCCAGAGAAGCAATCAATAACAACAATTGGGTTTTGACACCTCTTGGCTTGTGTGATAGCAATCTGTTCAGGAGTAACAGAGTACCATCCCTGTTCATCCATCTGGATCCCCTCATCATATTTTGAGAAAAGATCATATCTTTGAAACCAGTACTTCTCAACAACAGGGCTCACCCCTTCTTCAGCTACTCTACTCTTATGGGTTTGAGCTGAGAAAGCAAAACAAATCAAAATTTTAAAAACTCTATGGGTTCAAATGAAAGAAGGAAACTTTATATTTTCAGGACCAATAAAATGATTAGAATTGTGCATTTTTCAGTAGCCGAATTACAAATACATAAAGTAAAACCCAATATATTTATTTTCTGGGAATCAAAAGGAGTTAAAAATGATTACTTGGCAGTTGCAAAAGCTTGGACATTTTAGAGCGACGAGTCCTTCGCTGCTTCGACGCCTTCTTCTTCTTCGTCTTCATTCTCTGTCGCTGGAATGAGAGCGGGAACTGAAAAGGTTAATAAACTATACAGTCATCCACAGTACGCAAGAGAGTGGCGTTTGGTTGTATTGTTGTCTCCTAAAAAAATGAAAATAGGTTTTCAAAATAAAAAAAATGAAAATAGTGTGTTGGTGACATATTCACATATCTCTCAGAATGTGAAACTAACGATTGAAATATTTTTCAGACTTTTTTCTTGAGAAATTAAGTAGGGGTGGGCATTTAACACCAGAGGACCAGAGGTTACCCCGTACCAAATTTTCGGATTAGCTCATTCATTTGAAACGTCAATATAGTCTGCAAAATAACAAAACCAAAAACAGTGAGATGCTTTCACTTTGTTTGTCCCTCATTCTGTTGGTTTGCTCCCAGTAAGCTAGTGTGCGCGGAGTCCGCACAACATGCTTAACATCTTTGGAACAAAATGATCATCACGGTAAGCCAGAGTTTCCACGACTTAAAAATTTTGTATATTTAACTCAAATCAATTAAGCAACATTACAAATGCCACTACACATTTAGAAGTATGGTTTGAATATTTGACTCCCCTTAATTCATATGAACCAAGAAAAAATTACACTCGGTAAAAGTTTTTATCATCTACATATGCTAAAAGAATTTCAACTTTCCATGGGATGCTGATGTCTTAGCATGCTCCAAATGACACAATGCCTTTTCAGTTCCACTCATCCCAGAACATGACCCATCGGCTCCTAAAGTGACAGCAAAGTAAAGATAAACAGTGCAGAGGAAAGTCAGGAGGACGAGGGCTGTTAAGAGGAAGCGATGCCTTTGAAGGAGCGTTGACCAGCTACCTAACTCATTCTGTGAAAATTGTTTTCTGAATGATGCTGTCCTTCGGACAGGAGATGACAAAATGCTGTCAATAACCATGGTGTATGTACAGACCTACCTCAGACAACCTGAAGTAAAGCACAAACTTGTGGTCAAAATGGCAGGTGACAAATTCATGTTTAATCACAAGGAGAAAATGTTGGAAGGTCAAGCATAGAGAGTGAAAGTATAGAATTAACAAAAACATGACTATACCAGCTCAAATGATCATAACAATTTTTTTCTCCAGTCATGATCAACAACATACTCATGTTCAGGCTGGAAAAAAGGGAGTGGCAAATAAAATGTCGATGTAAGTAAAACTATCAATTACTAAGCGAGACAAACAAAAAACGATAAACAAAATCTAAAGACAAAAGGATTTGTTATAACACAGACCAACTAGACAAAAGGATTGAGCATTAAGCAAGTCGCACTGTACCTAACTACCAACAAGTAGGATATAGCTAAGAATGAAATTGATCATAGCACTTAGAACATCAGGCTTTTAGCAGAGTGGCGCTGAAGTCAGTTTTGAAAGTTTGACATGATTTAAAAAAATGTGCATCCTCTAAGAAAGATCAAGTAAGTTCAATCATCCGTCCAAAGACAAATCTTTTTTCAAATGTTTAGTGAGATAAAACATATCTAGATATCTTTACGTAAACACATATCAAATACTGATTGGATCAAACTAATATTGGGTTGATCCAGACTGAAGCCAGAGATTATTTGGAACTGCATCTGTGCTTCAGCTTAGTATGTACTCAAATAAAGCTCAAAACAGAGGTCAAACATATTGGTCTTCTGTTCACCGAGCTCAATAGGACAGTCCTAGTATAATAAGACCTTAAGGGTGACAGCCAACAGGAAATCATATTTATGAAACTGATCCTCAGGATAGCATCAGTACAATACTTAACGCAATAGCCCTTATAGGAAATGTTGTAAGAAACGTAACAATGAAATTGAAATGAGTGTACGGAATGCAATTCCTGTTGCCAGCATCTATTTCTTTAGATGCATACCACGAAATACATAAACAAGAAATACAAAAGTGCCTGGGGAAACATCACCATCTACTAAAGCACATTATCTCAATCAAACTGAACAAGAAACACGCTTCAATGCAAGGCACAATAAAAATGGCATCATCATCACCACTCTGAAGGCATTAGAAAGAAAAATTTGACCAGCAAAATATCTCTCTATGTTTTGTGTAGATCAATAACAATTCAGCTGTTCAGATCAAGAATTGACCTTCTCCCTAATATTTTCCGATACAAACTAATCCAGATCTCTCTTTTCTTTTCTTTTCATGCATCTATTGATATACTGATAACATCATAACAATAATAGCATCCCAATCTCACAGAGACATAAACAGTCTCTGAATCCAAATCAGGTCATTCTCATAAAATAAAAAAAACCGATATAAATGTATCTAAAACTGAGAGGGGAAATTAAGGAAGAGAAAAAGGCACGGTGAGGTCAGATCTGAAGGGAAATTGAAAAGGAAAAAAGAAGTGACTTACGGATGAGGCAAGATCGGAGTTGTTCGACGGCGATCTGCTGCGATTCTTATGGGGGTCGTTTATATCTGGATTTATGGAGCTCAAGAATTGCAGGACTGGGCGTCCACGCTGTTTTGACCACTAATAAAATAATCTTAAATATTAACGGACTTTATGTCGGTGACTTTTGTGCGCGCTCAAAGGCCGTTCATTCTATCGGGGGCGTTATCGTTAATGTTGCCCTTGTGCACTTATGCCTTTGCAACGCTGCGTTTTACCTTTTTCTGTTAAAAAAAAAAAAATTATGCACCCACAATTTGACAAGAAGAGGAATGATTTTGGTTGATGCTTCATAAAGCAGAAAATATGTTCGGGGTTTGTTGGATTATAGATCAAGATCATGGCAAGGAATATATGATACTTTTTTATGTTATTCATATTCTAGGCAAGTACACATAACAAATAGCGTAGTTGATAAGTTTAATAACATTGTGTTAGAATATATTACAAATTTTGTTTTTTAGGTGAGTAATAACATGAGCGTCAGAATGAGTCTCTCAATTTGACTTTATTGTATTGGGAGTGGCGTTATGTTGCCTCTTAGACCGTCTACATTGTTATGTTTCAGCTTCTTTTTAATTTTTTTTTTCTTCTTTTATATAAAAAAGAAGTACCGGTTTTTTTGTCGAACTTAGAAGCACTTTAGTTGCTGCTTCATTAAGCATAATATTACTTTCAGGTTAGTTGCATTACATATGGACCATGGTAAGGATTATATATGCTTGCTTTACCAATGATAAGTTTTTAATAATTAGTTTTATGGGTCACATTTGTAGTAGGTTCAAAAGACTGTCGTGAATAACATTATTTATATGGGAGAATCACTGCAACATTTCATTTCGTCATTGAATTTATTAACCACTAATCAAACACATATTGAAGGTCACTTTAAGTTGAGATGAAAATAACACCTGGACTCTCAAGGCAAAATCATGTATTATGTATCTCACGCTGAGCAAGTAACTGTGGTACAGAGCAATAAGTAATTCTTAAGAAACTCATAAAAACAGGGCAACCAAGTAAAGACACGGTTCTTTATATCCTTCGGGTGAAACCCGACCCGAAAAACTTGTTATTTTGACTGTGAAAGACAGTCAAATAAGACGGTGGACAAAATCCGAATCCGACCCGAAAAGCTAAAGTCTTGGTTAAGCTTCTTTATCCCTCTCGCTCTTTTACTCCATTACAATCATTCATCGCTCTCTATACCTCTTCATTCATCGCTCTCTCCTCCAATTTCCACGAAAGGTAAATCCACCGCTCCTCGATTTTGTTTCTCTAGCAATTTCACCATCAAATTCTCAAACCCCCTCTAATCTCTCTTTGATCAATTCAATCACCCCTTTCTCTTAAACGTTAGGGTTTTGCATCACTTTACCCAATTTCTTTGCGATTACACATAAATTCATTCTCTTTTGTTCAATTAGATACAATCGCAACTCAATTCTAATTTTAATTTATGACGATGAGGTTTCCAATTTTAATTTTTAATTTTTTTTTAGTTAATTATGATGATAATTTGATTGGTGATCAGTTTGTTAAATTAGGGATTTGAATCGGTGGGTGTACTGTGAAGGAAGAAGAAGAAGATGTGGGCAGCTTCGTGCCTGGCGTCGTGTTGCGCCGGCTGTGCATGCAATCTGTGCCAGTCAGCCGTCGCCAGTATCAGCCGCCGCTCTGCGAGGATCGCATACTGTTTCCTCTTTGCGTTTTCTCTCATTGCTTCATGGATTCTCCGCGACGTCGCGCCACCTCTACTCGAAAAGATACCTTGTAATATAAGCCACCTCTGATACATTGTGTTTGTTTAGAAATTACTTGTGTTGAAGTGAAGTTTGATGGAGTGTTGTTTGGGTTGTTAATGCAGGGATTAATCATTTTCATCAGATACCGGACAGGGAGTGGTTTGAGACCGAGGCCGTGCTGCGTGTTAGCTTGGGGAATTTTCTGTTCTTCACCGTCCTGTCGGTTGTGATGATTGGGGTGAAGAGTCAGAAGGATCCGCGTGATAGTATCCACCATGGTGGGTGGATGATGAAAGTTACTTGCTGGTTTGTTTTGGTGCTCTTCTCCTTGTTTTTCGTGCCAAATGGGGTTATTAGTTTCTATGGTAAGCACTCTTGTTTTTATTATTTTCTTTTTTTCAAGGGTAATGAACTGAGTTGAGCTATTATATGTTGAACAGATAATAAGCGTCTTTACAATGCACCTAGTTCTTGAATGAAATTGACTGCAATTGGGTTTACATGAAATTCGTCATTTGAAAATTGTGTATTTGAATTGTTTGGCTAATATTGATAACTATATGTCATTTATGCAGAGACAATTGCAAAGTTTGGCTCAGGATTCTTTCTTCTCGTACAAGTTGTGCTTCTTTTGGATTTTGTTCATGGATGGAACGACAAATGGGTTTCTTATGATGAGCAGTTCTGGTTAGTTTATGCATGAGTATCGTGTATATACAGTTTCAGATTTGTACTTTCATTTACTGAGTTTAGTTCTATCTTCATTGTTTATACAGGTATGTTGCTCTTTTTGTTGTTTCTCTTGTTTGTTATCTGACGACATTCGTCTTCTCTGGACTTCTTTTCCATTTGTTCACACCATCTGGACATGAGTGCGGGTTGAACACCTTCTTTATTGTCATGACTCTGATATTCGTCTTCGTTTTTCTGATAGTGGCACTGCATCCTACTGTAAGTTTCTTAATCATGTTATATTGCTACCTATGATAAGGAGTTTTAAATAAAGGAAAATCAGCTGTAATTATGCCATACAATGATCCTCTAGGGAAAATAAATAATAATAGATGCAGATAGGTAGATAGATGTCGTCATGATCCAAAAAATTGTTGCTTCTATTACCGTCTCTTTAACCTTTTATGATGGTTTAGTACATCATATTCACTAACATAGATTCCTAATTTCTGGCTCACTCAAATTAAGAGAAGCCTTCCCTTCAAAAAATAAATAAATAAGAGATGCCCTTTTTACGATTTATAAGGATAAACCATTGTTACTAGCCTCACAAAAACAGTAAACGTTAGCCCCTAGAATGATTAGAAAGAACACTAACACAGAGGAATTGATCTGGAGACTTTATTCTGGTTTATTAATTTCACCTTTTAAGTTTTAATTATTAAAACCCAAATAATATAATTACTTCACTTTTCTTTTTGAAGGCAGTGATTTATGCTCGTTAGATGACATAAAACTAACTGCTGGTCAAAAAACAAAAACAATAAAACAGATACAGTACCAATGTTCCAGTTTTACATTGAGTTGATTTGATAATTACAGTATCTCCTTATGTGTCCATCATAAATTCAACACACTAGTATGTAGCTTAGCTTTCTGATTGCATAGAAAATTATTTTTTGGATAAACAGGTCAAACATTATTTCTTGTTATGATAATGTACTGACCTTCATCCCATGGTCTTTATTTTGATGTTACACAGGTAGGTGGCAGCATTTTACCCGCGTCTGTTATATCTGTGTACTGTACGTACCTCTGCTACAGTGCGCTTGCTAGTGAGCCGAGGGACTATGAGTGCAATGGTCTCCACAAGCATTCTAAAGCTGTTTCCACTGGGACTCTTACCTTAGGTTTGCTCACCACTGTTCTATCTGTGGTTTATTCTGCTGTGCGTGCTGGATCTTCCACAACTCTATTGTCCCCACCTGGTTCACCGCGTGCAGGTAATTCATGACAGAACTTATAAAATTCTTGCCTTTTATGAAGTTGGTCTCTTTTGTTCCATGAAAAGCATACGTGAAAACTGACTTACTACGGAGGTTTAAATTTTTTGAACTAGAGTGCTTGATGAGAAAAGCTAGATAATGTTTTTATGTGCAATCATTTGATTTAACTTTGTTGAAAACCAATTGCATGGTGAAGGTGCTGGAAAACCACTGCTCCCATTGGATAAGCCGGAAGAACGTGAAGAAAATGAGAAAACCAAGTCAGTGTCATATTCATATGCCTTCTTCCACATCATCTTCTCACTTGCAAGTATGTACTCGGCAATGCTTCTGACAGGGTGGTCAACCTCAGTTGGGGAGAGTGGGAAGTTGATTGATGTGGGATGGCCGTCCGTCTGGGTGAGGGTCATGACTAGTTGGGCAACTGCAGGTCTCTACATCTGGTCCCTTTTGGCTCCAATTCTGTTCCCTGAGAGGGAATTCTAGATTCCTGCCTTTACCAACCTAGTGATGAGAAAAAACTTATTGTGTGTAATGTGTATGCCTCTCCTATCCTAAAAGAAGAAAACTGTTTGCTCTGTAAATAAAATGATTTGTATCAACTTTTGGAACAACCAAATTTGTCCCTCTTTAATATTTTCGGCTTTGATATATATACCTGAAGTTGATTGCTTTCCTTAGAAATAAAGTTGAACCTATTGTTGGATGGAGTCTCTCAGTTTGTTAATTTGTTTATTTTTCTATTTGGGTTGTAGGGCATTTTCTTTGAATGGAACAAGCAATTCTCTTCCTAGGGTTTCAAATTCTGCTAATCAAAATTGATTACAGACCAGAAAAGAAAAATGATTATTAAAAAACCATGCTAATTATTTAGTTGCATTTATTGATTTAGGCAAGTAATACACGTTGGCATTGGTAATTGTATCCACAAAAAATATATAAGAAACACTCCATAATCTTTGGATATAGGGATAGCAAACAGGGTAGGGTACCCACGGGTATTTGACCCTAATGGAGGCGCATTTCGGGTAAAATCGGAGAACGGGTATGGAGTTTCCCATTATTCAGATGTTGAAATCGGGTAAAGGGTGGGAAGGTATTTTGATCCCCATACCCAATAAGTAATAATATATATTTTTAAAATACAGATAAATATATATTTATGTAAACAAAAAATAATTTGAATATTGTAAACCAAAAAAAATTACTAATGAAAAAATAAAAGATAAAAATATTTTTCTACTAAAATATCTTTTGAGTATTTGCACGTACAAACTAGGGTTTAGTGAGGACTAAGGAGTTTATTTTATTCTAATATTTTATTTTTATTTTAGATTTTGACATTTCGTACACTTTATTGGAATTTATATTTATTATAATAAAATATTGTTAACAGAGATTGGGGAGGGTATGGGAACCTGATCCCGATGGGTACGGGGAATCCCCAATTTCTTATCACGGGAATCGGGGTGGGTACGAGGATGTGAAAGAAATTGAGTATGGCCACCCCATTTCCATCCCCACCCCATTTCCATCCCTAGATGTGCAGACTAAACAAACAGCAAAATTAAAACAGAAGAAACCCATGAGGAAGCGTAAGATCAAACAATAGAACATTATAAAGAAAAGTAAAGCATCCTTGAGAAAGAAATTGCTTGGGGTTTATCTAGCGATCTTCATATCAATTTATGAATCGTTTATCTAGCAATCTTAATTAATACCTATTTGAGAACGAATAAAATGAAGAGATAAAAGGTGATGGACAAAGCATTCAAAAATTCATGCTTGCTTGTTGATGTTTAACTGCTTGTGTACTGAATAATGGTGCTTAAATTGCCTGGCAAGGATTCTTTCTTCTCATTTTATAAAGCTGGTTTGGTAGCGATGTTACCACCACCAAAACATCTCGCTT
This sequence comes from Potentilla sterilis, assembly GCA_963682095.1. Lineage (NCBI taxonomy): Eukaryota > Viridiplantae > Streptophyta > Magnoliopsida > Rosales > Rosaceae > Potentilla > Potentilla sterilis. The sequence goes on from OY821754.1 coordinate 32,824,191, forward strand.
TCCTCATCGTAGCACTTGCCTTTTGTGTTTGTAAGTATGAAAATATTGGCAATCTCCTTGGTTAACTAAAACAGTCAAAGCCCAAATGAAGGGAAGCCTCAAGGCCCAAGTTAAAAGTCCAAATCTGAATATACAATCTTTGATCGTCTGGTTCATAGGTATATTCATATATATGCATACCTATATATTTAGGTATATTCATGCATATGCATACCTATATATTTTGGAAAACACTGTTTTGAGGTCAAATATCTTAAAAAGAGTCCTTTGTTTTGTCCTAAGAGCATATGCACTCAATTGCCTCCATCAAACCATAAATCTAGCAATTCAATTGCTTCCATAAGTTACTATTCACTGTAAATTGTTTTTTGTGCATGTTTTTATGCAGCGGTGCAACTCTATTAATTTAGCGATTACTATTTATCGAATTAATATTTTATTTTATGGATTTTATATGAGATTTTCAACCAATCACCAAATGACACGTGGCATTGCCAAGTGTTCTTATCACTACAATAATGTTATAGGATTTTCGATATGATTTCGACCTACCAAAATGTGACACGTGTCATTGCCACATGTATTTGTCGGACAAATAATGTTATAGGGTTTCCGATAAGATTTTCAACGAATAACGATTCGACACATATCATGATCTTTAAATTCCATCATCTGAAATTGACCATAAATAAGCTTCATCACCAACTCTTTACTCACTCAATCATCACAACTCACTTCCAAATCTTTAAAAACAAATTCCCTCAAACACTTCGCTTCATTTCCTCAGCACTGCGATGAGTTTTTTTTCGTAAATTGTTGAAGCAGAGGCAACAAAACAGTCAAGAGGATGCTAAGATATATGATGGATGCCATCATGAATAACGCGGTCATGATGATGGCACATCTCGATACTTCAGATGAACCACAAGGATGTGGTTCACGTCCTGGTCGCTCCCCCAATCACCCCAGACAAGCTATCTAGGGGAAAAAATCTCATGGATGATTACTTCGTCGAGCGTCTGATCTTCGAATCGGAAGATTTTCGTTTGAGGTAGCGGATGCAACCTCATGTGTTCAACCGCATCATGACGGCTCTCTGCAACATCGACCCTTATTGGCATAAAAAAACAGATGCCCTTGGAGAATTAGGGTTGCTTCCCCAACAGAAGATGACAGGTGCTCTCCGAATGTTAGCATATGGTGCAGCTGCTGATCAATGTGTTGAGTATTGTAGGATGGCGGAATCAACTACACTACAGTGCTTGAAGAAGTTTTGTCAACAGGTGGAAGATATTTTTGGCCCGCAATACCTACGCGCTCCAACAAGGGCTGACCTCCAAAGACTTCTAGCAAGGGTTGATCAGCGGGGATTTTCAGGTATGATCAGAAGCATTGATTGCATACATTGGGAGTGGATGAACTATCCAACCGCATGGCATGGAGCTTACAGTGGACGAAAGGATCGTCCCACCATAATTCTCGAGGCAGTGGCATCGTATGACACGTGGGTATGGCATGCTTTCTTCGGTGTGCCAGGAGCTCAAAATGATATTAACGTGCTTGACCAATCACCGTTATTTGAAGGACTCATCGTTGGAAACAGCCCGGCTGTGACGTTTCACGTCAATGGTAGGAGATATAGCAATGCCTATTATCTTGCTGACAAAATTTATCCTAGGTTCTCCACATTTGTAAAAACTATTTCAAACCCCGAGACGCAAGCCCAAAAACTATTTACGAAGAAACAAGAAGCATACCGCAAAGATGTGGAGAGGTGCTTCGGCATCCTGCAATCTCGTTGGGCAATCCTACGGCATGGAGCTTGGTTGCATAGGAGGTCAACACTGAGAAGCATAATGATAACTTGCATCATACTGCATAACATGATTGTTGAGGATGAATTTATCGAAGAAGAATTTTTCGAGCCAGAAGAAGAAGATCTCATGAACCCACAGGCGGCAAGAGTTTGTGATGGGCCAGTGGATCAAAATGGGGTTCGAATTCCTTTTTTACCAGTGCAAAGAGATGGACGAAATCAACATGCATTTTGGGACCGTATTGATCACCTCGAGTCAGCTTATATCCATAAAATTCTTCAAGATGATTTAGTGGAGCACAATTGGGCATTAGAAGCCAACCAACAATAATCAATTATGGAGTTTTATTTGATATTTGTTACAGAGAAATGGAAATTGTCTACTCATTTCATTAGAGAACCCCCTTTATATAGGATGATGATTACAACGGTAATAACAATTACATAATTACATTTATGATTATACCTAATTTACTATCGTCATTACTTTGACGAAGGCACACAAATGTTATTTTCCTTTAACACTCCCCCTTGTGCCGAGTCAAATACGAAATGGTGCATAGATTGTTGCCTAATTAAAAACCTTGCCAAGTAACAAAACCCAGTGGGACAAAATAAAACTTGGTCGAAGGGAAAAAGAGTGCAACACACCTTTACCCTTTAAGGATGACATGTGTGTATTAGACTCCCATTGAAGTCTGCATCTCCCCCTGATCCTTACATTGATCAAGGAAGCTTTGAAAGCTTTCGCATTCCTATGTTTTTCACATGTTCCTCAAATATTTCTTTGGGTAATGATTTGGTAAACAAATCTGCCACATTCTCCTCTGACCTTACTTGATTCACTTGAATCTTGAGAAGAGCTTATTGTTGCTAATTATTGAAAAACTTTGGCGATATGTGTTTTGTGTTATCACCCTTGATATAACCTAGTTTCATCTGTTCGATGCAAGCTGCATTGTCTTCATAAATGCAAGTAGGCTCTTCAGTAGTAGTACTTAAACCACTAGTCCCTCAGATATGTGTAATGATAGTCCTTAACCATATACACTCACGAACTGCCTCATGTATAGCAATAATCTCAGAGTGGTTCGAGGAGGTAGCCACAAGGTTTTGCTTGGTTGATCTCCAAGATATCACTGTGTTCCCAATGGTAAATACATAATTAGTTTGAGAACGATCTTTATGTGGGTCAGAGAGGTACCCAGCATCAACAAACCCAATTAATACATTATTTGGGGTTTCAGTGTAAGGGGTGGTACCTTCTCTATCGACATTTCCTTTAGGGGTTACATTTCCATTTGTGGTACCTCTTGTCTTTGTGTAGGGAAAGAATAGACCTAAGTCAATGGTTCCTTTTAGGTATCGAAATACATTCTTAATACCATTCCAATGACGCTGCGTTGGCGCTGAGCTAAATCTAGCTAACAAGTTCACTGAGAATGCAATATCTGGTCGAGTATAGCTAGGTACAATATTGCGCCTATTGCACTTAAGTAGGGAATTTCAGCTCCCAATAGCTCTTCGTCATCTTCCTTTGGACGAAATGGATCTTTCCTTATATCCCAAATTCGACCGATCATGGGAGTGCTAACAGGATGCGCTTTGTCTATGTTAAATCGCCTGATCATCTTTTGGACATACGCAGACTGGTGGAGAAGTATTCCACAATCTCAGTGTTCTAGTTCAAGACCTAGACAAAACCGAGTTTTCCCAAGATCTTTCATCTCAAACTCGGATTTCAAGTAGCTCGCGGTTTCTCTTATTTCATTAAGAGTACCTATTATGTTCATATCATCAACATATACAGCTACAATTGCAAATCCGGAAATTGTTTTCTTTATGAATACACAGAGGCATAGTTCATCATTCTTATATCCCTTCCCAATCAAGTAGTCACTTAGACGGGTATACCACATCGGCCCGGATTGTTTCAATCCGTAAAGTGAGCGTTTCAATCTGATTGCAAATGCACTCTGTGGTTTAGAGTCACTTGACTTGGGCAATAGAAGGCCATCAAGCACTTTCATATATATCTCTGAATCAAGATCCCCATAGAGATATGCTGTAACCACATCCATGAGCTGCATTTCCAGTCCTTCGAAAACTACCAAACTAACTAAGTAGTAGAACGTTATAACTTCCATTACGGGACAGTATGTCTCCTTATAGTCAATTCCAGGGCGTTGTGAGAAACCTTGCACCACAAGGCGAGCCTTGTACTTTAGGACTTCATTCTTCTCATTACGCTTTCTGACAAAGACACATTTATGTCCTATAGGCTTTATACTTGGTGGGGTTAGCACTACCAGACCAAATACCTGTCTCTTTGTCAAAGAATCTAGTTCTGCCTGGATTGCTTCTTTCCATTGAGGCCAATCTGCTCTTTGTTGACATTCTGTAACAGAGCGTGGTTCGATATCATTGTGCTGTATGCAAATATATCATCAATGTACATATAAGTTCTTTCCATCAACTCATATGCATCCTCATAATCCATTGAGATTTCTTTGTTCTCTCGAATCATTTCAAAAATCGGAGCGTCCTCCAGTATTGATTCATGGACATAACTATAGTCAGAGACAATCTCATGCGAGGGATTCTTTACATTGATGATTAATGGATCGGATTGTGCCTTACTCGCCCTCTTTTTCCTTGGGTGAGTGTCAATCGAAGCATGTGGCCTTCCCCTCTTCCTTTGGGGAGCCACGGCCTCAACCACACCTCCACTAAGTGTGGTAGCAATGCATCTCTTGAGGCATTGTGCCCCTTTTCTTTGGGGACTTCTAACCTTGCAAGCACATTTGCAACTGGTATATGTGATCTTGTCACTTAGCAATATCAGAAAACGCATCAGGCATCGAATTTGCTACGTTATGAAGATTGATTATTATTTTCACTTCACTTCAATTTCACATTGTGAAGTGCGGGGATCAAAATGAGACTGAGTGGGGACAGACCACGATAATTCCTGTTGTTCCCTTAGAAATTCCTTTTACTTATCTCCCCCTAACGACAGGAATACTGTCTCATCAAAGTGACAATCTGCAAATCTAGCGGTAAAAAAATCGCATGTCAAATGTTCCAAATAGCGGATAATAGTTGGGTATTCATATCCAACATAAATACCTAATCGTCTCTGAGGACCCATTTTATTGCGTTATGGGGGCGCAATAGGCACATATACTGCGCAACCAAATATGTGTAAGTGTGAAATATCAGGCTCATATCCAGTGACTAACTGGAACGCAGAAAATGGTTGGCTAGCAATGGGTCTGAAACGAATAAGTAAAGCTGCGTGCAATATTACATAACCCCAAGCAGATATAGGCATGTTGGTGCGTATAACCAGTGCCCTAGCCACCATCTGTATCCTTTTGATGGTGGCCTCTGCGAGACCATTTTGTGTATGCACATGGGGTACGGGATGCTCTACATCGATCTCAATTGACATGCAATAATCATCAAATACTTTTGATGTGAACTCTCCAGCATTATCAAGCTTTATAGACTTGATAGGGTGATCAGGGTGGTGAGCCCTGAAAAGTATAATCTGTGCTACGAGTTTTGCAAATGCAGTATTTCTTGTGGACAATAATGCGACATGTGATCAGCGTGTCGAAGCATCCACCAGAACCATAAAGTACTTGAATGGCCCGCATTCTGGATGGATAGGTCCACATATATCACCTTGTTTCCTTTGTAAGAATGGAATATTTTGTTTCATATCTGTAGAAGGTCTCGATCCTGTTTTTGCTAAAGAGCAGTTTTGCAAAACGACTGATGTGCCTTTGAAATAGTCAATGAGGCAGAGGGACATAGTACATCTGGTGCTTCAGAATGTAATGGTTATGTTGAAGCAACACGACGACTGACACTTTGCATTGTGTCAGATTTTTGTCCCATTTTATTTCTTCCTCGGAAGAAAGGATGTCCGTGTGAGTTCTTTAAAACACAAACCATCATGTTGCGACCAGGATGTCCTAGTTTGTCATGCCAAAGCCTGTATGAGTCAGTGTCCCAAATTTCTTTGTTGGTGATAGCATAGGATTCAATAATCCGAATGCTAGTAAGATATAATCCATTATCTTGACGCATTAGTTTTTCTAGAATGCGATTCCTTCCACATTCATAAGAAGTGATATACAAATATTCAATTCCATTCTCACAGTAAGTTTGCAACTTAACAAGGTTTGATTGCCTCTAGGTGCATATAGAGCGTTTATGACTTTTATCGTTGTACCGTTAGGCATAAAAAAAAAAAGAGGCATTTCCTCGCCCCTTTATTAATTGGGATGATCCCTCCAACATGGTCACGGAAATATATCTCATATTCTTTAGAGGTAGAATGATATGTTTGTCATTCTAATATTATTTTTCTTTTATTTGCTAGATGTATTACTTTACATCATAATTGCTAGATGTATTACTTTACATTGTAATAGTGCTATTTTCGAACCATGTATATATAAAGAATAAAATTGAATAATATTCAATGCTTTATAATAAAATCCGAAATTTATTAATAAGCCAACGGTAATGAAATCAAAGTCCTGGGCATCAAAATCGAATTCAACAAACCATTATTCAAATAAACTTTAAGACTAAAGCATTAGTCTAATTAAAATAAGTCATGCCGCCTTTTTATAGCATTCTTGGAAAAATAAAGCATATCAATCATCAAAGTCTGGAACATCCATAGACTGGGCAGGGTTCATATCGTCATTGAAGTCTGCAATTGTGAGGTTGACATCAGTGTCATCGCCTCCGTCTTCCATATAGTGAGTCTCTTGTTCTTTAGACTCCTTATACCTCTTGTAATTGGCTGCTACTTTATTACTTGCTTGGCAGTTCTTATACCAATGCTCAGTAGCTCCACACCTATAACAAGGTTCATTTCCAACTCTCTCCCTTTTAACTAGAGGGTACTTGGGTGTCTTTTGCATCTTGGGCATCACTATGGTTACTAGGACCAGCACCACTTTCTCTACTCCATACATTAGGAGGGCCTCCATGGCCTGCTATCCCACGGCCCATACTATGGCCCATATGTGCTCTAGCACGTGGGTAGGGCTCAGCACATCCAACCTCCCTTTCTTTGGGGTACTTTCCACTTTTTATCTTGCCATAGTTAATCTCAGTAATTTTCTTTGTCCCAACGGATCTGGCATTATTGTTCATAAGAACTTGATCATGCCGCTCAACGACTTGTAGCATGTTGATCAATTTGTTGAATGTTGTGATATTTTTCTTGTCATACTCCAGCCTATACTGGTTCTCTAGTATAAGTGTTGAAGTAGGAAAAGTGGAAAGAGTCTTTTGTATCATATCCTCTTCTGTGAGTTCCTTGCCACATAAATTAAGGCGTGCTTGTTAGATCATAATTCTCATACATTTGTATACCCTAAAACATGAAAATTACTTGTTCTATGAGTTTAATATAATGTTGACTAATCCATTTTCATGTTTTGTAGAAAATCTTGACAAGAGGAGAAAAAATGGAATTCCCGCAATTTTCCGTGCACCACCACTTTTGGCGGCAAATGGCAGCATTTTCAAGTCATCTTTTTGGAAGAGCAAAGGAGGAGTAGTACATGGTGCTATCACAACTAAATTCCAACCAAATTGGTTACATTTCAACTCCACCACCTTTCTCCATTTACCACGCCATCATCACTCATCTCATTGTCCAAAAGTCAAATCTATTGCATGCAAAAATTTGATTTGTTTTTTAGGCAATCATCACCTTTATCCCCATCATTACCTAGTCTGTTTCTGTCTGAATCCGTAGACTCACAGATACCGGTGGATCTTGGTGTGATTCCTACCTGCAAACCCTGCTAACTAAGGGAATACCGGGCGGGGCCGGTCTATTCCGCTCCGATGCCTAAGTCAGTATAGTTGGAATAAACTGGTAACTTAAGCGGAAATAAATAGTTGAAATATTGATTACCTATTAGTTGGGACTTATATATAGGCTATCGGGCATGATTGCTGGTCTCACCCTTCGATGTGGGACTGCCTCCCCTCCCTTCTGCTCATATTGCTGGACTGTTTCGGCCCCTGTTTGGGGAGCTGCTATCCCTGGTTCTCGGGCCCCGGCCACAAGTAAGACCTGCCCGGGTGCGGGACCAGGTGTCCATGCTACGCTCCCGGGCCCTGGGCCGGGTCCAGGAGTCCTGGCTGCGGGTCTGGGGGCCTGGGTAGCCTCTCTATGGCTACTGTCAACAAGTCCCCCAAGTTTCCGGTCAAGTGTCATCTTGAATGAGGACTTAAATCTGTCTTCTTTTATAGGCCCGCAGACCCACTGGGGCACTTACCCACCGGTGCCCTAGCCCCCCAAGTCCGCGTTTTAGATTAGGCTTGGCCGGGCGTTCGAATAAACCTGTTATGATGATGCATAATGTAATGAGTGCATGGTTATGATGTTGATACTGAGAGTTGCATATGGGTACAAGATGTAGTACATGAGATGATAATGTGGCGTTGAAATCCGCCATGCTATGTTCCGGGAAAACCCGGTGAATATAGCAAATGGGATGATGTGACGTTGAAATCTGCCATGCTATGTTCCGGGATAACTCGGTGAATATAGCGAATGGGATGATGTGACGTTGAAATCCGCCATGCTATGTTCCGGGATAACCCGGTGAATATAGCGAATGGAATGACCGAGTCTCCCAAGTTAAGAACGGTAGCCACAGTAGTCGGTGAGTGCCTTAAACAGTTTGAAGAGGTCACCCAATACCAGCGGGAAACGTGCCCTGTGTTATAGGAGTTCCTGGTGGGTGGCGTGGCCCGGAGTGATCCTAGGAAGCCGTCCCCACGTGTTTCACAGCCTCTTGTTCTTGCAGGCATATAGGATGTGCATGGTTTTTAGCCTGCGGGAAGAGTTGTCCTGTATGAGAGGATCAAGTCTCCCAGGGTGAAGCGGTCCCGTGTTGGTATCGGAGACATACCCGATCATTTCATACCCTTTGCCCGTACAGGCATGAGGTATGTGCAGGGTTTTTAGCCTGCGGGAAGAGTTGTCCTGTGTTAGAGGATCAAGTATCCCGGGTTTATAAAGCCCGGTGGTACATTGGATCCTTTAGGTCGTACATGGCCGTCCGTAGGAATGTCTCAGTTCTACGAACCGGTTATTCCGTAGGAGAGCGATAAGCAAGTGCAGTTATGGCCGGTGTGATACCGCATCCAAAAGTTGAAGTTGGATGGACCGACGGCTAGGATAGCCTTGAACCGGAGCAAGCACTACGGTTGAAATATCGTAGCCTGTAAATAATATTGATGCAGGGTTTTTAACCTACGGGAAGAGGTTTCATGTGCTAGAGAAAGACTATTCCCGGTGGGATACCTCGATTTGTGGGAGTATTTCAGTGTTAGGTGGAGTAGGCTCTAGGCGGGGCGGTTCGATTATGTCCCCTGCTTCTTTCAACTACCCTCCGCATGCGAGGCAAGTGGCTGACATGTATTGAAGGGGGTATTTCATTAGTCCCATCAGTTATGATGGCCTGGGAAGTTACGAGTACTGGGACACGTGCCGCTAGGAGACGGTCAGGGATGGATGGCCTGGATCCGCGGGCGTTTCAGTTGCCCTACTGAGTAGTTTGGGGGGGGGGGGGGGGGGGGACTTCAAGGGCGCTGGACCTGCATATAAACCCTTGGCGCTTGGTGTGTTTTTCGTTTAGCTAAGAACTGATCCCTTGTTTAGCCTCGCTCAACACAATTGCTCGGTGCTTTCCAGCTGCACGTTGCGTTTCCGTCGTCATGCATACTAATCGGTGAGTCTCAGTCCTTTGCGACTCTGAAATTGTTTCTCCTCCTCCTTTTTTTATTCGTGGTTGGATCCGATGGGCACTTGGTTGTCTCTAGATTAGCCCTTTGGATGAGACCCTTGTAGTACCGAATCTCAGCGAGAGCCGGGAACTTTCGGCTGAGAAGCCCAGTGGCCGGTGTGGGCTGTGCTGAGGCACTATATGCTTCATACTGCCCTGCGGTGGTGGTTTTAGGTTGTGTTTCTGATCGGCCAAGGGGTTTTTTTTTTTTAGGTTACATGGATTTTGGGAGCTCCAATGAGATCTCCGAATCGGCCACCAGGTGACCGGTGAGGGACGACCAAGAGAGGATGGAGGACTGGCTTGCCTCCTCGTCCTCTGGGCCGAATGCCAGTGCCCGTTCGACTGGTGAGGCGTCAACGTCCGGGTCGCTGGGACAGGAGGATGCTCCGTACGGAGTGTCCTTGGGCACTGCCCGCCCAGGAGGGGCCCTGCACCACATACTTGTGGACGGGGATAGAACCATAAATTGTGATGAGCCGGAGTGCTCGTTAACTCCTGTTGAGATTCCTGCTTTTTGGGCGAGGTGGAATATTCCCGGAGAGGTAGATCTACGCCCTCTGTATGCGGGAGAGTCGGCCTGCAACCCGGAGGAAGGTTGGGTTGCCATTCACAAGGACCAATTTCGACATGGGCTATCGGACTTTGTGCAGTACCTGCTTAGTGCCATCAGGATATCACCGACACAACTTCCCGGTAACCAGTGGAGGCAACTACTGAGCCTGGGCTGTCTCTAATGGCTGAGTGATATGAGTTGCCCAACGGTAAATGAGTTTCGGGCCTTGTACCGACTGACATACTCGAAGAAGAGTAAGGCCCGGGGGTGTGTGATTTTTTCCACCCGGCATTTTAAGCCGGTGATAACCCACTTCCCCTCCTTGCTCAACAATAATTGGAGGAAGAAGGTGGTGATGGCAGGGGGGCTGGCAGAAGAGGAATAGGACTTACCGGGTTCCCGGTGCCTTTCAGCCGATCGGCGATCAGTCGTATCAGTTATCGGAGCTGGAGGGAGATAGGATCGCCCGGGTATTTGGGTGCTGGTCGGACCTGGAGAGGAGTTCCTACAACTTTATCCGGCGGGAGGTACTGGAACTATGTCATCTGGGGGGAATCCCGGTGGGTGGTGGAATGTAGGTTGTAGCTCTGATCCCGTTGAGCGAATTGGTGTTGACTAGTCTGTTTGCCTTGTGTTCTGCAGGTGTATCTTCCCGGACGGCAATTAAAGCCCACGAAACGCTGTCGATGGATAATCAAGATCTGGTCTCGAAGCTTAAGGAAAAGGGGAACGCTGTCGCGCGGTCCATGGTCGATCGGGGAACCGGGGAGTTGACCGTACATGATAAACTGGTTTTGCTGGACGTTGCGGACGAGGATTATGTCTTAAAGAGCGTAAAGACTCACGCTTCGGGACCTCATGCGGCGTCTGGATCGGGGAAGGCTGTTGGTGGGCCGTCCAAGCCCCCGGGTGGTGCTGCAAGGATTCCACACTGGCTGGGGCCGGTGCCAACTGACACTAGGTCCCCACTGTCTGCCGCCCAATCTGCTTCTTTACAGGTTGATCTGGGTGAGCGGAGGAAGAGGTCTCGGGAGATGCCGGCCTCTGCGCTTGTTACCTTCACCAGCCGGTCGATTGGTGAGAGTTTGGCCAAGCGGCTGAAGCTGACGCGTGGTGGCACCACTACCGCCCACGGCGATGCTCCTGCAGCCACTAGCTCTGCTGCTGCCGGCACATAAGCGTCGGGGGTGGAGATGACTCCTGCTGCGGGGCCGGGCCCGGAGCATAGTTGCCCGGACGACTCTTTCGCCCGGAGCCTGCTCATGGATGTGAAGAGAATGGAGCTGGAGAAGATTGGGGCTCCGGGAGGGCGGCCGGAGGGGCACCGGCTGAAAACCATGGGGAGCTGTTATCCCCGGTTCCCTGGCCCCGGCCACAAGTAAGACATGCCCGGGCGCGGGACCAGGTATCCATGCTACGCTCCTGGGCCCTGGGCCGGGTCCAGGAGTCCTGGCTGCAGGTCTGGGGGCCTAGGTAGCCTCTCTATGGCTACTGTCAACATAGTCTAAACTAAGCCATACCTCTACTCATCTTTTGGCATTGTTTTTGGTGAATTTTCTCCACTCTCACAGTCCTCCTCTTGCACCTTACGGTTGGAAAAATGGGGCAGCTGCTCCATTGTTTTCTCTCCCTCATTTTCACACTTCACTCATCTCTATTTAAGCATTTCTCTTCCCTCATTTATCCATAACCACCCACACCACACTCTACCTCTTTTCTCTCTCTATTCTCTACATTTCCCACCATCTTTTCCTCCACAAACCTCCATAACCACCACCTTCAAAACATAACCTCCATTACCACCACCTTCAAGTCCACCATCTTTTACTTCTACCCATCTCATTCCATATACACAAAGCTTCACCACTTCCCCATCATTCCATTCCACATTCCATCATCAAGCAAGGAGAAGGAAGAGGAGTCTAGTGTCATTTGAGGATTCACCACCACCACCTTCATCATCACCATGACAAGACCTCCATGAGTTCATCCTCACCATCCTCAACTTGAGCTTTATTAGTCACTTCTCTACCTTTACTTTTTACTTTGTTGTTCATGAACATGTTGAAGCTTGTATATTTGATCATGAGTGAGTAGTTAGTTTTTTGGGGCTAGGGTTGAAAGCGCTAGCCAATCTTGTATGACATTGATGTAAATATTGTATTTGATGCACTTTTTATTAGCACTTTAATATGCTAGATCAAGAGGTGAACAATCATGCTTGAACTTAATCAATTTGGGTATGTTTGTTTACCATGACATGAGAAATGATTAGGGCTTGAGTAACCTTAGTTGTTTGAAGCATGATAGCATATCATATGTGCATATTAGGTTGTGAACTACAATCACTTAGAGATAAGCATGGTTGGTTTGCATAATTTCTTCATCTCCAAGCTTTATGCACTTAGGAAAATGCATTAGATACCTAACCGGATTGAAATGCATGACTTGAGTAGTTGAGTATTACACCCGAGAGGGGTTGCTTGATACCATCAAAGGAGAGTGTCCCTTATCATACCCGAGAGGGATGTGAGGAGAGAAATTGGCTAATTAAAATGACATCATTCACATTAGAAGCATCATTGTTTACAAGAGAGGCTAGAGGAGAAAATCTTAAGTCCCAACTCTCATCCATTTCATCACATCTAGTTTACCATAGCTTAGTTTACATTTCAAGTAATCATTTAGTTTCTAGGCAACACAATTTCTAAACTAAAATCAAATCACTACACCATCTTGCATATATTCACCATGAACTTGGGTTCACTTTGTCCCTTTGTTTGTGACTTGTACATTTGCATATTCATCTAGCATCTCTTAGATTTCCCTAGCTAAAGTGGGTTTTCCAATCTCTTAGGTATGATATCCCCTACTCATAATCCCCCTACACTATAACTTGGCCCTTATACTTGAGGGTGACATTTTGTCTAACAAGTTTTTGGGCCCGTTGTCGGGGATTGGAGTAAAATCTTATTCCTAACTCGGTTTGCCTTTGGGGAAGCTAGAACTTTACTTTGCTTAGTAAATTTTTCTGTTTTTGAAGTTTTTCCCCTGAAACGATAGATCGTCATTACTATACGTGCAAATTTCTTCAGTCCAAGGATCGATCGCCATGGTTGAGCGATCGATCGTTTCCCTTGTTTCAGTTTTATTTTGAGATTTTGTGTTTCTACTTGTGTACTTATCTTTGCTTTGAATGCTTATAGGTGTTTATGTATCTCATTGGTCAATCTAGTGAAGGTCATTTATCTCCTCCAAGCACACCAAGTGACGATCAAGACTCTATTATCCGAGATTGTGAGAGGAAGAGCTCAATCCCGATAGCCCTATCACTTTTGTATACAAGAGGAAACCAAGGAAAGAGGTTCCTAAAGAAAAGATAGTTGATGCACCAAGGCTATTGAAGGACTACACCATCCCCACTTTTACAAATCATCCAAGTTGCATTGTCTTGCCACCATGTGCTCATGCTTTCCATATCACGCCAAGCACTTTGCAACTTATACCGGTTTTTTATGGTGGCTTTGCTGGCGATCCATTCAAGCACATTAAGTTGTTTAATGAAGTTTGCTCAACGGTCCAACTCAATGAAATTGAGGAAGACAATCTTAGGCTAAGGCTTTTCCCCTTCTCATTGAAGGATAAGGCCAAGGATTGGTTGTACAAGATTCTGACGGCAAGTATTACTACATGGGATGAGATGAATGCCGCATTTCTTAAGAAGTACTTTCCACCATCCAAGAGCAATGTATTGAGAAACTCTCTCATGACTTTCCAAGAGTTTCCATCGGAGTTGTTCCATGAGTCTTGGGAGAGATTTAAAGATATAGAGCAAAATTGTCCTAATCATAGTGTGAAGAAGTGGTTATTGTTGAGCACATTCTGATGTGAGCCGCGAGGCCCACACAAATAATAAACCCTACAAAAGATCGTTAGTAGTATAAGCAAGTAGGGATCGTTCTAAGCCGGGGATTAAGGGTACCTGAAATGAGAATGTTAACATAAATATTCACAAACACATATGCACACAATTGTCACACTTATATACATATATACGATTTTATCATGGGGGATGAAGATGAGGTACGGAAGCCCTAGGGCTACCCCTATACTAGTGTACGAAAATAAAATTACAAGAATTTAAACTCTAAACTACTATGGACAAGTTGGTCGACATCTTTCGTACAAAGCATTTATCAAAAACTATCATAACACATAGAAAACACAAGTAAGACTCTTGGCAAGCATGCAACAAAGTATCCTAGACTCGACTTAGTTCCAACCTAATTAGCTCCTACAAGGTATCACTAACCGATTAAGACTTCTTAAGCACTCTAAGATTTTCTATTAAAGCCTAATCTTAAAGATTTATACTAAACATATTTGAGAACATTTACAAAGTCGAAAACAAACATGCAAAGTAATTAAGCGCAAAGTCTTTTTAGTCGGAGACAAGTTAACAAGCAAGGCGTCACTCTTCTTATTACCAAGTAAGTTATTTTAAACCACTCTAACCCTCTTAAATAACTCAAGCTAAAACAATGACACATTCGAATTAACCTAAGTTTATTTTGGCTAATGAGATCGATACCCTATATATTGCAATTATATAAACCATCAATCTTTAAGGCACACGGATTTGAAAGAACAAACCAAGTTGAGAAAAGAATCAAATTGTGAACATGCTTCCCTAAAGAACTACCTACGATTTCTACAAATTAAGTTTACATGTTTTACCTTTTTAGAACAAATAAATTTCGACACCTAGAGTTAACAAATAAAACCAAGCAACGAAATTTAACCAAAGTTTTAAACATACAAAACCAAATAAACAAATCATTCATACATAGACATACAAACGAATACCAAAAGAACAAATGTTTTACATAGACATAAAAGCATAAAACCATAAGTTTACAAGCCGAAGGGAGTGGATCACACATTTAGACACCTTTAGGGCAGCAACTTGTGTTGATCGGATGGAGGATGATGGAATACGGAATGGAATTTTAAGATGGTGGTGAGAGGTTTACGGCTTATTTTCTTATGTAGGACTAAGGGTAGAATATTTGGTAGAGCTTGTGACTTTGTGTTTTGGCTAAAGATGTGACAGCTTTTTTTCTGTGGAAAAGTGATCCTATATATAGGAGAAGAGAGGCTAGCAAACCCTAGAGAATACCTAGCTGCAATTGGTAATCAAAACCTTGTAGAATAAGGTTTTGATTCATTCCTTTCTTGGTTCTTCTAGGACTTCTTTTTCTGAATTTTCTTCATGGCTTGGGCTGCATATCTTTATAGACTTCTTATGTGGACTTGACAACTCCTTGTGATGAACTAGATCCATAGAAAAATCCCCAGCCGGCCTAGTGCACAATCGGCAACAATTTGCCCTTTGCCGGCAGCCTTTTCCTAGTTGGACTAGGAATGCTTCATTCTTTATGGTTCTTCACTTTACATGATCTTGATGCCTTCCTCTAACCTCCATTAAGCTTGGAAAATCTTCAGGTATGCATTTGTATGCCAAAATGTCCATCCAAAACAGAAAAAGGAGGAAGAGAGGCAGAAGCTTGGTGGAATCGGCTGGCACTGACCTTGTTGCGTTGCAACTGGCATAACGCTTTCCATAGTGCTCTGATTGATGCAATTCCAAGTCTCAAAGAAACTAGACTCATAGGGATTTCCAACGGTGTATGGCACAGTTTCTGGTTCCAAGTGATGCGTCATACAGAAATTCCAGAAGTCAGGACACAGTCCCAGGAAAATCCTGGGAGTCCCTGGTGACCTTTGTTCAAACTGTCAAGTTGCAGCCATCTTTTAGATGATTTCCCGAACTCCGATTGATCTGAAATTTTGATACAATACACTTTAGCTTGCCAAATATAAGCATACCAAATTTCATCAAATTTGGAAAAGGATAGCTCAGTTTAGCACAAGCCTCAATATCACAAAAAAGACAAATTTCACATTATTTTCCAGATTTCTTGTACTTAGTCATTTTTCGGGTTATTAAGCACATTTTTCCAAAACTCTACCGAAACAATACTAAACTAAATTATGACTCTATCTTAGATAAATAAGGTTTAAACAAAATATAAATGAAGGCATAAACATATTAATATCGTAGCACTTTGTGCTCCTATCAACTACCCCACACTTATCATTTGCTAATCCCTTAGCAAAACTAAATAAAAACTAGACTCTAAACAAACTATTGCCCCTAACAATTTGTCTCAAGCTCGTATGAACACATAGCTTTCAAGTTAGTGCATGAGAATGCTAAGCACGAAAATCCTGAGTCTCATAAACATGCAACATCAATATGAACATGTAAGAGCAACACATAAGCTTGTAAACATGTATAGCTAATCAAATCCTCCTCACTAGGCATACTCTCTTCTTTTCACTCGAAACATGGGTATCCACTCAATAGTATATGCAAGCAGAAGATATTGAATTACAAAGAGTAACTTGCATATGTCATGAAAATCGAAAGCTCTATGTGAATTTTATGGAAAAACCTCATGTAACAACTATGTGCACCAATGAACCAAAAACCATATGCTTACTCTTGAGAAAGACTCCACAAATCAAAGTTTAACCATCTTAAGAATCATGAAAAGATAAATGGAATGTAATGGGACTTGGCTTAAAGGTATTCGAAATTTGGATAAGGAGGCTCAAATCGTCACCGTGTACTTTAGCAAAGCTTGATTCTCCTTATGTCTTTCTCATCAAGAGCCGGATTTCTTCTTGTTGGACCCTTCCTTCATTCTTAACTTCCCAAAGACATTGTGAAAACGAACAAAGGTCGAAATTTAAACAATACTAGACCTTCACATGCATACATACTCCAAATTCACAACACTTTTCAAGACTAGACTTAGCAATTTTTCAAAACAAACCGTGCTTAAGTTTTTCTTTTGTTTCGGATTTCATTTTTTTTCTTCTTTTCTTTTCTTTTGCTTTTTTGTCCGATCTCATTCTTTTCTGTTTTTCTTTTCAATAGGCACAGCATACATATAATTTTCATACAATTTTCTAGCTAAGTCTACCCCACACTTGTTCTTCTTCATCACTTCACGCGAAAACTCCTTCAAAACGTATCAAGCTTTGCCAAAACTTTGAGACAAGGTAAAGGCATAACTATACTAAGCTCATGGAAAGTGTTTAAGGGTGATGAAAGAAAAGGCTAAACGTCGGCTCAAAGAGGGTTTACTAAGGTGTCCCACGATGGGCCCAAATAGGCACATGCTTTATTTGGCTATGGTGGTAAACCTAAAAGATCCTTTCAATCACTTTCAAAATCAAGGTATTTCATGATAAAACGCTTTGAAGATCAACAAGAGTAAGTTCTAGCATTCTAGAGTTCATTAAAAAGCTATGGCACATAATCGTTGAATATGCAAAGAATAATGAGGTTCACATACTAGCATGCTCGAAATTTGAATTTTATCACTCATGAAGGAAGCAATATGGCTCTAAAGCTCACAAGGTTATTTCGAAACAAACTAGCTAAAACATGCATGCTTTATTAATCAACAAGTCTTACATGCTCCTACCAATGCACATTATCCATGAAACTCATAATTTTTATAGTATGCACCACTATCATCTATGTATGCAAAGAGGAGAAAAACATCATTGACTACTTTAGGGGCATCCTAAGACTCGAAACAATCAATTAAACACTTTATTTTTGTGGAACAATTTTCTGAATTTTTCTATTTTATACTAAGCACACAAAAACATAAACGAAACATGTAAACCCACCCCACAGTTAGAAAATTACATTGTCCTCAATGTAAGCATAAAACTATAGCAAGTAACTTCCTAAGCATGCAATAGTCCAACATATTCCAACATAGCATCACAAACCAATAAAAAGAGAAGGGTTAAGAAATTTCAAACTCTCGGTGATGACTCCTTCATTTTGCTTGGTCGTATGGGGTTGCCTCCCCATAAGCGCTTAAGTATTTATAGTCCTTAGCTTGGACTTTTCACCGTGTGTGTCGCATGTTCATCATGTGCATTTCTTGGCAACTTAGGGCAGCAGCCCTATCTCTTAGCAGTAAGCTGCTTGGCAGCTTTGTCCTCTTGACAGTGTGCTGCTCGACAGCAGCGTTAGCATGCAGGGGCAGCAGTAAGGGCATTGGCAGCGTAGGTGGGCTGCGTGGCTGCAGCAGTGTCGTGGTGTGCAGCATCGGTAGCATGCAGCGAAATGGGCAGCAGCTTTGCGGCAGCAGCATCGCAGTAGGCAGGGTCTTGGCAGGCCTTCTCGGCAGCAGCAGGGCTGGTTGCAGGGGCAGCAGCATCGGCAGTGTATCGGATGGCGTATCAGATATGGTCATCAGTAGCACAGGCGTATCGACATGCGTGTCAGATACGGCTACTTAGTTGGATACATGTCGAAATTGGTCTTGGATACGGCAGGATACGGCTTGGCAAGACACGTGGATACGTCGGCAGTTTGTGTGTCATGCTGCGCGGCACTTGGCAGGAGCAGGGCGTTGGGGCTGCAAGTTCGTCTCGACAGAAACATTGCTTGGCAGCAGGGTTGCAAGTTCTTCCGGAGCCGGCTGCACGGCTGCATCCGCAGCTTTGTTGTCATGGCGGGCATGCTGCGCATGTGTCTCGCTGCTCTCGGCAGCAGCACTGGTAGCATACAAGGGCAGGGGCAGCAGTAGTCCTCTTGTCAAGTGGACGCATGGGCAGGGGTAGCAACGGCGTGCAGGGGCAGCAGCATAGGCAGGGGCTGCAGCAGGTTCCTCCAGGCAGCAGCACAAATAGATATTTATTGGCAGATTCACGCTGCAGGCTGCCTGTTGGCAGCAGCGTAGGCAGGCTGCTCTAGGCAGATCACCTTGGCGGGACCTTGGCAGAACAAGTTGCTCTTGACGGGGTCGTTCAGCAGGTTTATCGGCAGGGACATTCAGCAGGGGCTCGGCAGTGCGCAGGGCAGCAACAGGGTAGGTTGTAGGCAGCTCGGCAGAAGCTTTGGCAGTTAGTACACTTCCCCTTTAGGCTTGAATTTGGGTGTGTTCCACTATCCTAATGCAAAAGTGTTATAAATCAATGTTGTAGTGGACACACAGATCTTTCCAACGGTATAAAGTTTGCCTTAATCGGATCAGCATAGGTATTCTTTGTTTGGCCTTTTATCGGACCTATCGATCTGCCCAGTTTTCTGTTTTTTCAGATTGACCTTGCTGTACTCAAATTGAAACTGGGAACGTCTTGAGACTCCAAATTCACTTCTGTAAAATCCTACAGAAAGTAGACTCAGAGACCTTTCCAATGGCATATGGCTCACTTTCCCAGGTTTTGTGAGCTGCAAACGGCACCCTTCCAAAGTTGACAGACTGCACTGCCCGAATTCTGTTTTGGGCAGAAGTTGGTATTTCCTGCACTGTTTCTTCCCTATTCGATCTGCACACACACAAGACACATCAAAGCAAACAAAACAGAAAGATAAATGCAAGAAAACACAAAGCATTACAAGCCATGGCATTAGCAAATACAAACAATTTTCAAACAATGACAAACATATACATGAAATTGGCAAAGAAGAGATACAATCGGCAAAGAGAACAAAAATTCGAAACATTTTGTGTACATGTAATCTCTAAGTCTAATTTCTTTTAAGATTTGTTCTAACTCTCAAGGTACGTGGAGCAGAGGAGATAACGGTGCAATGGACTGATGCAGCCCCTGGTAGTATCATGCTTTATCCGATATACCTCGAGAGTTTGAACCACACAATTTGGTTTATTTGAAAAAAATAGGTCACATATGCCAAGTTATCTTCTAGCGTCTAAAGTGAGGTGATGCTTCGGCCCAAGCTATTGACTAGTTCGAGCGTGTTCTACTTTGTAAAACAAACTCGGGTCACTAGTGGTCTACAAGTGTTGATCAAAGCCGCCCTCATCCTCATAAAAATGAGTCTGCCAAGGCATCGCTCGTATGAATTGGGAGGGCACTACCCTGTTTCCCGGTTGTTCATAAAAACGGATCTGCTCAGGCATCATTCGTATGAAGGGTTAAGGCTAAGACCAACAAAAGCGGCTTCTCCCTACATGGACTTTAGAAACTACAATAAACTCAAGCACACATAACACTATCAACTTCCTAGAAATTAAACTAAGTTATTACACACATACATTCTTTATACATCATGTAACTTTCGAAAATTAAACTCTACATGCCGAAGCATATTTCTACTTTACAAATCCCAAATAAAACCAAGAATTACAAACTTTACAACTTTACAACAAAAAATTTCCAGCAACTTTATATACAACACATTCACATTATTCAAGCTTTTATAATCCCCGACAATGGCGCCAAAAATTGATGTGAGCCGCGAGGCTCACACAAATAATAAACCTGTTTCTGCACAAACCCATAGGCCTGGTAGAAACTGGTGGATCTTGATGTGATTTTCTCCTGTGAACCCTGCTAACTAAGGGAAGTACCGGGCGGGTCGGTCTTCTCCTCTCTGATGTCTAAGTTAGTACCGTTGGAGCAAATAGATAACTTAAGCGGGAATGATAAGTAGTGGGAGAGTTGAGTTACCTATTAATGAGGGTAGTTGAGGCCCTTATATAGGTGGTCGATCGTGAGGTCTGGTCTTACTCTTCGATGTGGGATTGGTTCCCTTCTGTTCGTACGCAAAGGGGCAGCTAAGGTAACCTGTTCGGCAGGCTGGTGTCCCCGGCTCCCGGGCCCCCAGTCATAAGTTAGACTGCTGGGCCTCGGGTCCGGGTGCTGGGGATCCTTCTCCGGGCCTCGGTCCGGCCTCGGGCATGCTAACTGCGGGTCTGTGGGCCTGTGTAGCCCCTCTGTGGCTACAGTCAACAAGTCCCCCAAGTTCCCGGTCAAGTGCAATCTTGAATGGGGACTTAATATGTCTTGCTCCTGTCCCGCACACCCGCAGGGTTACCGACCCAACGGTGCCTAGTCCCCCAAGTCCGTATTGAAGATTGGGCTTGGCCGGGTGTTCGAGCAGAAGGGCTGTTATGATGGTGTGTGGTGATGTGAGTACCTATTAGTGATGACGTGTGGTAGTTATGAGTATGTGTTTGTAATAATGATGGTGTTGTACTGAAGTCTTGCCATGCCATGAGTATGGAACGGGGTGAAACCCGGACGAGTGCATGGGATGATGATGTGGCGTTGAAATCCGCCATGAGATGAATATGGAGCGGGGTGAAACCCGGATGTGTGCATGGGATGATGATGTGGCGTTGAAATCCGCCATGCGATGAATATAGAGCGGGGTGAAACCCAGACGTGTGCATGGGATGATGATGTGACGTTGAAATCCGCCATGCGATGAATATAGAGCGTAAGGACTCGACCGGTGGAATGCCATGTTGGACGAGTCCCCCAGTGACAAATTGCTGCCAACGGTGGAACAGGCCGGGGAGTAGCCCGGTGGGGTGTTTAGGCCATGTCATGGCACCAATCCACACCCGCTGATTCGTCCCAGCTTGTGTTGGAGTAAGCGTGGCGTATTGTGCAGGGTTGCGAGCCTGCGGGAAGGCCTGATGGGTGCAAGCCAACAGGTCCACCGATGGGGTGTTGCGGCCATGTTTAAGCACCGGTCAACATCTGCTTGTTCTTCTCAGCTTGTGTTGGAATAAGCGTGAGGCTGTGCAGGGTTTCTAGCCTGCGGGGAGACTTGTTCTGTGTTAGAGAAACAATCTGCCTGGTGGGGTGGCATGGAGATAACAAGTCTCGCCATGGATCCCCATA
The DNA here is from genome assembly GCA_963682095.1 of Potentilla sterilis. Taxonomy (NCBI): domain Eukaryota; kingdom Viridiplantae; phylum Streptophyta; class Magnoliopsida; order Rosales; family Rosaceae; genus Potentilla; species Potentilla sterilis. The sequence continues at coordinate 32,846,152 of OY821754.1, forward strand.
TTTTTCACAGCTTAGTGTGATGCAGGGTTTCTAGCCTGCTGGAAGAGTTTGCATGTGTTAGAGGTAAACTCTCCCGGGTTTATAAAGCCCATGTGTTTGAAGCCTTGAGTTGTTGCTGGCTTGTCCGTGCCCGTAGGCGCGAAGGAAAGTGACTAGACTGATGGAGTGCCTTGGATCCAGTGGAATGCTACATAACCGATGGAATGCCTGTGAACCGGTGGAATACCTGTGAACCGGTGGAATGCCTGTGAACTGGTGGAATGCCTGTGAACTGGTGGAATGTCTTTCCTTGATTTGAGGTTGGCCCTTAGGGAAGTGGGGGATGGTTCGTAACCCCTCGGTTCTCTCCCCTATCTCCCTTAACTGCTGCTTGTAGGCGGGGCAGGTGGCTGACATGCATTGAAGGAGAAAGCCCATCAGTCCCATCAGCTATGATGGCGTGGGGATTTTATCGATGCTAGGACACGTGTCAGTAGGGAGCAATCTGAGATGGAGGGCCTGGATTCGCAGGCGTTTGACTTGCCCCGATTGAGTATTTTAGGGGGATTACAGGGGTGCCTAGGGCATCAGACCCGTCTATAAAAAGGCCTCCTTTGTCTTCATTGTTTGTTGTTTTTGCTCTTGGCTTAGAGAGAAGAAGAGAAGGTTGGAGAGGAGTTCTGTGAAGTTCTGTGAAGGGCGCTATCCGTGCTTCAGGCGTTCTGGTTCTTACCCACGATTGCTCGGTGTTTTCCCAGGACTGACTTTCCTCGGTTGTGCATAGTAATCGGTAAGTTTCGCCTTTTTTGCTTCGTGTTTTTTTTTCTTTGTTGGTTGGTGTTTTGCCCGGGGGGGGGGGGGGGGGGGGGCCTGTCGCAACGGGTGATCTGTCGCCGACTGTGAGTCATTTTTGAGCGGGGCGTCTGCGGTAATCTTGGGGAGGAGCCGCAGAGAGCGCTGTTTTAGCTTATTGCTGACCAGCGGTGGGGTTTTGTTTTCCTCCCCCTAGGATAAATGGCTTCTGGGAGCTCTGCTGGGACTTCCGAATCAGCCGACAGACGTCCTGTGGTGGACGATGAGGAGAGGTTGGAAGATTGGCTTGCTTCGGTTTCCCCGGAGTCCGAAGCCGCTGCCCGCTCCCGAGGCGAGGTCTCCTCGTCCGGGTCTCTGGGGCATGAGAGCATCTCCACAGGGTACCCTTTCCTGGTACTTCGCCTGTGAGTTACACTATCGGGAATGGAGAAGGGGCTGTTGTGTGTGATGAACCGGAGGGTACCATGAACCCCGCGGAGGTTACCGGGTCTCCTTGACTGGCGCACAATCTTCTTCACCGAGTGACTTGGGTGAGAAGAGGCGGAGGATCATGGACGTCCCGCCCTCCGCACTGGTGACGCTGACCGGCCGGTCGTCTGGTGAGAACTTGGCGAAACGGCTTAAGTTGACCAGTGGTGCGACGAGTCCTGCTAGGGACAGAGCCGCTGCTGCTTCAAGTTCTGCCGGTCAGCAGAGTAGCCCCGCTCCGGTGGAAGAACAGAGGAGGGGAGGTCCGGAGAGTCCCTTCGTCTGGAACCTGGTGAAGGATGTGGCTGGCCTTGGTCTGGATAGGCCTGGGGCCGCTGGAGCCCTGTCAGGGGAGAATCGCCAGAAGAGCAAGGAGTTGGTCCTCCGGGTAAGAATTGTTTGGTGCTACGGTACCGCTCATAAAACTTCTGCAGGGTTTCGTTACTTTTTGTTGTTGTTTAATCGGCTCCTTGTCATTCTGCAGCTGTTGTACAATCTGTACCAGCCGGACCCGAGTGAGGAGCTGCCGGAACTGAAGAGGCAAGTGGTCGTTCTGACCGGAACCCGTGAGCGCCTGGAGGCTGAGAAGTCCAGGCTTGAGCGGGATAAGCTCAGATTTGAGGAGAGGGCCAAGAGGCAGGTGGCTAAGCTAGAGGGCCAGGTCCCGAGCCTCGAGGTGGAGAAGGAGCGGGCTGAGGAGGAGAGGGCCGAGCTAGAGGCCAAAGTGGATGAGCTCCAGGTAGAAGATGCCGCTGTGCGTGCCGCCACCGTCGCTGCGGCTGGAGAAGAAGACCCAAAGCTGTTCCAGTGGGTTATCCAGAAATATCACAATAGTGATCAGTTGCTTGAGCTTCTGGAGAAGGCTAGGGAGTCAGGTATCGCTGATGCCTACGTGGAGTGGGAAGAGAAGGGATACCTGATGACCTCGCAAATGCCGAAGGCGCGGGCCGATGATGATGCTGATGGGCAGCCGGCAGAGGAGGAGCAGCCGGAAGGGGAAGACGGTCTTCAGCCATCTGAACCCATTAGGGGGGATGCGGCGGTTCCATCTGAGGAAGCCGGTGGATAGGCTAGGCCCGCTCGGGAGGAAAACGTGGCTCCTTAGGATTTTGGTTTGCCGTCTCTTTCTTTTTTGTAAATCTGCTGGAACGGTTTTTTTTTTGTTGCCTGCCTTTGGACATATATTTTAGTACCGATGGTTTGCCTTGGATTTCGTTCAAAGTAGTTGGCGTATATATTTTAGAATGTTACATCGGCTGAACCGTTGGAATGCCAGGCTAATTGTATTTGAAAATTTAGCACTTAACCCTTCACTGGGTCCGGGCGTGCTTACCAGCCCTGGTCCTGATCCTGGGCGGGATCTGCCCTTCTTTCTCCTAGGTACCGTTGAAGTTGACCGCTGCTAACTAATCCCTCCACCGCTGTCTTGAGGGCGATGCAATTGTTTGTCCTATGGGTAGCTTCGTCGTGGTAGGAGCAGTATTTGCCTGGTCACGCCGGGGTGAGGTTCCCTTTTGGGTGCTTCCTCTTTAGCGGTGGGGGAATGATGTTCCCGTTCTCGTGCAGGATGTCCTCGTACGAAGAGGTTAGAGCGGTGAAGACTTCTTGACGTTCCGCTGGCATGATCACCAGGGGGCGTTTTTGTCGGTACTGTGCGGGCCTGTGCTCGCCCTGGGGTTTGTCAGGATAGGGTTTCTGCTGCGGTTGGTTCCCCCAATTTCTGTTGAGTCTGTTTGGTTGGGTGCCTCGGTTCTCGCCCCGCTGGCTGGCCTTGTTTTCTCGGGGGGCCGGAAGGTACTCCTCCCGCTTCCTCTTCAGCATGTGATGCCCATATGTTTCGTGGTCCGCCTGAGCGTGCCTGATGGCCATCGCTATTAGCTCATCATACCCCTGCGGGAGTTCTACCCTTACGGCATAGGAAAATTTCCCTAGCCGGAGTCCCTGTTTGAACGCCATCTCAGCGATGCCCTTGTCTAGGTTCCGAACCCCGGCCGTCGCCGTTTGCCAGCGGTTAACGAACGTCCTTAGCTCCTCGCCGTGTGCCTGCCTGCAATTGAAGAGGACCGTCGACGTCTGGGCTTCTTCGACCCGGAGGATGAAGCGGCCGACAAACCGATCAGCCAGTTGCTCAAATGCCTCAATGGAGTTTGCCGGGAGCTCATAGAACCAGCTAAGTGCCTCTCCGGACAGGGTTTCCTAGAAGATGTTACAACGCACAGCATCGGAGTAGCCCTTGGCGCATGTTTGGGACCGGAAGCTATCCAAGTGTTGGTAGGGGCAGCCGGCTCCTGAGTATGTCAGTTTCAGAGATTTTTGGTTACCGGATCTCCCGGATTCCAGGACCCTGTGCGAAAAGGGGCCCGTGCGTTCGTTGAAGCGCGCGCCTTCCAACAGCCGTGCTGCTCTTCTCTCACTGGCCTCCATTTGGGCCTTTAGATCTGACACGGAGTCGGTGAGTACTTGTAGTGCCCGTGCGGTCGGGGTCATGACTTCATCCTCGAATGAAGCGTGTGATTGCCGGGGTGCCGGCGTGCTCCTTGGTAGGGCCATGCCGCCTAGGGCCTCCGCCCCCTTGGGGTTGCTGGGCCTTCCGCCCGATGACTGTCCCGCCTCAGGGGTCTGAGACCGGCCTGGTGGGGGTACATGTGCCCTCAACATAGCGGCATTGCGCTGCTGTCCTCTTTCCAGGACAGCCACCAGGGCGGCGTTTACTGTCTCCATTTCCTGATACCGGGCATTGGAATATGCTCTATCTCGGTCGCTCTCCGCGCGCAGGCGATCGACTTCTGCTCTCATTACCTCTACCTCCCCCGCCATATCGTGCCGGTCGGGGCTATATGCGGTGTCCCGATCGCTATCACCGATCAGACTCTCCTCCTCGTCGCTCGGGTCGTCCGAGAATGTCAGCGAAGGGCCCTGGTGTGTTGGTTGGTCGCCTTTCGCCGGGTCTTTCCCTCGCGTGCTACCGTTGCATGCCCCCGGCGTGACGCTTGGCCCCCGATAGCTGTCGTCGTTCTAGTTGTCTTGGCCGGGGTGCTGCTCCTGTACAGCGACCCCAAGGGTTATGGCAGATTCGGGTTGGATCCGAGTCGAAGCCGGGTTGGATCCGAGTCGAAGCCGGGTCGAACAATGGCAGATTTGGGTCGGACTCAGTTGGTGACGACGCCGGAAAGAGAAGCAGCGGAATCCAGTTCGATTGGTCTGGACTGGTCTGGAGAGAGGCGCGACGGTGAGACTGGGATTGAAGACGCCGGGCTAGTGGGCTGGTGTGATGACGACCCCGGACTAAGAAGCCGGACGGAAGAGACAGATGACGTCGGCCGAGCCGAGACGAGCCGGAGGCAATCTGGAGGCAGGGACGACCGGAGGAGACCAAAAAGCGGGGGCGAGCCAGAGGCGGCCTGGAAGCAGGGGCGAGCTGGAGCTTTAGGGTGCCCAAAGCAAAAAACTCGGGTGTGTGGTGTGAGCCTAAGCTCGCATACAATACTAAACCCTGCAATCATTAGTAGTATAGACAAAAGTAGGGATCGTTCTAAGCCGGGGATTAAGGGTACCTGAGATATGAAATTGTTAGACAAATATATACAAATGTAAACACTTAAAACGTCACACATTGGGGGGATAGGTGGTACGGCAGCAAGGCTGCCACTAATGCTAGGCACGAAAAAAATACTGAAAAATAAATCCTAAGTCTAATATTTACAAGTGATCATCATCTCTCACAAAACATTTAGCACCAAAGACTCTTTAACATATAAACTCACATGCAAGAAAGTAAGGAACAAGTATCAGCATGCTCAAGTTCAAGATTAGTTCCAACTACAACTTAGTTGTAAGACCTCTCAAGTTTTAAGACCGAACTTTTGGTTATGAGCCTTAAAGTTATGTTAATCCTTTTGAGACTTAACAATTGTGCGCAATGGTCTAAATTGGAGACACGCAAAACAAGTAAGGTTGTCAATCATCTTATTTTAAACATGCAAGTATCTAAAGTATTAAACCGTAAGTGAGCAACACAAATCAGAGCGACCTTTTGAGTATGGCAACGTTCGTAATTACTCTAGCTGATTAAACCTAGCACCTAGATCAATGTTCAAGACAACACTAAGTACCGATTTTCATGCCCAATCCTTAGATACTAACCAATTTTGAACCTAAAACATGCATCTATACCACTGTCCTAATTATCTAGCATCCGAATTTACAAGTTACATATTACAAATTAGCATGCAAAATTCATTGTTCTTGTCGAAACCTAAACATAAATCTAAGCATCGATTCAAACAAATCTTTAACATACAATTCATAAAACCAAAATTGATTCATACATAGACATATAAACCAACACCAAACATACATGAATGTTTCATAGACAAAACTAAACATAACTAAACAAAAATTACTAAAACCGGAAGAGGGGAGTGGATCACACTTTGAGACACCTTGAGAGCTTCAAGTCGTGTGGATCCGGCGATGTGTGGAGGCTGGGGTGAGGCTGCACGGCTGTAAGGTGGCTCGGCAGGATCTTTTCCAAGTTTCGGCAGAAACTTGGTTGGTGGTGGAGGGTGGTTTTCGGTTTAGGTTTTTTTGTCTAGGATCTTTGGGGAATTTTGGTAGAGTTTAGGCCTTGTGTTTAAGCTTGAGATGAGATGATTTTCAGAATGTAAAAGTGAGGGTATATATAGAGGAGAGGTGCCGGCAGCCCTTTAGCAAAAAGGAATAGAGAAAACCAAGTGGGATAAGGATTTGAAACCTTCCTTTCATAGTTCAATTAGGTTTTCTTTTTCTGAATTTTTCTTCAAGGCTTGGGCTTCACATCTTCATGGACTTCTTGTATGATCTTTGGTCCTCATTTGATGTGTCTTGGTCCATCGAAAATGTCTCATTGCCGGCAGCAACACTCTGGCACGAATCTATCCCAATCGGCAGCTTCTCCTAGTTTGACTAGGAGAACTTCTTTCTTCATGTTCTTCTTCAATACCATGGCTTGGTGTCATCCTCCTTTCTTCCATAAGCTTGGATTGTCTTCACAAATGCTCTTGTACATCATATGGTTCATCGAAAAGAAGCAATTGTGAAAAGGAAGTAATAGGTTCCTGGAATCGACAGAATAGACCTTGTTACAGTAATTCCGGCATATCTCCACGCTCGGAGCTCCGATTGATGCGAATCTAAGTCTCAGGTAAACTAGACACATATGGCCATCTCCCCATAAAATATCTCGACCAAATTCCTTGTGAGTCGTCGGGAATGATTTTTCGAAGTTGGATCAAAGTCCCAGGAAAATCCTGGAAGTCCCTGGATTGATTTGCTCGGACTGCCGTTTTGCAGCCAACTTTTGGGTGACTTCCGAAACTCCAAATTGATCTGAAATTTTAACACAACATTCCTCAGCATATGAATATTAAGCACGCCAAATGTCATAGAATTCGGACAAGGATAGATCATATTTTTACTCATCTCAAAATCGCGAAAAAGACATATTTTACACTATTTTCCAGATTTCTCAAACTTAGTCATTTTTCGGATTCTTAACCATTTTTCACCAAATTCAACCAAATTAACACTAAACTATATTATGACTCTATCTTAGACAAATAAGGGTTAAACAAAGCATAAACGAGGGCATCCGCATATAATATCGTCGCACATTGTGCTCCTATCAACTACCCCACACTTATCCTTTGCTAGTCTCTTAGCAAACTAAATTAAACTAGACTCTAAACAAACTATTGCCCCTAACAATTTGTCTCAGGCTCGTATGTACACATAGCTTTCAAGTCAATGTATGAGAATGCTAAGCACAAAAAATTCCAAGCTTCATGAACATGTAACATCAATATGAACATATAAGAACAAAAGGTAAGCATGTAAACATGTTAAGCTAATTCAAATCACCTCACTAGGCATACTCTCTTCTTTTCTCTCGAAGCATGGTTATTCACTCATAAGTATATGCAAGCGAAAGATCATGAATTACAAAGAGTGACTTGCATATATCAAAGAAACGAAAACATTTTGTGAATTTTTATGGAAAAACCTCATATGATAACTATATGCACCAATGAACCAAAACCATATGCTTACTCTTGAGATAATCTCCACAATCAAATTTTAACCATCTTAAGAATCATGAAAAAGATCAATAAAAGGGTTGTAATGTGGCTAGGCTAAGAGGTATTCGATATTTGGATAAGGAGGCTCAAAACATCACCGTGCACTTTTAGCAAAGCTCGAATCTCCTTATGTCTTCTCGCCGAAAGGGTCAAATTTCATCTTGTTGGACCCATACTTCATTCTTTTCTTCCCATAACATTACAACTATAATCAAGACAATAGCCATGCACAATTTTTTCTTTTCCATGCCTATGTCGTACCCTATATTTCTTTTCTCTTTTCTCGGCTTCTTTCTTTCTTTTTCTTTTGATCCGAGCACACTTTTTCTCTTTTCTCTTTCTAAGGCACGGCATACATACATTTTTCATATAGATTCATGGCTAAGTCTACCCCACACTTGTTCTTCTTCATCACACACGCGAAAACGCTTTCAAAAATCAAGCTTTGCCAATACTTTGATCAAGGGTAAAGGCACATCTATACTAAACTCATGGAAAGTGTTTAAGGGTGATGAAAGAAAAAGGCTCAACATAGGCTCAAAGGGGTTTACTAAAGTGTCCCACGACGGGCACAAATAGGCACATGCTTTATTTGGCAATGGTGGTAAACCTAAGAGATCTTTATTCAATCACATTCAAAATCAAGGTATTTTATGACATAAACGTCTCGAAAATCAACAAGAGTAAGTTCTAGCATACTAGAGTTCATTAAAAACTATGGCACATAGTCATCGAATATGCAAAGAATTATGAGGTTTCATGCTTCCTACGAATCTATCGAATTTTATCTTTTTATCGCTCAAGAAGAAAGCAATTTGGCACAAAAGCTCACATAGGTTATAATCGAAATAAATTGGCTAAAACATGCATGCTTAATAATCAACAAGTCCTACATGCTCCTACCAATGCACAAAATCCATGAAACTCACAATTTTAATTGTATGCACAACTATCATCTATGTATGCAAAGAGGAGAAAAACATCATTGACATATTAGGGGCATCCTAAGACTCGAAACAAATTAAACACTCTCTTTTTGTATTACAATTTTCTGAATTTTCTTTTCTAAACTAAGCACACAAAAGCAAAAATAAAAAACGGAATACGTTATCCCACCCCACACTTAGAAAATTACATTGCCCTCAATGTAAGCACATAACAATATCAACGAATTTCCTAAGCATGCAATAGTCTAACATAAACCAACATATCATCACAAATCAAAGAAGAAGAGAAGGGTTAAGAAATTTCAAACTCTCGGTGATGGCTCCTTCACTTTTCTTTGATCGAATTGGGTTGCCTCCCAAGTAGCGCTTTGTATTTATAGTCCATAGCCTAGACTTTTCACCGTTATTAATTGCATGTGTTCATCGTACTCCAAAACAACCCAAATCGGCATGAAGAAGGGCAACAAGAAGATCATTGCATGTCGCAGCCGTGTCGGACTCATGCGGCGTGTCCGGCATGAGTGCCTTCGTATCCAGCATGTCCGGCTGGTGTCCTGCTTCCTGTGTGAGTGTGTCAACCCTGCCGGCAATGGCAGGTCCGGCAGGGGGTTCGGTTGCAGCTGGAGGTGGATGCTGCTGCTCGGCAGCAGGGTAGAGTGTGTCTGTCGTGTCCGTATCAGTTGCAGCTTGTGTGTCCGGTACAAAGGGGGACACGGCAGAGGCTGTTGCAGCTCTTGAATGGACAGAGATAGGTCTTTCGTCAACTTGTGGTGGTGATGAGATGGCATCGGTTGGAGTAGGTGGACCGGCAGTTGGTATGTCATGCACATTGAGTTCCTCGATTGTGGGGTGTAGAAAGGGCTCGTAGTAAGGCTTCAAATGGTGTCCATTAACCTTGAATGTATCTCCCGACACCACACTTTGAATCTCGATGGCACCATGAGAAAAAACGTTAGTAACAATGAATGGTCCAAACCAACGAGATCGAAGCTTACCCGGAAAAAGTTTAAGACTTGCATTCAATAAGAGAACTTTTTGTCCAACTTGAAACTTTTTCCCTCGAATCATCTTATCATGGTAGGCTCGAGTCTTCTCCTTGTAGATCCATGCGGCATCATAGGCTTCATTACGGATTTCTTCAAGTTCGTTGAGTTGAAGCTTTCTATGAAGGCCGGCATCATCTATGTTCATGTTAAAGGCTTTGATTGCCCACCATGCCTTGTGCTCAAGCTCAACCGGTAAGTGACATGCTTTGCCAGAAACTAACTGAAAAGGGGACATACCAATCGGTGTCTTGTATGCAGTCCTATATGCCCACAAAGCATCATCGAGACGATCACTCCAATCCTTCCTTGAAGGTCCAACCGATTTCTCCAAAATTTGCTTGATCTCTCGATTACTCACCTCGGCCATACCACTTGTTTGGGGGTGATAAGGTGTAGACACCTTATGAGTGACTCCATACTTCTTCAACAAGGCTTCAATGGTGCGGTTACAAAAATGGGATCCTCCATCGCTAATCAAGACTCTTGGAACTCCAAAATGTGAAAAGATGTTGGTCTTGAGAAACCCGGCTACCACCTTGGCATCATTGGTGCGTGTAGCCCTTGCTTCGATCCACTTTGACACATAATCCACCGCAAGCAATATGTAGAGAAAACCCTTACTTGAAGGAAACGGTCCCATGAAGTCAATACCCCATAAATCAAAAATTTCTACCTCAATGATAGGCATGAGCGGCATTTGGTCTCTAGCTCCAATGTTCCCCATTCTTTGGCATCTATCACATGCTTTGCAAAACATGAATGCATCTTTGAAAATCGTAGGCCAAAAGAAACCACAATTAAGTACCTTCAATGCCGTTTTCTTTGGTCCAAAGTGCCCACCACAAGCTTCACTATGACAAAAAGCAAGGATGGATCGATGCTCATTCTCCGGAACACATCTTCGAATAACTTGATCGCCACATTGCTTCCATAAATACGGATCATCCCACAAGAAGTGGCGAGCTTGCTTCCTTATTCTCCTTTGTTGGTGGCTCGGCATCTCCTTGGGAAATCGGTGTGTGGCTAGGTAATTGGCAATGTCGGCATACCAAGGCTCATGTACTTCAAGTCGAAAAAGTTGCTCATCGGGAAAGGTTTCTAATAGGGGCAGCCGATCCTCTTCATGAACAAGGCGACTCAAATGATCGGCTACAACATTCTCTACTCCTTTCTTATCCTTAATCTCAATGTCGAACTCTTGAAGCAAAAGAATCCATCGAATAAGCCTCGGCTTAGCATCCTTCTTTGTCATAAGATATCTCAAAGCGGCATGATCACTATAAACAATAACTTTGGAATTCAAAAGATATGATCGAAACTTTTCCAAAGCAAAGATTACCGCTAAGAGTTCCTTCTCCGTTGTTGTGTAGTTGAGTTGAGCATCGTTGAGAGTCCGTGAAGCATAGTAGATGGCGCATGGCTTCTTCTCAATTCGTTGTCCAAGTACCGCTCCAAGTGCATAATCACTAGCATCACACATCAACTCAAATGGCTCGTCCCAATTAGGGGACACAAGGATCGGTGCCGAGCATAGTAACTTCTTCAATCGGCAAAAGGCTATCTCACATGCATCCGTCCACTCAAACGTCACCTCCTTTTGTAACAAGTTGCTCAATGGCTTGGCAATTGAAGAGAAGTCTTTGATAAATCGTCGATAGAACCCCGCATGGCCAAGAAAACTTCTCACATCCTTCACACACCTAGGGCTCGGCAATGCTTGTATTAGCTTCACCTTGGCTTTGTCAACCTCTAAGCCTCTTGTCGAAATAATGTGCCCTAGAACAATACCTTGCGTGACCATGAAGTGACACTTCTCCCAATTGAGCACAAGATTTGTCTCTACACACCTCTCAAGTATCTTCTCCAAGTTCCCCAAACATGCATCGAAGGTGCCTCCATACACACTAAAATCATCCATAAATACTTCGATAATGTCCTCAATAAAATTCGAGAAGATAGCATACATACATCTTTGAAAAGTGCCGGGTGCGTTGCATAGTCCGAATGGCATCCGACGATAAGCAAACGTGCCAAATGGACAAGTAAAAGTGGTCTTCTCTTGATCATCCGGGTGTATCATGATTTGATTGTAGCCACTATAACCATCAAGAAAGCAATAGAAAGAATGGCCGGCTAACCTTTCTAGCATTTGATCCATAAACGGCAAAGGCATGTGATCCTTCCTTGTTGTAGCGTTGAGCTTCCTATAGTCGATGCACATCCGATGACCGGTTACAAGTCTTTGTGGTACAAGCTCATTCTTCTCATTCTTGACAACCGTTACACCACTCTTCTTTGGCACTACTTGTACGGGAGATATCCACTTACTATCCGAAATTGGGTAGATCACCCCACAATCAAGCAACTTGATAATCTCGTCTTTAACAACTTTCATCATGGGAGGGTGAAGTCGACGTTGAGCTTCCTTTGTCGGCTTAGCTCCTTCTTCTAATAAGATGCGATGAACACAAGTAGTAGGGCTTATTCCCTTGATGTCCGCTAAGGTCCAACATATAGCGGTCTTGTACTTCTTAAGCACTCTTACCAAATCAACCTCTTGCTTCTCACTAAGCATTGAAGACACAATAACCGGTAGTGTATCTTCTTCTCCAAGATAAACATACTTCAAGTGACTAGGGAGCTCTTTAAGTTCTAACTTTGGGGCCTCTTCCACACTTGGTCGAAATTTTGTTGTGGCACTTGGAGTTGACAAGAATGAATTCTTCGTGTAAATAGGGGTGGCGTCTAGCTCGGCAACCACCTTATCAAGGCTCGGCATCATTGTGTAGGGCTCGGCATCTCCTTGCTCGGCAATGCTTGGCTCGGCCTCGTTCATAACTCGTTCTCCCTTCTTGTCAAATCCGACCCCTTGCTCAATCGCTAATTGCTATGCGTCGAGCGAGGTCGACATAACTTGCTCGACCTCCTCCAAAACGTCAATGGCACAACCCTCCTTTAAATCAACATTGGGGAATTTCATGGCATCAAACACATTAAACTTGATCACCTCACCATCAAACTCCATAGTTAGGTTGCCCTCGGCCACATCTATCTTTGTGCGCGCCGTCCTCATAAATGGTCGCCCTAGAAGCAATTGCGTGCTATTGACCGGCGAATCCTCCATCTCAACCACATAGAAATCGGCAGGGAATATCAATTGGTTGACTTGTACCAACACATCCTCCACATAACCCTCCGGATACTTACTTGAGCGATCCGCAAGTTGAATGATGACATTGTCCTTCTTGAGAGGCCCTATACTCAACGTTTGATACACATTGAGTGGCATGACATTGATCGATGCTCCCAAATCCAACATTACATCCTCAAAACGAGTGTTGCCTATGACACAAGGCACATTGAAGCTTCTTGGATCCTTCATCTTTGGTGGCAACTTCCTTTGAATAACGGCCGATACCGTCTCGCTCATAGTCACCACACGAGTCTCCCTCGTATGTCTTCTAGCTGTGCAAAGCTCCTTCAAAAACTTAGCATACTTCGGTACTTGCTTAATGCATTCCAACAAAGGAATGTTGACTTGCACTTTCCGGAAAATCTCCAACACCTCCTCATCGGACTTATCCTTCTTCGTTCTAGCAAAGCGAGAAGGGAATGGAATGCTTGATGTCGGCACCCCTCCCTTGCTTGCTTGGTTCGGCACTAACTCATTCTTTGATGTTGCGGGATCATACTCAAGCTCATTGCGCAGCCCCTTATCTGTCACATGGTGGCCGACCTCTTTACCTTTCTCGGCACTCCTGCCCTTCTCGGCAGCATTATTGCCGGCAGCATTGTGCTCATCCTTGGCTGCAGCGTGGTTGCCGGCAGCAGCCCCCTCGGTTCCCTCAATATGGCTAATGGCAATGACAGGTCCGGCAGCCATCTCGTCATGCTCAATGCCCTTAAAAGTTACTCGCTTCTTCTTTGGACTTGTCGGAGGAAACAACTCTCTTCCGCTTCGAGTTTGAATCACTTTGGCTTGCTCGTTCATCGGATTGGGAATCGTATTGCTTGGCAACTTCCCTTGCTCATTAAATCTTCCCATAAAATCTACAACTTGGCCCATTTGAGTCTTGAGCTCACCAATGTCCTTTTGATGATTTTGTTGCCCCGCGAGCAATGCTTGAGTAGCACTTGACAACGATTGAAGCAAAGCATCGTAGTTGGGATTGCCAGGTGCGGCTTGGCCTTGGCTCGGCCCTCCTTGAGTTTGGTTCGGCAATGCCCCAAAATTCCCTTGGTTCGGCTGAAATTGCTGCCGAGGCACAGAGGGTGCTCTCGGTACAAATGGTGCTCCTCCCTCTCTCGGTTGCATAGGTGCCCTAAGCACATTGTCATTATTCGCCCATCGAAAGTTAGGATGATCATTGAACCTCGGATTGAAATTTCCAAAACGTTGACCTCCTTGAAAGCCGATTGCATTGCACTCTTCTACTCCCTCACTAACTCCAAATTGAGGGCATTGTTCGGTCTCATGGCCCTCAGTGCAAATTCCACATACCATAGCACGCTTCTTCATCAAATTACTCACCAAGTCGGTAAGCTTGTCCACTTTATCCTCTAACTGTGAGCTCGAAGACGTCTCATGCACCTTCTCATTCCTTTGCACATTGCCTCGTGCCATGCCAAATTGTTGGTTGTTCAAGGCACGAACTTCCAACAAACTTCTTGCCGCACCGGCATTTAACTCCAAAAAGCTACCTCCCGCGGCCGAGTCAAGAAACTCTCTCTCCATGACGCGCAATCCCTCATAAAAATATTGCAACAAGAGCCCATCGCTAATGCCATGCGATGGACACAAAGAAACTAGGGACTTGAACCTCTTATAATAGTCGAAGAAAGTCTCATCTCCGGCTTGCTTCACACTAGTAATTTGCTTCCTCAGATCAGTGATACGTGAAGCAGGAAAGTACTTGAGCAAAAACTCATCCATCATAGTACTCCACGAAACGATGCGACCACTAGGCACCTCAAACAACCACTCCTTCGCTTGATCTTCTAAAGAAAACGGAAATGCCTTCATTTTGAAGTGTTGCAAATCGGTCCCTCTTGGACACATGGACTCCGTGGTGAAGTTAAACCACTGTAGATGCTTGTTAGGATCCTCACTTGGCATCCCATAAAACGATTTCAGCTTATGGAGGAATCCACTACTCAATTCAATCTCTCCAGTCTTATCAGCTTCCAAGGGAGGATAAGTGATATTAGAAGGAGCAACACCAGCTCCAGCAACATGACCATTCTGTGATCTGATTGATGCCATTATCTCTTCTTCTTCCTCTGATTCGGCAAAGGCTACAAACTCTGGATTCTCAAGATCACACGACGACGAATCAACTGAAGGGGAACTCGGCAAAGAAGTAGAATCGGACGGTACTGATGGTGATGACGGCAATGATGATGAAACTGATGAACTGGTTGGTGACGATGGCGGTAATGGCACAAAACGAGCAATAGCGAGTTCTTGATCTAAACGTTGCAAACGGCCTTGAAGATCTCTTGTCCAAATATTAGATTCGGACATGCATTATTTCTGAAATTTGCAACATTTAAACAAGTTAGAATATCGTAAAGAAATAAAAAGCAAGAATATACATCATTACAAGCCACGGCATTGGCGATTACACAGCATATTTCAACAATAGCACACAAACACATTCGGCAAGATCATACAAAACACACGGCAAAGCACAAGCATGGTTCGGCAACAAGAGAGCAAAAACCAAAACGTCCATGATCATATAATCGCTAAGTCTAATTTCTTTTAAATTTGTTCTAACTCTCGAAGTACGTGGAGCAGAGGAGATAACGGTGCAATGGACTGATACAGCCCCCGGTAGTATCATGCTTAACCCGATATACCTCAAGAGTTTGAACCACACAACATGTTTTATCTTTGAAGAAAATAGGCCACATATGTCAAGTTATGTTCTAGCGTCTAAAGTGAGGTGATGCTTCGGCACAAGCTGTCGACTAGGTCGTGCGGATTTTACGTTTCAAATGTCATTAAAATCACGGAGGACGAACCCCCTACAGGAACCAGGCAGGACTCGTTGTTGGACACCACGGAGGGCGAACTCCCTATCGACTCACTCACCGAGAATGAACATCAGTCTGTGGGCCTTGAGATCTAGTTAAACAAACATGAGAACCATATCTATGAAAATAACTTCCCCATACTTTGTAAAACAAACACGGATCCCTAGCAGTCTACAAGTGTTGATTAAAACCGCCATCAACCTCATAGAAGTAATACTATTGCCGAAAAGACGCTTATATGCATGGGGGGGAAGTATCCCGCGTTTCCCAATCTACATAGAAACGGCCTCCGACATAGCACCATTCACATGAAGGGTTTTGGTTATGATCAACAAAAGTGGCTTCACCTACATGTTACACTTTAGAAACTACAATAAACTCAAACATACACAACACTATCAACTCCCTAGAAATTAAACTAAGTGATTACCAACATACATCAATATACATCATGCAACTTCCGAAATTTAAACTCTACATGCCGAAGCATATTTCTACTTTACAAAATCCCAAAATAATCTTAAAAATTACAACTTTACAACTTCACAACAAAAATTTCCAGCAACATATATACACAACAATATCATAAAACAAGCTTTTATAATCCCCGGCAACGGCGCCAAAAATTGGTGTGAGCCTAAGCTCGCATACAATAATAAACCCTGCAATCATTAGTAGTATAGACATAAGTAGGGATCGTTCTAAGCCGGGGATTAAGGGTACCTGAGATATGAAATTGTTAGACAAATATATACAAATGTAAACACTTAAAACGTCACACATTAGGGGGATAGGTGGTACGGCAGCAAGGCTGCCACAAATGCTAGGCACGAAATAAATTGCTGAAAAATAAATCCTAAGTCTAATATTTACAAGTGATCATCATCTCTCACAAAACATTTAGCACCAAAGACTCTTTAACATATAAACTCACATGCAAGAAAGTAAGGAACAAGTACCAGCATGCTCAAGTTCAAGATTAGTTCCAACTACAACTTAGTTGTAAGACCTCTCAAGTTTTAAGACCGAACTTTTGGTTATGAGCCTTAAAGTTATGTTAATCCTTTTGAGACTTAACAATTGTGCGCAATGGTCTAAATTGGAGACACGCAAAACAAGTAAGGTTGTCAATCATCTTATTTTAAACATGCAAGTATCTAAAGTATTAAACCCTAAGTGAGCAACACAAATCAGAGCGACCTTTTGAGTATGGCAACGTTCGTAATTACTCTAGCTGATTAAACCTAGCACCTAGATCAATGTTCAAGACAACACTAAGTACCGATTTTCATGCCCAATCCTTAGATACTAACCAATTTTGAACCTAAAACATGCATCTATACCACTGTCCTAATTATCTAGCATCCGAATTTACAAGTTACATATTACAAATTAGCATGCAAAATTCATTGTTCTTGTCGAAACCTAAACATAAATCTAAGCATCGATTCAAACAAATCTTTAACATACAATTCATAAAACCAAAATTGATTCATACATAGACATATAAACCAACACCAAACATACATGAATGTTTCATAGACAAAACTAAACATAACTAAACAAAAATTACTAAAACCGGAAGAGGGGAGTGGATCACACTTTGAGACACCTTGAGAGCTTCAAGTCGTGTGGATCCGGCGATGTGTGGAGGCTGGGGTGAGGCTGCACGGCTGTAAGGTGGCTCGGCAGGATCTTTTCCAAGTTTCGGCAGAAACTTGGTTGGTGGTGGAGGGTGGTTTTCGGTTTAGGTTTTTTTGTCTAGGATCTTTGGGGAATTTTGGTAGAGTTTAGGCCTTGTGTTTAAGCTTGAGATGAGATGATTTTCAGAATGTAAAAGTGAGGGTATATATAGAGGAGAGGTGCCGGCAGCCCTTTAGCAAAAAGGAATAGAGAAAACCAAGTGGGATAAGGATTTGAAACCTTCCTTTCATAGTTCAATTAGGTTTTCTTTTTCTGAATTTTTCTTCAAGGCTTGGGCTTCACATCTTCATGGACTTCTTGTATGATCTTTGGTTCTCATTTGATGTGTCTTGGTCCATCGAAAATGTCTCATTGCCGGCAGCAACACTCTGGCACGAATCTGTCCCAATCGGCAGCTTCTCCTAGTTTGACTAGGAGAACTTCTTTCTTCATGTTCTTCTTCAATACCATGGCTTGGTGTCATCCTCCTTCCTTCCATAAGCTTGGATTGTCTTCACAAATGCTCTTGTACATCATATGGTTCATCGAAAAGAAGCAATTGTGAAAAGGAAGTAATAGGTTCCTGGAATCGACAGAATAGACCTTGTTACAGTAATTCCGGCATATCTCCACGCTCGGAGCTCCGATTGATGCGAATCTAAGTCTCAGGTAAACTAGACACATATGGCCATCTCCCCATAAAATATCTCGACCAAATTCCTTGTGAGTCGTTGGGAATGATTTTTCGAAGTTGGATCAAAGTCCCAGGAAAATCCTGGAAGTCCCTGGATTGATTTGCTCGGACTGCCGTTTTGCAGCCAACCTTTGGGTGACTTCCGAAACTCCGATTGATCTGAAATTTTAACACAACATTCCTCAGCATATGAATATTAAGCACGACAAATTTCATAGAATTCGGACAAGGATAGATCATATTTTTACTCATCTCAAAATCGCGAAAAAGACATATTTTACACTATTTTCCAGATTTCTCAAACTTAGTCATTTTTCGGATTCTTAACCATTTTTCACCAAATTCAACCAAATTAACACTAAACTATATTATGACTCTATCTTAGACAAATAAGGGTTAAACAAAGCATAAACGAGGGCATCCGCATATAATATCGTCGCACATTGTGCTCCTATCAGTGTGAAAAAGCTTTAGGTGCCCAAAGCAAAAAGTTGGGTGTGAAAAACCTTTGGGTTGTGCTTTCTGATTGATGCAGGAAAAAAAAAGAATGGAAGGAAAAAACCGAAGATACAAAGCCCTTTTTTTTATTAGGATCTTTGCTCTGATACCATATAGAAAATAATAGTATGGTAGAATGAATAATTCTATTGATACTGTAGAAATATATACAGCAATAGTCTTGTATAACAAGTAGTCTCCAATAAGGTAGGAGACTATAAAGGAAAGAACTCCTAATACAAAATTAATATAATTGAATATATACAACTAGATTAGATTTACTTTCCAACATGACCTCCCCAATAAGACATTGTCTTTTATATTGTGCTATCTTCCCAAAAGATTATGTGATTGACAAAGATCAATTAATCAAGTTGTGGCTGTCACAAGATTATCTGGATGTTAAGGGAAGCAAAGAGGAAAAGAAAATAATAGGTCAAACACATTTTGATGAATTAGTAATTCGGTCTTTCTTCCAAGTTTTTGTGAGGGATAGGGATGGCAATATAGAAAGTTGCAAAATGCATGATGTTGTACATGATTTTTTGCAGTTTTTGTGCAAACAAATGAATGTTTCATTGTGCGGTTTAATGCTGCTAATGAGAGAATGGAGCTACCAGGTGATAAGTTTCATCACTTAACCTTAATGTATGCACCTCAGGGTTCACTTTCTGTTTCTCTTGCCAAATGTAGAAACTTGCGTACCCTTACAACTTTTGAATCCAAAATTTCTACAATTGGCCCTCAGCTACTTAAACAGTTGAGAAGCATTAGGACATTGATTTTGAGTAATAATTCCATCAAAGAACTTCCAAAGGAGATTGGTGGATTGATACACTTGAGGTATCTTGATTTATCACATAATTGTCCTTTGGAGGAGATACCTGACACCCTGTGTGATTTGTTCAATTTGCAAACCTTACGAGTTGCTGGGTGTCATAGACTTGGAAAATTACCGAAGGCCCTAGGAAAGCTAATAAACTTGAAGCACCTTCATATCCGGGGTTGTTGTCGTCTAAAGTTGAAAGAAATTGGGAGATTAATGAGTCTGCAAACACTAGATCAGTTCCATGTTAAAGGTGGTGTCTATGATGAAGAATTGGAATTTGACGCTGTGAAACAATTGGACCAGCTTCAAGGGTGTATTGAAATTGTTATACACTTGGACCACTCTAGGAAAGACGCGAGTGAGACTAAGAAAGTGCATTTGGTAAATAAGAAATATCTCCTTCATTTGAAACTAGATTTTTATTGTGAATGTGATGAAGCAATATATTGGGATGGTTTATTTGAATCCTCTACAAGTAGAAAAAAGGATGAAGAAATTCTGGAATCCTTACAACCACATCAAGGTTTGGAATCTTTGAGCATCAATTACTATGATGGCATTACCTTGTCTCCAAGTTGGATGATCTCTATGCACAACTTGAGAAGGCTTACGCTTCTTTGTTGCCTAAGATGTTACTTTTTGCCTCCTCTGGGAAAACTGTCATCCCTTGAATCACTGCATTTTCGCCAAATGCGTGGTTTCGAGAAGGTGGGAGTTGAGTTTCTGATACAATTTGAAGCACAAACATCATTCAATTCATCATCATCACTTACTTTATTTCCAAAACTGAAACAACTCACTTTTGAAGAGTTTCGGTATTGGAAAGAGTGGGAAGGAGTTGTAGGGTTGAGGGAAGAGGACTCTCGGAGTTTCAGAATAATGCCTTGCCTTTCTTCTCTACATATTTCTAGATGCTATGCTCTCCAAACACTGCCAGACTTCTTGGGGAAGACACCAATACAGAATTTGAACATCCTGAACTGTTCAAATCTCTGACATTTGTGCCAAAAAGAAAGATGCAAGGAGTGGACCACAATTTCTCACATACCAAACATTCAAATTGATGGGGAGAGCGTGCAGAAGGACGGAGTTGGAACTCCTATTTACACTGGTAAGTAGAACCTTGTATTTCTTTCGATGTAATTTGATCATTGATGTATCAAGTTTATTTATTTCAGGGTAGTTGGTTGTTGATTACTTTCATTTTATATAGGCATGAGTTCACAGTAGCTGGGGACATCTATTTCCTGTTTTCCATCTCCATATACTGGCATGAGTTCGTTGAAGGTAGAATTTCCTTTCAATGTTTCCTAGCTAGTCAGAGTTACAACGATCCAACTCAAATTACAGATCATCATTGTTATGGTCTCTTTTAATACATTCAGACTCCAACCTCTCTTGGAACAACCAGAACTCATCAGCATCGGAAAGGCTTAGCTAGCCTGTGCACTCGTTGTATAGCATCTGAACAGGTAGCATGGTGAGCTTAATTTAGTAATGCACACAAGATTAATCACTTGATGGAGAAATGTCACATGCCTCATTAACTTACACCAATAGAATCTAGCATTGCTCATGTACAATTTTTATTTTTTTTTCTGTAGTTGCAATCACCTCAATACTTGATTATCTAATTTCATACTCTTCTTTTTCAAGCAGCAAGAGTATTCCGACTCTCATGGCTTCGTCATCTTCTAACAGCACCACTCAATCTTATTCTTATTCACTTCTTCAGGTGATTAATTAATTATCTCTAATATCTTACCCTAATATTTATTGATCTGTCGTAGTTGTATATTATAAAACGAGTGTTTGGTCATTTACTTTCAAACTTACGTAGTTGTATGTTATATATCTGGTATAATGTGATCTCTCTTTCTCAGTGATGACTGATGAAAGACTGTTCTCCATTAATGACAGCAAGGGAAAGGGATGTGATTATCAGGAGTGAAGACCACAGTAATACCTAGCATCTGTTGCCTGAGTCGCTGGATGTAGATCAACAACCAAATTGAAACTTGAACATGCACCTATCAATGGAGAAGGTCCTGTTGTATAAAGTATCAACTTTCAACTACATGCATTGTAAAGCCATGCAACTCTCACCTACAAAAATTGATTCAACCCTTGACATCTTAGCATTCTACCACCATTGTCTTCCCTAAAAAGGTAATTAATTTTTGACATATGATAACTCAGAGAATAGCAATCAAAATGGATCTAATTTACCCCTTTTGGATGTTGCACCAGGATTTGAGTTTAGTCAAGAAGCTGATATCAGTTCAATTGTGTTGACTTCATTTCCTGAAGGTCTGTGAGAGGTTGACCATGCTGTCATATGAGGAAGTTGGTTGATTAGTTCTTTGCTTGTACATGCATATACAGGTTGGTGCTTTTATCTGTTCAATTTATTCTAACTTTTGTCTTCGTTATTTATACATCTAGTTCACTATTTTTTGTCTCTCTTTTTATGACGAGTTATTTTGTATTTGTCAGAGTTCCTGAAGAGCTTGCTAGTGGCTTGTTGCCTTGTTCCCAAGACAGTACTATACTGGCATCGATAATAAGTACGGAGCATTGTGTCTGTTTCCGCAATCCAATGTTTTCTCTTACGTATATCAGCTGCCATCCTAATTTCAGAACTGTGATTGTTAGCATAAACGCTTTTCGGTTGCACATAAACTCAAAACTGTATAAATCTTGCTACAGTGTCACTGATACAAATGTTTTGGATGAACAGCATTTGGCTACTTACCAGTTAACCAATGGATTACGAGTGCAAGGGTCATCACAAACACTTCACAAGCTTTGCTTTCTTTGGTTTACTTTGCTATCAGTGCTAGATCTTCTATAACTCTTCTAGCCTCCCAAGTTCATTTGGTAATGGTAAGTTTTGACCATAGACTGAATATTTGGCATGTACAGTTGGTAAAGAGCAATTTGCATGTCTACACAGTACCAACAAAAATGTGCTTAGGAACTAAACTGTTGCAATAATGTGTATTTGGTTTCTGAAAAACTATCCTCAGTTTTACAATTTTACTCCAGAAAATTTGAAAGAGAATATGTTAACATGCACCCGCTTCCTATTTTACTACGCAAGCCACATCATTCTCCTTTTCTTTTTATTTCCATGTTGAAGGTGCGGCGAACACCCGTATGTCAATTGCAGCAGACAACAGATTAGGAGGGAAACTAATAGAGGACAGCAAAGCCTGTAACATCTTCATATTGCTTTGGAAAGTTCTCTGTGGTATAAGTCGGCAATGCTTCTAAGACGAGCGAGCCCTTGGTGTCAAAGTGAAGACAAACCACCAGCTTTCGTTCCTCCTATGGAGAACTATTTACGTACTCAATTAGGTGTTGTACCCCGCCAGTTAGATTCTGGTGATCCGTATTTTGATTATCTAGTTATTTGGATAAAGAACATCCTGAAATGGCTTTGCTTGAACCACTTGTCCGGGCTGATACAATATCTTCTGAATAACTTTAGTATAGTTTGAGGTATTTCAAGGGGAAAATGAAATGAACTAACCAGATTGTACATAGAACTGTATGAACCTTGGAATGTAAATGTGCTGGGAAGGTTGCACATTCCTAGAAGATGCATTTGGTGACTTGCTTTGTACTGTGCCAACCGTTCCATTTGATATAAAGACTTGGTATATTAGCGTTTGAGGTTGGTTTGGTTTGTAAAGTTTCATTGCACTGCACTAAGCTAAACAATACCAGACAACAAAAACTAGAACTGAGAACTTTTCCTTTAGCAACGAACTCTCCTGAAGAAGTCACAAGATTTTAACCTTAGCAAAGTACAAAGGGTGTCACAATGAACTTTTGGGAAAAGCAATCAATTAAATTCCATTAATATCTGGCCAGACGAGTTACTCCAAACACTACCAGAGTGAAGATACTGCAAGTATCAAGAATGCGGATCCAAAAGAAAAACTATGAATCCAATGGGGTATCTGTTAACTGGGGAAGGACCATCATTCAATCTTCGAAATCTCCAGCATTTTCCAATAGATAGTTGGCCGCCAGTTCTTCATTGCGATCACAAGCCAAAAACGCTTCAATCACCAAGGCTCTATCAAATCCCATTGCCTCAAGCTACAGGGAAAATTATGTAACTAATGAGCCAATGTAAATAGATTACATGAATGATTCTCTCTGAGATATAATAGAAAGAACACATACTCGTTCAATGGCCTCTTGTTCGGCTGGAGTTACATTGATAGCATGTGGCATTTCTTGATCAGGCTGATCAAACATGTCCCTGGAGGATAAAGTAATTTAGTGAGAATGAAATGTCAGAACTAAAACAGGTTCTATGTGTGAAAAACATATACCAGGACATGCAGCTTCAACAAATACAAAAGAGAATGACTCCTGCTTGGCCAGTGTCTCAGTGTTGATAACTTGTAACAATTTTATCTATTTTCATTTCTCTTTCTGAGGTCTGCTAAGCTTTCGAGGATTTATTAGGCACTTTAATGACTATGGTTTAAGAAATCCACATGTATAATGCTCACCCTTCAGAACCCTCAAGAGGTTCATTTATCAACTGAAGAAACTCGGCATGGTGCTCCTGAATTAATCTTAAAAGCTGGGGGTTTTGCTTTCCAAGCTCCTGCAGCATGGGCTGTAACAAAAGCAGAAATTCATATGCATCTGAGACATCTAAAAAGAAACCATCACATTAACAAATGTGAAAGGGTAATTCATATGCATACCTGTAAAATCTGTGGGTTTGCTTGCACCATTGAGCGCAACGTTTGGAACTGTAATGTAGACAAAATAAGTAATTCAAAACTCTCATAATGAGCAATTAAATAAAGCAAAACAAACATCTGAATCAGGCATGATATCCCACAATTCCCATTCCTTAGACACATATAAAGACTAGCATGCAATTGACTTTAGTGAAATATAAATGCTACAGTGGTGATTATATGTGCTTAGCTTCTTTTCATTGGCTTCTATACTTTCCCCAAAAAAAAATTAACAAGAAAGTGATTACAGCAAACGACATCAAAATGTCAAATAGATCATACTATGCACATTCTGATGTTTGTAATTCCATACATTATATTTGGGAAGATTTGATATGATCCAATCATGTCAATTTAATGATATATACAACAATTTGAAAATTTTAGGAAGTACTGTAAGAGGATACTTACCTGATGGTTGTTTCTAAGGAAGTCGAGGGATCCAAGTGCACCAGCACCAGCACCAGCACCGGACAATGCTTCCTGTAGAATTCCAACTTAGATAAATATGCAGCAGCATAAATGAAAAGAAAGTCATTCCACAATCATAAAATTTACCTGCGGAAACATATTCAGGGGAGCCGAATTAGGTGCTCCGGAGACAGGTGGAGCATTGCCTATGCCTGTTTCAGTTGCCTGACTTGCAGGGAAATGAGCCACAGGCACTGCAACTTCAGCTGTTTCTGGAATACTCTGAAGAACACTATGTCAGCAGCTGAATACATCAACATAACAGCTAAGAGTTAAATAAATGTAGACATACAGAGTACAAGTAGTCCACTGCTCGCTCTGGGTTGTTATAGGCCGCTCGAAGTGCACGTGTAACTGTTTCTCTGTCCCAATTTCCACCACCCATATCCATTATTTGTTGAATAGTCTGATCAAGGTTAGTTCCAGCAACTAAGTTTGACGCAGCTTGAACATAAGTATCAGTATGCACACTGAAATAGAAACACACAAGACTTAACATCATTAGGTTCTAAATCAAATAAGTAACATTCTTAGACAAGAAGAAACCGATTTTGTAATTTATATTCTATAGGAACTGGAAAAATAGAAAACAAAGCAGCTGCTCCACCAAAAGAGTGAAGAATACATATAATATACAGCACATATAGGATGTCGAGATAACTACACTTAACTAAGGTCACAACATGGGCAGCACACATCCACCATACACAAGTGCACCGCTTAACTACATTATTGGATTCAACATGGAACACACAAACTAAACAATTTTGGGAAGTTTTCTTAAGGATCAAATCACACATTAAATATCATTATAGGGAACTACAGAAATAACCATACTCAGTGGTGTCTGAAGAAGGTGTGGCACTCTCTGAGGGCCTGCATAGCAGATAGTGAAAAGTATGTTAGAGCTAATCTAAGTTAATCTAAAAACTAGTTCAGAAGGCTTCTTGTCATGTAAACTCACGGTGCTTGTATGGGAGCTTCGGCTCTGGTAGTAGAATTTGTGATTGGTGCAGTTGTAGGCGGAATTGTAGAAGCAGGCTGTGACACAGAATTACAAAGGTTTTACATGAATAAGACAATAAATACACTAAACATACACCCAGCATAACTTTAATAGAAAGTGCAAGTACAGTACCTGAGCAGATGAAGCCCCTGCTAAGCCTGAAGTTTTACTCTGTCAAAAACAGGAAATGGAACAGAGTATAGCAGTAAGAACAAGTGCTTATGCAAACAAATTAAACCATAAAACAAATAATTCACATAATTGCTGCCTATCTGGGTTATGTTTCATATATAGACATCATCTTGGACCTTTGGTGCAAAAACACATAACATAGATATCGGTTTTCACAAAATACAAGTATATAACTGAACGAAACCAATAGCAGCAATTGTTCAAACACCATTAGGGTACCTGCCTAGCTATTGTTAGTTTCCTGTCCCCTAAAGATTGTAGTTTCAGCAGGAGGAACCAGTTTTGACTTGATCCGCAAAGTGGGTTTGGGGGGGATTTAGGGTAACAAAAGAAAAGATACTATATATAAGAAAACGATAACGCTTCCATTTCCTCATGCAATCAGTGTTGTTTTGGAGTGTGTCCCACAACAAGTGTAACCATTACAAAGTAGACCCTCATTTTTTTTTTACCAGACTCCCGCCCCAAGAATACCTTGCACCATTTCCTATTTGATTAACTGGTCTTTGTTCCTTGATCCGCAAAGTGGGTTTGGGGGGGAGGAACCAGTTTTGACTTGATCCGCAAAGTGGGTTTGGGGGGGATTTAGGGTAACAAAAAAGAAAATATAATATATATAAGAAAATGATAACGCTTCCATTTCCTCATGCAATCAGTGTTGTTTTGGAGTGTGTCCCACAACAAGTGTAACCATTACAAAGTAGACCCTCATTCTTTTTTTACCAGATTCCCGCCCCAAGAATACCTTGCACCATTTCCTATTTGATTAACTGGTCTTTGTTCCTTCCTCCCACCCCTTTCCATGAAGACTATTATTGACACTGTAAAGGATCGGAAAAAGAAAAGAGTAAATACCGGTAAGCGGCTCAAGACCACCTGAACAACAGTTGATCTTCTTCTCTCATCCGCCACCAGATCTCAAAAGCTCACTCTCCTAAGAGGCAGCCTTCATGTTTCATTGGCCACCTCCACATTGTAGAATTGCAATTAACCCCTCCAAGCTACTATTCTGAGCATTACCCAGTTGGAGCACTTTACAAATCGTTATAAGATTCACGTACCTCCGGCTTCAAAATTAGAGCCATATAGGTTCTCTTTTAGGCACAGATACATATGTTTAACCTAATAATGGTAAGCTTTACACTCCAATACACACCTCAGAATATTATTCACAACTGTCACCGTACTATGATAAAACCACCACTCTTGTACCCTCGGGATTATCACATTTGCCATATTTATAATTCCTTTCATAGGAATAAAGAGGCAGCAGGTAGCGACTAAATCATGGAAGAATAAAACTACAAAACAATTCAATTACATACCTATTCACAAAATCAAACTCACAATATCAAAGCATACAAAAGTGTCAGTAACAAAAACTCCATAATTACAGTCTTCCCATAATTCGACACTTAACTAACCAACATCACCAAAAATCGAATCACAATTAATCAAAACACATATTATAAATTGTTTCCACATTTGAACAAGAGCAATCATAGCGCAACTTGTAGAGCGAGAGAGGTACCTTGCTAAGCATGACAACAAGAAAACCATCCTCAGAGACCTTGTTGTCGGCCAAGGTAGTTTCGTCTTTCAACACTTTCCCATTATGTATCAGTAACTGCTGCCCACATGGGTAGTTGTCTTTCCCTTGTATGTCCTCAATGTTCTTCTTCACACCCATCACCTTCATTCATTCATTCAAAAAACCCAACATCAGAACCAATCTCAATTCTCCCAAATTGCACCAAAACAACATACAACAAGTAACAACAGCATTTCCAATCATTCCCAAATTGGGCATTTTCCAATTAATTAGACCCAAATAATGCGAAATGATAAAATAGGGCAAAATGAAATTCAAAATTTGAATTAAGAAAAATGAGGAGGTCTCACGGTGTCAGTGGGCTGAACCCTAATTTCGAAATGGCTGCCCTTGAGGGTCTTGACGGTGAGCTTCATTTCGGCGCGTGGGCGATTGGGCGTGTAGAGAAAACCCTAGAAAGGAAGAATCCTTGTGAGCCTCAACGAGAGAGGGGAGAGTGCAGGAGAGAGGGGAGAATGCAGCACAACTTTACTCACTTTTTCCATTTTCCTTTTTGCCTTTTTCATTATAAATAGTCCACCGCACGAGCGAGGCACGTGAGTTTTATGAATCCATTTGATTTCACCTTCTTCTTCTTCTTCAAATGCTTTGATGATATTTGAACTCGAAACTCGATTGGCTTTCTCGATTCGGCTTTGTATGAGCTTAACATTAAGCTACTACTTTAGATTGATTCGTTTTGATCACCCAAGTGTAAAGAAAAGTAATGTCAAAAAGTGAAAGAGACCGATTATTAAATTATAAGAACGAATAAAATATCACTTAATAATTTGAATAATTGTACGATACAGCAACTAATTAGTGCAAGGACGGAGAAACAACTGATTTACCACGTCTTTGTGTTGCATTATATTGGCTCCTTCTCCTCTTAATTTCCTTTCCCCTTCGTAGAATTGATATTGTTCTCGCGCTTCCAATTTATGCCTCGAGAATAAGGAAATAGGTTTGGCAGTGATAACTTTCCGAAGTTTATAGTCTGAGACAAAATAAGAGAGAGAGTGTGTGTTGGTGGTAGCAACAGACGGGCTACCAGGGCCCACGGTCCCGCGCTAGGGCCGGGAAGGCAGACCCAAGTGCACGGCCACCAGGACCGAGCAGTCAAGGGCCGGTCCGAGACCCGGGAGCCGGTGGGAGAGGCCCAAGAAGAAGGGTCCATACTGCAATTTTAATATGCAGAAAGAGGCACCAATCCCACATCGAGAGATGATCTCAACCCGTGCAGCCTGGAGCCCATATATTGGCCCAACCATCTTCATTAAATGGTAATCACCAATTGTCCACTTCCACTTGTATTGCTTATCTTTCAACCCCGACCATACTAACTTAAGCATCAGAGTGGAATCGACCGGCTCCAACTGGTCCTTCCTAGTTAGCAGGAGTTTGCAGGACGAGAGAGCATCTGGCTCAGCAGAAGATACATCGGGTATTTGTGAGTCTACGGGATTCAGACAGAAACAGAGAGAGAGAGAGAGAGAGAGATGTTTGTACACTTCTGAGTTATTCACCACCTCGTGCTTTCAATTTAGAAGCTCGCATTTTCGTAGCTTTTCCAAAACCATTTTTTCTTCGGACTTGCATTTTCTAGAGCTTAATGATAGGAGCATAAAATGAGACGTTCTTGATGTGTTTTACCCTTCATTTATACTTTGCTTAGCTCTTATTTGTGTAAGATCGAGTCATATAAAAGAGTCATGAGTATTTGGTAAAGTTATATTGAAAACGTGCTAAATATAGGAAAAATGGCAGAAATTTATCAAAAGCTAATTTTGAAGTCTTTAAATGTTTTGTTGGTTCTGTAAAGTTTCGACTATACTTTTGATGGATTTTTCTTCTCTCATATGTAGTAGACATGTTGATGGTATAGCAATGGAAAGAGTTATAACAATTGGAGCAAAAGAAGCTGCCAAGAATTACAAAGCAATACCGGGTGTAAATCCAGTAAGTTCCAGTAACTTCTTGGGCACATCATTCAACTTCCAGAATTTCTCTAAGACGATTCACAAGACCTGGGAAGGCGAGCCATATATACACGGAAATCTCTATGAGTCTAGTTTCCAGAGCACTTGGAATCGCATCAAAAGCTACCATGAGGAGAAAGTTATGCCAGTTGAAATGCAAGAAGGTGCCCTGCTGAGAAGAACAACCTACTGCCCATTTTGAAGAAGTTCTGTGTTTGTGCACCAAAGGCACATTCAAATGCATCAAAGGAGAGTTTCTGAGCCAAATGAATCATATGAGAGTCGGCTAAGCTAAAAGGAAAGCTCAAACAAGGAAATAAGAAGTTCCCTAGTCCTAGCAGGAAAAGGAAAGCATTCGGCTGGACTAGGAAAAGCTTGTCCCGGTCCAACTAGGGAGGCTTGCAGCTGCATCTATGGACCATGTATCCATCAAGGAACTAGCTGAGTCCATTAAAGAGTCCATGAAACTGTGATCCATGAAGAAAATCGGACATAAAAGTCTAGAAGAACAAGGAAAGGAAGGAAAACCAAAACCGGATACAACAAGAATTCCTTGCCGGTTTTGAACAAGGATTTCTTGCCGACTTTTGCACCCTTCTTCTTCTATATATAGAGGCCGACCCCTATACAGAAAATCATCTAATCTCAAGCACAAGTACTAGCCAAAAGCTCTACCAAGTCTTGATGAGTCGCCTAAGCGAGCATCAAGCAATAATAACCCTACAATCGTTAGTAGTATAGAATAAGTAGGGATCGTTCTAGGCCGGAGATTAAGGGTACCTGAAACATGAGAATGTTAACACAAAATATTCACAAACACATATGCACACAATTGTCACACTTATATACATATATACGAATTTATCGTGGGGGATGAAGATGAAGTTCGGCAGCCATAGGCTGCCCCTAGAACTAGGTACGAAAATTTAGAGAAAAAGAAAAGCTGAAAATTAAATCCTAAAGCTACTATTTACAAGATTGGTCAACATTCTTCCACAAAGCACTAACACGAAAGCAATCAAAACACATAACAAACAAGCAAATAAGACTCACGGTAAAATTCTAAAGCGTTCTAGACTCAACTTAACTCCAACCCAATTAGCTCCTTATCGGTTTACTAATTAAGACTCTCTAATACTTCAAGATTAACTTATCGTCTAACCCTAAAGTTATACTAAACATATTTGAGAACACTTATCGTCGAAATCAAACATGCAAAACAATTAGGCACAAAGTCTTTTTAGTTGGAAACAAGTTAATATAGTAAGGCGTCACTCTTCTTATTAACAAGCATGTTTTTTAAACCACTCTAACCCTTATGAAAACAACACAAACAAAATAACTCGTTGGTTACTTAATCGATATTATTTTCGGCTAATGAGATCAATAATCCACATATTGATATTACGTAGGCTACCAATCTTTAAGCACATGAATTTAAAGAACAAGTCAAGAAAACCCTAAAATCAAATTAATACATGTTTTGCCGATTATCCTACTTACTAATTCGTTACATATTTTCCTTATTTTTTAACATGCAATCCGTATTCTTACATCCAAAACTCATTTAAAGACAAAGAAAACGAATTGAACATACAAATTATAAAACCAAATTTCACTCCAAACAATACATAGACATAGAGTTTGAAACCAAGAATACATGCTAACTTCATAGACAAAGTTTAACATAACTACATAAAAATTACAAAACCGAGAGTAGGGAGTGGATCACACTTTTGTAGACACCTTGGATGACTTCGACTCGTGTGGATCCGATGGATGGTGGAGAAGATGGCTGCTCGGCAATGGGTGTGTCGGCAAGAATTTTTAGGGTGAGATGGAGGTGGTTTCGGCTAGGGTTTTTATGTAGAACTCTTAGGAAATTTAGGTAGAGCTTTGGCTAGATTTTTGCTTTGGAATGTGACCAGTTTTTCTATGGAAAAGTTGGCTATATATAGTGGAAAAAGGCTAGGGTTGCCGGCCTCAACAAGGAAGGGAGTTTTCCTTTTCCTAGTTGGCTTATGTTTCCTTGTTGGATAAATATTGCATTCTTGGACTTCTTTTTCTGAATTTTCTTCATATCATGGGCTGCATATCTTCATGGACTTCATATGTGGACTTGAAAACTCCATTTGATGAACTTTGATCCATGAAAAATGCACAATTCGTCAAGAACACAGAACCGGCAGCAAGCTTGGTTTTCTCGGCTGGTTTGACCTTGCTCCAGTAAATCCTGCATAACTCTCTCCTCAGAGCTCCGATTAGTATGATTCTAAGTCTCAGAGAAACTAGACTCGTAGAGCATTATCTATATAAAAGAGCTTCCTCAAATTCCAAGTGAAACGTCCGAAATAAATTTTTGAAGTCAGGACACAATCCCAGGAAAAGTCCTGAAAAGTCTCTGGATCATTTTGCTCGAACTGCTGAGTTGCAGCCATCTTTTGGTTGACTTCCCGAACTTCAATTGATCTGAAATTTATAAAAAAAAACACTTTAGCAAGCCAATTATATGCATACCAAATTTCAACAAATTTGGAAAAAGATAGGTCAATTTTCCACTCGTCTCAGAATCACGAAAAAGACATATTTTGCATTATTTTCCAGATTTCTCAAACTTAGTCATTTTTCGGATAATTAAGCACATTTTTCCAAAACTCTACCAAATTGACACTAAACTAAATTATGACTCTATCTTAGATAAATAAAGGTTAAACAAAGCATAAATGAGGGCATAAACATATTAATATCGTAGCACTTTGTGTTTCCATCAAGTCTCTCAAGCATTAAACAGAAAAATACAAAGCCAAACCCGATACCACCACCTTCCATACAATTTGTACCATACCTCTACCTTCTGCCAAGCCTCTCCACTACAACTTTTGAAGTCTTCAAGGTTTCTAAAGTGTGATCTATTCCCTCTATGGCTACTGTATTGATTCATGTTTATATAGTTTGTAGGAATTTATTTCGATTCTTGGTTTTTGTTAAACTCTTGTATGAACCGATTCTTGTTTATATAAAGTAGTTTTGCAATTTTGATTTGTAATTTTCGTGTGTTTAGATAATTAGGACAGTAGGTATATGAAGCATGTTTAGGACTTAAAATCGGTTAGTAATCTAAGGATTGGGCATGAAAATCGGTATTTAGTTTCATCTTGAATGTAATCTAGATACTAAGTTTAATCGGCTAGAGTAATAACGAACTAAGTGTGAGGAAACTATTGCTTTGATTTGTGTTGCTCGCTTAGAGTTTAATACCTTAGAACTTGCATGTTAAATAAGAAGATTGACAACCTTACTTGTTTACTTATTTTCGATTTCCTTCTTGAGTTTTAATGTTAAGTCTTAATCGGATTAGCATAATTTCTAGGATAAAAACGTAAGTATGTCTTAGGAAGCTTGAGAAGTCTCACATCTAGGTAAAAGGAAAACCGTTCTAGTTGTGGTCGAAACTGATTTAGGTCTAAATTGTGTCGATATTTGTTCCTTATTTTCTTGCATGCGTGTCTTACATGTTAAAGAGTCTCTTTGTGCTAATTGTTTTGTGTGAAAGATGATGATCACTTGTATATAGTAAGTTAGGATTTTATTTTCGTGTCTAGAGGTCTAGGGCAGTGGACGAGAGCCGAAGCTCGCATGCAATAATAACCCTACAAAATATCGTTAGTAGTATGAGCAAGTAGGGATCGTTCTAGGCCGGGGATTAAGGGTACCTGAGATATGAAATTGTTAGACACAAACATATTCACATATATACAAGAAAACGTCACACATATGGGGGGAATAGGGTTCGGCAGCCCTAGGGCTGCCCTATACTAAGTACGGCATAAAAACAGAAAAATAAAATCCTAGGTCTACTATATACAAGTTTGATCATCATCTCTCACGCATCACATAGCACAAAACACAATTTAACACAAAGATTCATATGCAAGAAAGTAAGAGACAAGTATTAGCATGCTCAAAACTTAACTTAGTTTCGACCACAATTAGAGCGATTAGCCTTTTAACCAATTGTTAGACATCTAATGTTTTAAGATCATGCTATTCGCCTTCGATCCTAAAGTTTATGCTAATCCGGTTTTACGCGTTTTAACATTTAAGCGCAAGAGTCTAAAATCGAAAACATGTAAACAAGTAAGGTTGTCAATCATCTTATTTAGCATGCAAGTTCTAAGATTAATAGCCCTTAGTGAATAACACAAATCATAGAGTCCGTCAGGTCCATCTAGTTTGTAATTACCCTAGCAGATTAAACCTAATACCTAGATTATGTTCAAAGACAACACCAAGTATCGATTTTCATGCCCTCACCTTAGATTACTAACCAATTTAAATCCTAAACATGCTTCTAATACCACTGCTCTAATTATCTAAACATACAAAAACCATGTATTAAAAATCGCACAAGTCATCACATAAACTTCAATGAAAATTGCAATTCATGCTCATCATACAAAACCAAACGAAACAAAGTATTTTTTTATAACAATACATGTGACTAAACCGAAATTAAAAACACAAGTCATAGGGATGGATCACACTTTAGAAACCTTGGAGAGCTTCGTCTTGGTGTGGTGGAAGAGGATCGGCAGTAGCTAGGCTAGGGATAGGGATCGGTGGTGATTGGTGGTGGTGATTTGGTGACTTGGTGTTTCTAGGGTTTTGGCTTAGAACTTTGAGTAGGAAATTTGGTAGAGTTTTGGCTAGTGCTTTGCAAGAGATGAGATGATTTTTCTGAATGAAAAGTGGGGGTATATATAGGGGAAAAAGGAGAGAGGCTGCCGGCAGTCCCTTAAGCCAAAAGGGATTCAGAAAACCTAGTTCATTAAGGTTTTGCAACCTTCCTTTCTTAATCCAATTAGGTTTTCTTTTCTGAATATTTTCTTCAAGGCTTGGACTTCACATCTTCATGGACTTCTTATGTGGTCTTGGACTTCATTTGACATGCCTTGGTCCATCGAAAAATGCCCCAATTGCTGGCAGCACACAAAGGCATACAATCTGCCAGAATCGGCAGCTTCTCCTAGTGTGACTAGGAGAACGTCTTTCTTCAAGTTTTTCTTCAATGCCATGGCCTAGTGTCTTCCTCTTCCCTTCATAAAGCTTGGACCATCTTCACATATGCATTTGTACACCATTTGGTCCATCAAAAACAGAAAACACAAAAAGGGGGCAGTAGGTTCCTGGAATCGGCAGATTTGACCTTGTTGCAGTAATTCCGATATATCTCCATCCGTGGAGCTCCGATTGATGCGATTCCAAGTCTCCCGTAAACTAGACACATAGGGCCATCTTCCCATAAAATATCTCGGCCAAATTCCATGCAAGTCGTCGGGAATGATTTTTCGAAGTTGAGACACAGTCCCAGGAATTTCCTGGAAGCCCCTGGATTGGAATGTTCGGATTGCCCTTTTGCAGCCAACTTCTGGGCGACTTCCCGAACTCCGATTGATCTGAAATTTTAACACAACATTCCTCAGCATATGAATATTAAGCATGCCAAATTTCATAGAATTTGGACAAGGATAGATCACAGTTTCATTCATCTCAAAATCACGAAAAAGACATATTTTGCATTATTTTCCAGATTTCTCAAACTTAGTCATTTTTCGGATAATTAACCATTTTTCACCAAACTTTACCAAATTTGACACTAATTAAATTATGACTCTATCTTAGACAAATAAGGGTTAACCAAAGCATAAACGAGGGCATAAGCAAATAATATCGTCGCACATTGTGCTCCTATCAACTACCCCACACTTATCCTTTGCTAGTCCCTTAGCAAACTAAATTAAACTACGACTCTAAACAAACTATTGCCCCTAACAATTTGTCTCAGGCTCGTATGTACACATAGCTTTCAAGTTAATGCATGAGAATGTTAAGCACGAAAATTCCAAGCTTCATGAACATGTGACATCAATAACAACATATAAGAGCAAAAGTAAGCATGTAGACATGTTAAGCTAATCCAATCCTCCTCACTAGGCATACTCTCTTCTTTTCTCTCGAAGCATGGTTATTCACTCATAAGTATATGCAAGCGAAAGATCATGAAATACAAAGAGTGACTTGCATATATCAACGAAACAAAAGCACTTTGTGAATTTTGATGGAAAAACCTCATATGACAACTATATGCACCAATGAACCAAAACCATAAGCTTACTCTTGAGATAATCTCCACAATCAAATTTAACCATCTTAAGAATCATGAAAAAGATCAATCAAAGGTTGTAATGGGGCTAGGCTAAGAGGTATTCGATATTTGGATAAGGAGGCTCAAAACGTCACCGTGCGCTTTAGCAAAGCTCGAATCTCCTTATGTCTTCTCACCAAGGGTCGAATTTCTTCTTGTTGGACCCATACTTCACTCTTTTCTTCCCATAAAACATTACAACAATAATCTAGACAATAGCCATGCACAAAAATTTTCTTTTCTATGCCGTGCCTTACTCTATTTCTTTGCTTGCTCTCGGTTTTCTTTTATTTTTCTTTTTGATTCCGAGCACACTTTTTCTCTTTTCTTTTCCTAAGACACGGCATACATTTTTCATATAAATTCATGGCTAAGTCTACCCCACACTTGTTCTTCTTCATCACACACGCGAAAACGCCTTCAAAAATTCAAGCTTTGCCGGAACACACAGTAAAGGCATCACTATACTAAGTTCATGGAAAGTGTTTAAGGGTGATGAAAGAAAAGGCTCAACATAGGCTCAAAGGGGTTTACTAAGGTGTCCCACGACGGGCTCCAATAGGGCTCATGCTTTATTTAGCTTTGGTGGTAAACCTAAATGATCTTTATTCAATCATATTCAAAATCAAGGTATTTTATGATATAAACGTTTTGAAAATCAACAAGAGTAAGTTCTAGCATACTAGAGTTCATTAAAAGCTATGGCACATAGTCATCGAATAGTCAAAGAGTTATGAGGTTTCATGCTTCCTACGAATCTATCGAATTTTATCTTTTTATCGCTCAAGAAGAAAGCAAATTGGCTCAAAAGCTCACATAGGTTATTTAGGACATAAACTAGCTAAAACATGCATGCTTCGTAATCAACAAGTCCTACATGCTCCTACCAATGCACATAATCCATGAAACTCACAATTTTAATTGTATGCACAACCATCATCTATGTATGCAAAGAGGAGAAAAACATCATTGACATATTAGGGGCATCCTAAGACTCGAAACAAATTTAAACACTCTATTTTTGTAGAACAATTTTCTGAATTTTTCTTTTCTAAACTAAGCACACAAAAGCAAAAACAAAAACGGAATACGTTATCCCACCCCACACTTAGAAAAGTACATTGCCCTCAATGTAAGCACAAAACAATATCAATGAATTTCCTAAGCATGCAATCGACTAACATATTCCAACATATCATCACAAATCAAAGAAAAAGAGAAGGGTTAAGAAATTTCAAACTCTCGGTGATGGCTCCTTCACTTTTCTTTGATCGACATGGGTTGCCTCCCAAGTAGCGCTTTGTGTTTATAGTCCATAGCCTAGACTTTTCACCGTGTTTTTCATGTGTTCAACGTGTTCCAAAGCAACTCAAATCGGCAAGAAGAAGATCAATGAGAAGAGTGTTGCATATTGTATCTGATGCTTGGTGTTCCTGCGTGTCCGGTGCGGGTGGCGTGTCCGGTCTTGGTTCTAACGTATCTGACGTATCCTCTGGCGTGTCAGCCTTTTGCTCGGCCTTGTGTGGCTGTGTGTCAACCCTGCCGGCAATGGCAGGTCCGGCAGGGGGTGTTGGCTCGACTGAAACCGGTGGCTGCTGCTCGGCAGCATGAATGTTGGCCGGTTGTGCTCTATATCCGGCAGCTCGGCTTGTTGGTGGTGTGGAATTGGATGGTAGCTCGGCAATATCATGTGGTGGGGGATCATCGAAGTCGGATGCCTCAACGGAATATGGTTTGAATGAATCGTAGTAAGGCTTAAGTCGGTGGCCATTAACTTTGAAACGCTTGGATGTCACACTATTCTCAATCTCAATTGCACCATGTGGAAAAACTTGAGTAACAACAAAGGGACCAACCCATTTAGAGCGAAGCTTACCCGGAAAAAGTCGAAGTCTTGAATTGAATAAAAGAACTTGTTGCCCAACTTCAAACCTTTTACCCCGAATCATTTTATCATGATATGCCTTTGTTTTCTCCTTGTAAATCCAAGCGGCATCATAGGCTTCATTACGGATTTCTTCAAGTTCGTTGAGTTGAAGCTTCCTATGAATGTCAGCATCATCTATGTTCATGTTGAAGGCCTTGATTGCCCACCATGCCTTATGTTCTAGCTCAACCGGTAAGTGACATGTTTTTCCATAAACCAACCGAAAAGGGGACATACCAATCGGTGTTTTGTAGGCGGTCCTATAAGCCCACAAAGCATCATCGAGACGATCACTCCAATCCTTCCTTGAAGGTCCAACCGATTTCTCCAAAATATGCTTGATCTCTCGATTACTTACTTCGGCCATACCACTTGTTTGGGGGTGATAAGGTGTAGACACCTTATGTGTGACTCCATACTTCCTCAATAAGGCTTCAATAGTGCGGTTACAAAAATGGGATCCTCCATCACTAATCAAGACCCTTGGAACTCCAAAACGTGAAAAGATGTTGGTCTTGAGAAACTTGGCTACTACCTTGGCATCGTTGGTGCGTGTAGCCTTGGCTTCGATCCACTTTGACACATAATCAACCGCAAGCAATATGTAGAGAAAACCCTTACTTGAAGGAAACGGTCCCATGAAGTCAATACCCCATAAATCAAAAATTTCTACCTCAATGATAGGCGTGAGCGGCATTTGGTCTCTAGCTCCAATGTTCCCCATTCTTTGGCATCTATCACATGCGTTACAAAACATGAATGCATCTCTAAAGATCGTCGGCCAAAAGAATCCACATGAAAGCACCTTCAAAGCCGTCTTCTTTGGTCCAAAATGACCACCACAAGCTTCGCTATGACAAAAAGCAAGGATGGATCGATGCTCATTCTCCGGCACACATCTTCTAATAACTTGATCACCACATTGCTTCCATAAGTACGGATCATCCCACAAGAAGTGTCGAGCTTGCTTCCTTATTCTCTTTTGTTGGTGGCTCGGCATCTCTTTGGGAAATCGGTTTGTGGCAAGAAAATTTGCAATGTCGGCATACCAAGGCTCATGTACTTCAAGTCGAAAAAGTTGCTCATCCGGAAAGGTTTCACATAGGGGCAGCCGATCCTCCTCATGCACAAGTCTACTCAAATGATCGGCTACAACATTCTCTACTCCTTTCTTATCCTTAATCTCAATGTCGAACTCTTGAAGCAAAAGAATCCATCGAATAAGCCTCGGCTTAGCATCCTTCTTTGTCATAAGATATCTTAAAGCGGCATGATCACTATAAACAATAACCTTGGAATTCAAAAGATATGATCGAAACTTTTCCAAAGCAAAGATTACCGCTAAGAGTTCCTTCTCCGTTGTTGTGTAGTTGAGTTGTGCATCGTTGAGAGTCCTTGAAGCATAGTAAATGGCGCATGGCTTCTTCTCAATTCGTTGTCCAAGTACCGCTCCAAGTGCATAATCACTAGCATCACACATCAACTCAAACGGCTCATCCCAATTAGGGGAAACTAGTATTGGTGCCGAGCACAATAGCATCTTCAATCGGCGAAATGCCTCCTCACATGCCTTTGTCCACTCAAACGTCACCTCCTTTTGTAACAAGTTGCTTAATGGCTTGGCAATTGAAGAGAAGTCTTTGATGAATCGTCGATAAAACCCCGCATGGCCAAGAAAACTTCTCACATCTTTCACACACCTAGGGCTCGGCAATGCTTGAATTAGCTCCACTTTGGCTTTGTCAACCTCTAAGCCTCTTGCCGAAATTATGTGCCCTAGAACAATGCCTTGCGTGACCATGAAGTGACACTTCTCCCAATTGAGCACAAGATTTGTCTCTACACACCTCTTAAGTATCTTCTCCAAGTTCCCCAAACATGCATCGAAGGTACTCCCATACACACTAAAATCATCCATAAACACTTCGATAATGTCTTCAATAAAATCCGAGAAGATAGCATACATACATCTTTGAAAAGTGCCAGGTGCGTTGCAAAGTCCGAATGGCATCCGCCGATAAGCAAACGTGCCAAATGGACAAGTAAAAGTGGTCTTCTCTTGATCGTCCGGGTGTATCATGATTTGATTGTAGCCACTATATCCATCAAGAAAGCAATAGTAAGAATGACCGGCCAACCTCTCTAGCATTTGATCCATAAACGGCAAAGGCATGTGATCCTTCCTCGTTGTAGCGTTGAGCTTCCTATAGTCGATGCACATCCTATGACCGGTTACAAGTCTTTGTGGCACAAGCTCATTCTTCTCATTCTTGACAACCGTTACACCACTCTTCTTCGGCACTACTTGCACGGGAGATATCCACTTACTATCCGAAATTGGGTAGATCACCCCACAATCAAGCAACTTGATAATCTCTTCTTTCACAACTTTCATCATGGGAGGGTGAAGTCGACGTTGAGCTTCCTTTGTCGGCTTAGCTCCTTCTTCTAACAAAATACGATGAACACAAGTAGTAGGGCTTATTCCCTTGATATCCGCTAAGGTCCAACCTATGGCGGTCTTGTACTTCTTAAGCACTCTTATCAAATCAACCTCTTGCTTCTCACTAAGCATTGAAGACACAATAACCGGTAGTGTATCTTCTTCTCCAAGAAAAACATACTTCAAGTGACTAGGGAGTTCTTTAAGTTCTAACTTTGGGGCCTCTTCCACACTTGGTCGGAATTTTGTTGTGGCACTTGGAATTGACAAGAACGAGTTCCGCGGATAAGTTGGCGTGGCATCAAGCTCGGCAGCCACCTCTCTAAGGCTCGGCAATATGGCACAATGCTCGGCATGGTTGCTTGGCTCGGCAATCCCATGCTCAGCATGACTTGGCTCGGCTCCATTATACACTCGTTCTCCCCTCTTGTCAAATCCGACCCCTTGCTCAATCGCTAATTGCTATGCGTCGAGCGAGGTCGACATAACTTGCTCGACCTCCTCCAAAACATCAATGGCACAACCCTCCTTCAAATCAACATTGGGGAATCTCATGGCGTCAAACACATTGAACTTTATCACCTCACCATCAAACTCCATAGTTAGGTTGCCCTCGGCCACATCTATCTTTGTGCGCGCGGTCCTCATAAATGGTCGCCCTAAAAGCAATTGAGTGTTGTTGACCGGCGAATCCTCCATCTCAACCACATAAAAATCGGCGGGGAATATCAATTGGTTGACTTGCACCAACACATCCTCTACATAACCTTCCGGATATTTACTTGAGCGATCCGCAAGTTGAATGATGACATTATCCTTCTTGAGAGGCCCTATACTCAACGTTTGATACACATTGAGTGGCATGACATTGATCGATGCTCCCAAATCCAACATAACATCATCAAACCGTGTATTGCCTATGACACAAGGCACATTGAAGCTTCCCGGATCCTTCATCTTTGGTGGCAATTTTCTTTGAATAACGGCCGACACCGTCTCGCTCATAGTTACCACACGAGTCTCTCTAGTATGCCTCCTTGCCGTGCAAAGCTCCTTCAAGAACTTAGCATACTTTGGCACTTGCTTAATGCACTCCAACAAAGGAATGTTGACTTGCACTTTCCGGAAAATCTCCAATACCTCTTCATCGGATTTATCCTTCTTTGTTCTAGCAAAACGTGAAGGGAATGGGGCACTAGATGATGACACCCCTCCCTTGCTTGCTTGGTTCGGCAATACCTCATTCTTTGATGTGGCGGGATCGTACTCAAGCTCGTTACACAGCCCCTTATCATTCATACCATGGTTGCCGGCATCATGCCCTTGTTCGGCAGCTTCCTTCTTCTCGGCATCACCATTGTTTCCGGCATTATCATGACCGGCAATGTGTAACTCGGCCTCATGCATGTGGCTGCCGGCAATGACAGGTCCGGCAGCCATCTCATCCTCAATTATACCTTTGAAAGTCACTCGCTTCTTCTTTGGACTTGTTGGAGGAACCAACTCTCTTCCGCTTCGAGTTTGAATCACTTTGGCTTGCTCGTTCCTCGGATTTGGAATAGTATTGCTCGGCAACTTCCCTTGCTCATTAAATCTTCCCATAAAATCCACAACTTGCCCCATTTGAGTCTTGAGCTCACCAATGTCCTTTTGATGATTTTGTTGCCCCGCGAGTAATGCTTGAGTAGCACTTGACAAAGATTGAATTAAAGCATCGTAGTTTGGATTGCTTGGCGAAGCTTGGCCTTGGCTCGGCCCTCCTTGGCCTTGGTACGGCACAACTTGTGCTTGGCTCGGCATCCCTCCAAAATTCCCTTGGTTCGGCTGATAAGGTTGCCGAGGCACAAATGGTGGCCTCGGTGCAAATGGCGCTCCTCCCTCTCTCGGTTGCATAGGTGCCCTAAGCACGTTATCATTGTTCGCCCATCGAAAGTTCGGATGATCATTGAACCTTGGATTGAAATTGCCAAATCGTTGGCCTCCTTGAAAACCAATTGCATTGCACTCCTCAACTCCCTCATGAACTCCAAATTGAGGGCATTGTTCGGTCTCATGGCCCTCGGTGCAAATTCCACAAACACTAGCACGCTTCTTCATCAAATTACTCACCAAGTTGGTGAGCTTGTCCCCTTTATCTTCTAACTTTGAGCTCGAAGACGTCTCATGTACTTTCTCATTCCTTTGCACATTCCCTCGTGCCATGCCAAATTGTTGGTTGTTCAATGCACGAACTTCCAACAAACTTCTTGCCGCTCCGGCATTCAACTCCAAAAAGCTACCTCCCGCGGCCGAGTCAAGAAACTCTCTCTCCATGACGCGCAATCCCTCATAAAAATATTGTAGCAAGAGTCCATCGCTAATGCCATGCGATGGACACAAAGAAACTAGGGACTTGAACCTCTTGTAGTAGTCGAAGAAAGTCTCATCTCCGGCTTGCTTCACACTTGTAATTTGCTTCCTCAGATCAGTGATACGTGAAGCGGGAAAGTACTTGAGCAAAAACTCATCCATCATAGTACTCCACGAAACAATGCGACCACTAGGCACCTCAAACAACCACTCCTTCGCTTGATCTTCTAATGAGAACGGAAATGCCTTCATCTTGAAGTGTTGCAAATCGGTCCCTCTTGGACACATAGACTCCGTGGTGAAGTTAAACCACTGTAGATGCTTATTAGGATCCTCACTTGGCATCCCATAAAACGATTTCAGCTTATGGAGGAATCCACTCCTCAATTCAATCTCTCCAGTCTTGTCAGTTTCCAAGGGAGGATAAGTGATATTCGAAGGAGCAACACCAGCTCCAGCAACATGACCATTCTGTGATCTGATTGATGCCATGATCTCTTCTTCTTCTTCTAATTCGGCAAAGGCCTCAAATTCTGGGTTCTGAAGATCACACGACGATGACACAAATGAAGGTGAGCTCGGCCCTGATGATGATGAAACTGACGGCACAATAGGGGAGGATGGTACGGATGATGATACTGATGAACTGGTTGGTGACGATGGTGGTAATGGCACAAAACGAGCAATAGCGAGTTCTTGGTCTAAACGTTGCAAACGACCTTGAAGATCTCTTGTCCAAATACTAGATTCGGACATGCACTATTTCTGAAATTTGCAACATTTAAACAAGTTAGAACATCGTAAAGAAATAGAAAGCAAGAATATACATCATTACAAGCCACGGCATTGGCGATTACACAACAAATTTCAAACCATAACACATATACACAATCGGCAACAATATAAAGTACACGGCAATATAACACACGGCAACAAAAATTTCGGCAAAGCATACATATACAATCGGCACAAGAGAAGAAAATTTGAAAAGTTCATGAGCATGTAATCGCTAAGTCTAATTTCTTTTAAATTTGTTCTAACTCTCGAAGTACGTGGAGCAGAGGAGATAACGGTGCAATGGACTGATACAGCCCCCGGTAGTATCATGCTTAATCCGATATACCTCAAGAGTTTGAACCACACAACATGTTTTATCTTTGAAGAAAATAGGCCACATATGTCAAGTTATGTTCTAGCGTCTAAAGTGAGGTGATGCTTCGGCACAAGCTGTCAACTAGGTCGTGCGGATTTTACGTTTCAAAGGTCATTAAAATCACGGAGGGCGAACCCCCTACAGGAACCAGGCAGGACTCGTTGTTGGACACCACGGAGGGCGAACCCCCTATCGACTCACTCACCGAGAATGAACATCAGTCTATGGTCCTTGAGATCCAGTTAAACAAACCTGAGAACCATATCTATGATAATAACTTCCCCATACTTTGTAAAACAAACACGGATCCCTAGCGGTCTCAAGTGTTGATTAAAACCGCCCTCAACCTCATAGAAGTAATACTATTACCGAAGAAACACTTATATGCGTGGGGGGGAAGTATCCCGCGTTTCCCAATCTACATAGAAACGCCCTCCGACAAAGCACTATTCACATGAAGGGTTTTGGTTATGATCAACAAAAGAGGCTTCACCTACATGTTACACTTTAGAAACTACAATAAACTCAAACATACACAACATATCAACTTCCTAGAAATTAAACTAAGTGACTACCAACATACATCATTATTCATCATGCAACTTCCAAAATTTAAACTCTACATGCCGAAGCATATTTCTACTTTACAAAATCCCAAAATAAACTTAA
The DNA here is from genome assembly GCA_963682095.1 of Potentilla sterilis. NCBI lineage: Eukaryota > Viridiplantae > Streptophyta > Magnoliopsida > Rosales > Rosaceae > Potentilla > Potentilla sterilis. Next base: position 32,890,021 of record OY821754.1, read on the forward strand.
AATTTACAACTTTACAACATCACAACAAAAATTTCCAGCAACATTATATACACAACAAATTCATAAAACAAGCTTTTATAATCCCCGGCAACGGCGCCAAAAATTGGACGAGAGCCGAAGCTCGCATGCAATAATAACCCTACAAAATATCGTTAGTAGTATGAGCAAGTAGGGATCGTTCTAGGCCGGGGATTAAGGGTACCTGAGATATGAAATTGTTAGACACAAACATATTCACATATATACAAGAAAACGTCACACATATGGGGGGAATAGGGTTCGGCAGCCCTAGGGCTGCCCTATACTAAGTACGGCATAAAAACAGAAAAATAAAATCCTAGGTCTACTATATACAAGTTTGATCATCATCTCTCACGCATCACATAGCACAAAACACAATTTAACACAAAGATTCATATGCAAGAAAGTAAGAGACAAGTATTAGCATGCTCAAAACTTAACTTAGTTTCGACCACAATTAGAGCGATTAGCCTTTTAACCAATTGTTAGACATCTAATGTTTTAAGATCATGCTATTCGCCTTCGATCCTAAAGTTTATGCTAATCCGGTTTTACGCGTTTTAACATTTAAGCGCAAGAGTCTAAAATCGAAAACATGTAAACAAGTAAGGTTGTCAATCATCTTATTTAGCATGCAAGTTCTAAGATTAATAGCCCTTAGTGAATAACACAAATCATAGAGTCCGTCAGGTCCATCTAGTTTGTAATTACCCTAGCAGATTAAACCTAATACCTAGATTATGTTCAAAGACAACACCAAGTATCGATTTTCATGCCCTCACCTTAGATTACTAACCAATTTAAATCCTAAACATGCTTCTAATACCACTGCTCTAATTATCTAAACATACAAAAACCATGTATTAAAAATCGCACAAGTCATCACATAAACTTCAATGAAAATTGCAATTCATGCTCATCATACAAAACCAAACGAAACAAAGTATTTTTTTATAACAATACATGTGACTAAACCGAAATTAAAAACACAAGTCATAGGGATGGATCACACTTTAGAAACCTTGGAGAGCTTCGTCTTGGTGTGGTGGAAGAGGATCGGCAGTAGCTAGGCTAGGGATAGGGATCGGTGGTGATTGGTGGTGGTGATTTGGTGACTTGGTGTTTCTAGGGTTTTGGCTTAGAACTTTGAGTAGGAAATTTGGTAGAGTTTTGGCTAGTGCTTTGCAAGAGATGAGATGATTTTTCTGAATGAAAAGTGGGGGTATATATAGGGGAAAAAGGAGAGAGGCTGCCGGCAGTCCCTTAAGCCAAAAGGGATTCAGAAAACCTAGTTCATTAAGGTTTTGCAACCTTCCTTTCTTAATCCAATTAGGTTTTCTTTTCTGAATATTTTCTTCAAGGCTTGGACTTCACATCTTCATGGACTTCTTATGTGGTCTTGGACTTCATTTGACATGCCTTGGTCCATCGAAAAATGCCCCAATTGCTGGCAGCACACAAAGGCATACAATCTGCCAGAATCGGCAGCTTCTCCTAGTGTGACTAGGAGAACGTCTTTCTTCAAGTTTTTCTTCAATGCCATGGCCTAGTGTCTTCCTCTTCCCTTCATAAAGCTTGGACCATCTTCACATATGCATTTGTACATCATTTGGTCCATCAAAAACAGAAAACACAAAAAGGGGGCAGTAGGTTCCTGGAATCGGCAGATTTGACCTTGTTGCAGTAATTCCGACATATCTCCATCCGTGGAGCTCCGATTGATGCGATTCCAAGTCTCACGTAAACTAGACACATAGGGCCATCTCCCCATAAAATATCTCGGCCAAATTCCATGCAAGTCGTCGGGAATGATTTTTCGAAGTTGAGACACAGTCCCAGGAATTTCCTGGAAGCCCCTGGATTGGAATGTTCGGATTGCCCTTTTGCAGCCAACTTCTGGGCGACTTCCCGAACTCCGATTGATCTGAAATTTTAACACAACATTCCTCAGCATATGAATATTAAGCACGCCAAATTTCATAGAATTTGGACAAGGATAGATCACAGTTTCATTCATCTCAAAATCACGAAAAAGACATATTTTGCATTATTTTCCAGATTTCTCAAACTTAGTCATTTTTCGGATAATTAACCATTTTTCACCAAACTTTACCAAATTTGACACTAATTAAATTATGACTCTATCTTAGACAAATAAGGGTTAACCAAAGCATAAACGAGGGCATAAGCAAATAATATCGTCGCACATTGTGCTCCTATCAGGCAGGACTGCCGAACCTTTTCTAAACCCCCAATGTGTTTCGTTTCAATGTTTCATATTTATATGTGTATATGTGTTAATGCTTTGAATTTCGATTGCCCTTCTTGATCCCCTGACAGAACGATCCATACATATCATGTACTACTAACGTTTCTTATAAGGTATTTAAATTGCGTGTTGTTTAACCCCGATTACGCAACTCGTCACTGAAATATAAAATGTGGGTGAGGGCAAACTTCCGTACTTCCTATCATGATAGATAATACATTAGTTATTTTGATCAATAATGACCGTAGACACATGTAGTGGTGGAACCTCAAACTTGCCTTTGAGGGGGACAAATTAAAACTAATAAATTTTTAGTCTACAATAAAGTTCAAAGATACAAACAACTCTTGAGTAACAATTCTCTCGGGAAAAAAAAACTATTGAATAACAAAAAAGAAAAACTGCCTTTTTCCCCCGAGCCCTCATTTTCGAAGCCAAATACAGTATTACTCTCCTTCAAATGTACTCACTATCGTCTATCATGTAATTAACTACCTTACATGTGGGGCACCAAAACGTCTTCATAATTGGTACGGAAGGCAACTAAATTTTTTGACAGTGTTAAGGTATTCTGAAGGGTTTTTTTTAGGTCCAATGACTAATCCCCAACGTATGTGAAATTTTTTAGTTGTGCATTAATGTAGCATTATACATGTAAAACTACCAATTTTGTGAGGTGCAAATTAGTGCCGCGTCACACCTATAATAGGCAGGGGGACTCTCATCCAGAATGCTAGATCACCGGTAGTAATTAGAGAAAACACAATGGCGTAGCTAGGATTTTCCTTTAGAGCTTCTTCAGCAGACTCTCTATTATAACTTAGCTATTTTGGATAACATATTTAGTTTTTTACGAAAAATACCAGCTATATCAGAGCATCTTCAGCAGACTCTCTATTATAACTCATTAGCTACTTTATAGAGCATATTTAGTTTTTTACGAAAAAAAACAGCTATATAGACTCTTTATTATAACTCTATGTTAACTTTTAGCTATCTCGCTAGCCAAATTTGGAAAGTGTGATAGCTAAAAGTTAAAACATTTAAATTTAATACATTCCTTACATGTAGTTATATATAATTTATATATACATTTAAATCACTTTTTATTCATTTAATAAATATTTTAAATTCAGATCAAACTAAAATAGAGAGAATTGATACAGACGTATTTTTAAAGTGGCTTGCCAAAATGACTTTTTAGCTATTTGGCTAAAATTTAACTAAAATATAGCTAGTATTGCTGAAGATGCTCTTAGAGAGGTCAAATTTTATATATCAAGAAAGTAAAATTATTCCGGTCATTCTCTAGTAATAACACAATTGTTTTCTGCCTTTCCTATCTTTCGTCCGGAAGTATTGTATTTCTTGTACTAATACTAATATTGAAAGACCATTAAATCATCTTGAATAAATTTCAAGAACAAAGATGTGTGATACATATAGAAAAGAATATGTGCTTCAATTTAGCTTATTAAAGAGGAAAAAAAATTGTGGGAATAAAAGTACATATAATTAAAAAAGGTAAGTGTTTCTGCACAAACCCTGGGGCCTGGTAGAGACAGATAAATTTTCGTACTATCTCCTGCAAACCTGCTTACTAAGGGGAATACCGGGCGGGCCGGTCTTCTCCTCTCCGATGCCTAAGTTAGTATAGTTGGAATAGATATAACTTAAGCACGTATATAAGCGGTAGGAAGGATCAGTTACCTATTAATGAGGGTAGTTGAGGCCCTTATATAGGTGGCCAGGAGTGAGGTCTGGCCTTACCCTTCGATGTGGGACTGGTTCCCTTCTGTTTGCACATCAAAGGGCAGCTTTGGTGACCTCTTGGGCAGGCAGGAGCCCCCGGACCCCGGGCCCCTGGTAGCAGGATGGACTGCTGGACCCCGAGGCCGGGTTATGGTGATCCTGTCCCGGGCCCTGCGCCGGCCCCTGGTGCACTAGCTGCGGGTCTGCGGGCCTGCTGTAGCCCCTCTGTGGCTACTGTCAACAAGTCCCCCAAGTTCCCGGTCAAGTGCAATCTTGAATGGGGACTTAATCTGTCTTGCCCTTACCCTTGCCCTGCAGACCCGCAAGGTTACCAACCCAACGGTGCCCAGTCCCCCAAGTCCGCGTTGAAGATTGGGCGTGACCGGGGTGAGTACCTGTTACCGATGGTGAGCAACAATTTATGAGTGCGTTTGCAATATTAGTACTGTGCTCAAGTGTTGTGGTGCTATGAGCATGGAGTGGGGTGAAACCCGGAAAGTATATGAGATGATGCCATGCAATAGATGTGTGCATGGAATGATAATGGAGCGTTGAAATCCGCCATGTAATATATGTGTGCATGGAATGATGATGGGGCGTTGAAATCCGCCATGCAATAGATGTGTGCATGGAATGATGATGGGGCGTTGAAATCCGCCATGCAATAGATGTGTGCATGGAATTTCGACTGGGCGCTCTGCCATATCGGTACGAAGCGGAGTTCACTGGGCCTCTACCGGGCGTTCTGCCAAATCGGTACGAAGCGGAGTTCACTGGGACCTCGACCGGGCGTTCTGCCATATCGAGACGAGTCCATATTGCTAGGCTGCGACCTCGACCGGGCGTTCTGCCAAATCGGTACGAGTCGGAGTATGGGACCTCGACCGGGCGTTCTGCCATATCGCGACGAGTCCATATTTCTAGGTTGCGACCTAGACCGGGCGTTCTGCCAAATCGGTACGAGTTGGAGTATGGGACCTCGACCGGGCGTTCTGCCATATCGCGACGAGTCCATATTGCTAGGCTGCGAGGCGGTGGCCCCGGTGTTGCGGTCTGCTGTGGCGCCGGTCAACACTTGCTAGTTCTTCTCAGCTTGTGTTGGAATAAGCGTTGAGGCAATGGGGTGGCGTTGAGGTGACAAGTCTCGCCGTAGAGCCCCAGATTGATCGCAGTTCAGTGCGATGCAGGGTTTTTATCATGTTGGACAAGAGTACATGTGTTAGATGTAAACTCACTCGGGTGTATAAAGCCCATGCCGGTCGAATGTTCTCATGATCGGGGTCGTGCCATGGAGCCGGGTGGACCTCGACCGGGCATCCTGCCATATCGAGCCGAGTCCCCCAGTGAGATGCCATGGGGCCGGGTGGGTCTTGTTCCCGGAAAAATGCTCTCGAGCCGGTTGGATGATCATAACCGGTGAGATGGTCTCGCGTCGGTTGAATGTTACGTAACCGGTGAGATGCCATGCAGCCGGTTGAATGATACCTAACCGTGAACTGCCATGGTACCGGATGGATGGCTCGTACCCGGAACAAAGCTCTCGAAGCGGTTGGAAAACTCATAACCGGTGAGATGCCATGCAGCCGGTTGAATGATACCTAACCGTGAACTGCCATGGTACCGGATGGATGGCTCATACCCGGAACAAAGCTCTCGAAGCGGTTGAAAAACTCGGCGGTGAGAGATGCCATGCAGCCGGTTGAATGATACCTAACCGTGAACTGCCATGGTATCGAATGGATGGCTCATACTCGGAACAAAGCTCTCGAAGCGGTTGAAAAACTCGGCGGTGAGAGATGCCATGCAGCCGGTTGAATGATACCTAACCGTGAACTGCCATGGTACCGAATGGATGGCTCATACTCGGAACAAAGCTCTCAAAGCGGTTGAAAAACTCGGCGGTGAGAGATGCCATGCAGCCGGTTGAATGATACCTAACCGTGAACTGCCATGGTACCGAATGGATGGCTCATACTCGGAACAAAGCTCTCGAAGCGGTTGAAAAACTCATAGCCGGTGAGAGGTCTTCAAGCCGGTTGAAAGATCATAACCGGTGACTTGCAGTGAAGATGCCATGCAGCCGTGGAGCCTGGGGAAGTGGTGGGGGGGGGGGGGGGGCCTGACGCCTCGGTTCCCGCTCCTAACTCCCTTACCTGTCGCCAGCGTGCGGGACAAGTGGCTGACATGCATTTAAAGAGGAAGTCCATCAGTCCCATCAGTTATGATGGCGTGGGCAGTTTACTGATGCTGGGACACGTGTTGATAGGGAGCGGTCTGAGATGGAAGGTCTGGATTCGCGAGCATTTGAATTACTTTGATTGCGTGTTTTGGGGGGATTACAAACGCCTAGGGCATCGAACCTCTCTATAAAAAGGGCCTGCTCTGCCTTCTTCATTCTGTTTTGCTTCTTGCTCAGAGAGACTAAGAGAAAGAGAGAAATCCGGCGAAAGCTCTGTGGAGGTGCCCCGCGACATCCGTTGCCTCAAGTGCTCTTTTACTCCTCCTATCATTGCTCGCTGCTTTCGCAGGGCGGACTTTCCTCGGTTGAGCATACTAATCGGTAAGTTCTTGCTTTCTTTGCCTGGTGTTGTTCTTGTTTTTCTTTTCGGTGTTTTTGCGGCGGAGGGAATGGATCTCTGTCGCCGACTGAGTTGTTTTAAGCGGAGCGTCTGCGGTAGACTTGGGGAGGGGCCGCATAGGGCGCTGTTCTAGCCTGTTGCTGACCAGCGCTAGGGTTTTGTTTTTTCTTCCCCTTAGGTTAAAAATGTCTTCTGCAAGTTCTGATGGGGCTTCCGAATCGACCGACAGGCGTCCCATTGTGGATGATGAGGAAAGACTGGAGGACTGGCTCGGTTCGGAATCCCTGGTGTCTGAAGCCGCTGACCGCTCCCGGAGCGGGGCTTCGCCTTCCGGGTCCTCAGGTTCTGAGGAAATACCGCACGGGGTGCGCCTTGCTGGTGCTCCGCCCGTGAGCTACACTATCGGTAGAGGGAAGGGTGCCGTGGTGTGCGATGAGCCGGAGGGTAGCATGAATCCCGGAGAGATTGCTGCGTTTCGGGAGACGTGGAGTATCCCGGATGAGGTGGCGCTACGGCCACTGAATCCAGGAGAGTCAGCCTGTAACCCTGAGGCAGGTTGGGTTGCCGTGCATCTAGACCAGTTTCGCCACGGGTTCTCGCTCCCGCTGCCAAACTTCGTGCAGTACATGCTCAGTGCACTGCAAGTATCTCCCGCGCAGCTTCCAGGACTCCAGTGGAGGCGACTGCTGAGCCTCGGCTGCCTGTACGAGTTTTCCAGAATGAGTATGCCAACGGTAAACGAATTCCGGGCACTGTACAGGTTATCATACTCGAAGAAGCGAGGGTCCCGGGGTTGCCTGTCCTTCAGCGCCCGATATTTTCAACCTATCATCACCAATATGCCCACCTGGGTGGATAACAACTGGAGGAAGAAGGTGGTGATGGCGGGCGGTAAGTGGCAGAAGAGGAGTAAGATGTACTGGGTTCCTGGTGCCTTCCAGCCCCTTGGGGATCAATCGTTCGAGCTGTCCGAGTTGGAGCAGGAGAGGATCACGACCATACTCGGATGTTGGGATGATCTCGAACGGAGCTCTTACAACTTCATCCGGCGAGAAGTGCTGGAGCATTGCTGTCTTAGGCGAGATCCCGGTGCGTAGCAAGTGCTAGCGGTGATACTTTTGCTAACTTTTAAATGCTAACCTTTGCTCGTCCTGCAGGTGCATCTTCCCGGGCGGTCATCAAACCCGAAACCACCCTATCCATGAACGGTGAAGAACTTCTCGCGAAGCTGAAGGAGAAAGGCGAGGCCGTTTCACGGACCTCAGTGGACGAGGAGTCCGGTTGGCTTACGGTTCATCCCGAACCGCAGGCCATGGATGTCGAGGACGAGGGCTACGTCCTGGGGCGTGTGAAGAGCATCCTGCTGCGCCCAAGGCGGGACCCGGTAAGGGCAAGACTACCGGGGGGTCACTGAAGATTCCCGGTGGAGTGAGCCGGATTCCATACCGGTCGGGGTCAGTCCCGCTCGTCACCCGGATCACCCGTTTAGGCGCGCGATCTTCTTCGCCTGACGGCCAGGGTGAGAAGAGGCGGAGGATCATGGACGTTCCTCCCTCCACGCTGGTGACGCTGACCGGTGGGTCGTCCGGTGAGAATCTGGCCAAACGGCTCAAGGTAACCAGCGGTGCATCGAGTTCTGCTGGGGAGAAGGCTGCCGCTGCCCGGCAGAGTAGCCCGCGCCTGTGGAGGGGGAAGCCCGGAGAGTGCACTCGCCCGGCAGCTGGCGGCAGACTTAGCCGGCCTTGGTCTGGACAGGGCTGAGGTCACCGGAGCCTTGGCGGGCGGGAAGCGCCAAAAGTTCAAAGAATCGGTCCTGCAGGTAAGAATTGCCCGGTGCCATTGTACCGTTCGAAACTCATTTCCTCTGTTGCTTGCTTAACTGGCTCTGTTGTTATGCAGCTGCTGTACAATCTGTACCAGCCCGATCCGAGCGAGGAGCTGAAGAGGCAGGTGGCCGAGCTGACAGAAGCCCGAGAGCGGCTGGAAGCAGAGAGGTCTCGGCTGGAGCGGGAGAAGGCCAGATTGTAAGAGAGGGCCAAGAAGCAGGTGGCCAAGCTAGAGGAGCAGGTCCGGAGCCTGGAGAGGGAGAAGGAGTTGGCTGAGGAGGAGAAGGCCGAACTGGAGGCCAAGGTGGATGAGCTCCAGGTGGGAGCTGCCGCTGTGCACGCCGCCTCTGCCGCTGCGGCCGGGGAAGAGGACCCGGAACTGTACGAGCGGGTTGTTCTCAGATACCATGAGAGCGATCAGTTCCTTCAGATCCTGGAGAAGGCCAGGGAATCGGGCATCGCGGATGCGTACACGGAATGGGAGCAGAAGGGGTACCTGGATACTTCCCGGATGTCGAAGGCTGCTGATGAAGATATTCATGAGCAGTCGGATATCCATGAGCAGTCGGCGGAAGAGCAACCGGAAGGGGATGGTGGACCTCAGATTGCTGAAGGCACGGCTGCTTCATCCGGAGAGGCTGGTGGATTGCCCGCTGAGGGTGGAGGCGTAGCTCCTTAGGATTTTGCCCTTGCTCTTTTTGTAAACTTGCCGGAACGGCCTCTGCTTGTACTGTCCCTTGACTATGAATATACTTGAATCGATGGAGCCGGTAGAATTTTTCTTGAAAGTAGTTTGTATATACATCTTGATGTTACAATGGTCGAACCGGCGATATGCCAAACTAACCGCTTGGAGGCTCGGTGAGTCTACCAGCCCCGGTCTTGCTCCCGGTCGGGATCTGCTCTCCTTTCCCCTATATACCGTTGGAGCTGGCCGTTACTAATCAAACCCTCCACCGCTGTTTTGAGAGCACAACACTGGCTTGTTCGATGAGTAGCCTCATCATGATAGGAGCAGTACTTGCCCGTTTGCGCCGTGGTAAGCTTCCCCTTTGGGTACTTTCTCCTGGGCGGTGGTGGAATGATGTTCCCGTTCTCAAGCAAAATGTCCTCATACGAAGAGGTGAGAGCGGTGAAAACCTCTTGACCGGCCGGTTGTGCTGGCATGATTGCCAGGGGGCGTTCTTGCAGGTACTGCGCCGGCTTGTGCTAGTTCTGGGGCTTATCATGATAGGGCCTTTGCTGCCGTTGCCCCCAATTTCTGCTGGGCCGGCTCGGTCGGGCGGATCGGTTCTCGGTCCGCTGGCTGGTCTTGTCTTCTTGGCGGGGTAGGGGGTGCTCTTCCCGGGGGTGGTCTTCTTGCTGCTGCTCTTCCCGCTTCCTCTTCAGCAGGTGCTGCCCGTACGTCTCGTGATCGGCCTGGGCGTGCCGGATGGCCATTGCCATCAACTTGTCATACCCCTGCGGGAGTTCCACCCGCACGGCGTAGGAAAATTTTCCCGGTCGGAGCCCTTGCTTGAACGCCATCTCGGCGATACCTTTGTCAAGGTTCCGAACCCCGGCCGTTGTCGTCTGCCAACGGTTGACGAAAGTCCTCAATTCCTCGCCGGGCGCTTGCATGAAGTTGAAGAGGATGGTCGATGTGCGGGCTCCCTCGACCCTGAGGATGAAGCGGCCTACAAACCGGTCGGCCAACTACTCGAAGACCTCGATTGAATTTGCCGGGAGCTCATAAAACCAGCTGAGCGCCTCCCCAGATAGAGTTTCCTGGAAGATGTTGCAGCATACTGCATCGGAGTATCCCTTGGCGCATGTCTGGGACCGAAAACTATGCAGGTGCTGGTACGGGCAGCCAGACCCTGAATAGGTGAGCTTGAGGGACTTCTGGTTACCAGACCTCCCCGATTCCATAACCCTGTGCGAAAAGGGGCCCATGCGCTCGTTGAACCGTGCGCCTTCCATCGGCCGTGCCGCTCTTCTCTCGCTGGCCTCCATTTGGGCCTTCAAATCCGACACAGTGTCGGCGAGCATCTGCAACGCCCGTGCAGTCGAGGTCACGGTTTCATCCTCGAACGAAGTGTGGGGCTGGCGAGGCGTCGGCGTGCTCTTTAGCGGGGCCCTGCCGGCCGGTGAATCTACTCGCCCGGGATCACTGGGCCTACCGCCCGATGACTGTCCCGCTTCAAACTGCTGAGATCGAACTGGCGGGGGTGCCTGTGCCTTGACCAAAGCGTCGTTGCGCTGTTGTCCTCTCTCCAGGGCGGCTACCAGGGCAGCGTTCACCGCCTCCATTTCTTCATACCGAGCATTGGACTTGGCTCTATCCCGGTCGCCCTCCTCACGCAGACGACTGACCTCTGCGGCCATTGCCCGTATCTCTCCCGCCATACTGCTCTGGTCGGGGCTGTACGTGGTATATCGGTCACTGTTGCAGCGCGGGCTCTCCTCTCGGTCACTCGGATCATCCGAGAACGTCAGAGAAAAGCCCCGGTGAACAGGCCTGTCTTCAGTTGCCGGGCCTTTGCCGCGCGAGCTGTCGTGGTTTGGCCCCGGCGTGCCGGTCGGCCTCCCACAGCTCCCCCCTTCCTGATCGCCCTGGTCGCCTCGCTGCTCTCGCATAACGACCGGGGTGGAGACAAGCGTTTGCACTGGTGCAACACGCTGCTCCTCGGTGGTATTTCTTTCCTGTCTTGCTTCTGAACTCTCTGCCATCGATAGTGCTTACGTGGTTTCTTGTCCAAACTTCCCACAGACGGCGCCAATTGTTTCTGCACAAACCCTGGGGCCTGGTAGAGATAGATAAATCTTCGTACTATCTCCTGCAAACCTGCTTACTAAGGGGAATACCGGGCGGGCCGGTCTTCTCCTCTCCGATGCCTAAGTTAGTATAGTTAGAATAGATATAACTTAAGCACGTATATAAGCGGTAGGAAGGATCAGTTACCTATTAATGAGGGTAGTTGGGGCCCTTATATAGGTGGCCAGGAGTGAGGTCTAGCCTTACCCTTCGATGTGGGACTGGTTCCCTTCTGTTTACACACCAAAGGGCAGCTTTGGTGACTTCTTGGGCAGGCAGGAGCCCCCGGACCCCGGGCCCCTGGTAGCAGGATGGACTGCTGGACCCCGAGGCCGGGTTATGGTGATCCTGTCCCGGGCCCTGGGCCGGCCCCTGGTGCACTAGCTGCGGGTCTGCTGTAGCCCCTCTGTGGCTACTGTCAACAGTAAGTAATCCTTGAAAGATTTGTATTGAGTAGATTAAGTATAATAATAATGCAAACTTTTATTTCATTCCATTAATGTTTAAGAATATGTAAGCCTAATTAAGAATTTTTCAAAATTTAGAGGGGTAATTTCTATTTCATTCTATAAATTTTCAAGGATAATTAACACTAAATAAAACATTCTTCAAGTTTGAGAAGGTGATCAATTTACCCTTCTCGCCCTATGCTGCCTACGCCCATGCGGAAGCATGTGGGTGACCTTAGAGGGCAAAAGGAAATCTGTTAACTTGGTGGTCGTGGTGGCTAACCAACGGCGGTGCGGCTTGTGTTAAACAGGGACAAGCGTGGTCCGTGGATCCCCATTGTACCAATACTGTCCCAACTTAACCACCTTTAAGGTGTTAGGTTTTAATCACAAAAAACCTCGGTACAATTGGGTACTATCCACTGACTTATAAGTTGTATTTTATTTGTCACTTTTCTGATGTGGGATCTCTCTTCTTCAACACTCCTCCTCACATGCAACCTATTTTTTTTTAGAGCTGCACATGTAATTCATTCGGTCGAATTCCTACATCGAAAATTGGTATATGCGGATTTGGTCCAATTTCCACATCGGAAATTGGTATATGCGATCTAAGGGCCACTGCGGACACTTGGTATAAAACGAATCGGAATTTCTCCAATGACAATTCGATGCACCCAAATTTGGGCTCATTATGCTTGGAGAAACCCCATATGATTAGGGAAGTAATTGGAGAGGGACTCACTCTGATACCATGTTAAACAACGACAAGCGTGGCCGGTGGATCCCCATTGTACCGATACTGTCCCAACTTAACCACCTTTAAGGTGTTGGGTTTTAATCGCAAAAGGCCTCTGTACAATTGGGTACTATCCACTCACTTATAAGTTGTATTTTATTTGTCACTTTTCTGATGTGGGATCTCTCCTCTTCAACAGCTTGTTGGCCGATGGTGCATTCATTTCACAGTCTCGGTGAAGGCTTTTTGGAGTGTAGCTCTGACTATCTCAATTAGCGTTTGCTTAACATGTCATTAAGGTTGCTTAATTGGTGTTATTGGAACGCAGGTGGCAGCAAGCCAGAAAGTTGATGCGTACCAAGTGACCTAGGGTTTTTCGGGCCCAAAAATAGCAATTCTAGAAAAGCGAAGATGACAGCGAGTTGGCGACGCCTTTCGAATCGGAGACCTTCTTCCGACCCCAGTAGTATCCCAAATCAAAATCAAAATAAGCAGATTCTTAACTCAATCAACATATTCTCAACTCAATCAATTAAACCAGAAGAAGAAGAGTACACAGAAAGAACTCGAAGATACCCGATGCAGTGATCTGGAGAGAGAGAGAGAGAGAGAGAGAGAGAGAGAGAGAGAGAGAGAGACGACGACGACGACGACCGGGGGTGACGACGGGGACAAGGGGCGGCGACGGGGCGACATGGCGGGGAGACGGTGGCCGGGGACACGAGGTGGCGACAGGGACGGGGACGGGCCCGGTGGTCGAATCGGTTTAGGGTGGAGGAAGATGAGGAAGAATGAAATTAGCCTGAGCAAGCATCTGTAGGGATTGATGTAGGGATTTTTTTTTTTTTAATATATATTAGGTATTCCGGCCGGGCCAAGGTTTCGGTCCCAAAATATTTAGAGCTCGAGCGCGGACAAAAATTACTCTTTTCGGGCCGGTCCTTCATCGGACCGGTCCTAAATATTTTAGAGCTCAGCCCGTGTCGACCTTTTTTCGGATTTTCGGGCCGAGCTTTCGGTCCTTCGGGCCCAAACGCCCAGCCCTAGGTAAAGGGATGATTTGGTGTAACACAATTGGGCTCCTATTAATTTTCGGAAAATGCTAAGAACCCCAAAAATTTATACAAAAATTATATACCAAATGATGTGGCATGTGCCACGTCATCATTTTGATTCCAAATATTTTTCAGCAAGGTATTAATAAAAATCAACAATCAAAATAAAATAAGGAAATTTTCTAATTGAAAAAAAAAGAAGGAAATTTTGATATTGAAAAACTTCTCAAGAATACTTTGAAATATCTAAATTTCTCCAAAATATTTTCAAACAACTGCATGAACGTGATCAAACTTGGATTCCTTCTCACATCATCTATTTTATTAAGAAAATAAGGAATTATTGTTTGTTTGACGATGAATTAAGAGGTTGTGGCTCCTCCACCTTTGAAAGGTAATTCAATGCAGAAAAGCTTCACCCAAATATTTCCTCTAGGTATGTTCTGAACATGCCAACTTCCATTGTTTCCATCAACAATATTATAGGGTTTCCATTAACAAGATGATTGGCATATATAAAAGTTGTTTTGCAATATTGAATACGCTCTAGAAATAGTGATGATCAGTCTTTGGATTAGTTTAGGTTAATTTCATGGAGTCCTTTTTTTTTCCGGATATAAATCTCATGGAGTCTTTTGCTCCGATAAGAAAATTGTTTTATTATCATTAATATTACTTTTTAAGATAATTGAAAAATAAAAAATATATGATGTGCTAGAAATTATTGAATTGAAGTTGATGACATGGTACAAATGTAGGATGCCTGATGCCATGTAATTTGGTATCAGTTTTTGGTAAAAAAATTTGGTGCATGTAGCACTACTCTTTATTTTCTCGGGCTAAAAAAAAAAAATGAATAACACAAGTAACACGCAGGAGTCACGTGCCACTAGAACAGAAAATGAAAAAGAGAATATTTGACTGATAACAAGTGGCGGGATGCTGCATACAAACGTAAGAAACTCAATCTCTCTCTTTTCTTCTCTCTCTCCACCGTTTTAGCGGCGATCCGATACCTCCGTTTCAGACTTTCCAAACCCAATTCAACAAACTGGGGAACCAAAAAATCAAAAATAAAAAAAAATCTAGGTTTTCCTTTCACGAGAAAGCTTTTGACAGCAACACAAACACCACCCCCAAACACAACCCCCAAACACAACAACCTCGTCTCTCGCACCCATCATCGTTTTCTTGTATTCAATGCCTTTCTCTACCTTTTCCTTCTCTTTCCCTTCACTCCTGTGACCGCCATTAAAATGCCTCAGATGCATGTCTCTTATTCTTCTCTTCTATTGCCTCTGTGTGGCACCCAGATGAGCTTCTGCATTTGTATCCGTGATTATTTGGTTTGATCAAGAAGAAAAGGAAGAAGAGAATTTTGGTGAGGAGGATGGAGAAGAAGAAGTACCCGATAGGGCCCGAGCACTACACGCTCTACGAGGAGGTCGGCCAAGGTGTGAGCGCCTCTGTACTCCGTGCTCTATGTAAGCCTTTCAATGAGGTTGTCGCCATCAAAATCCTCGACTTCGAAAGAGACAATTGTGATCTGGTACCAAATTCAATATGCCTTTTCTTTGTCTTGTAATATTTCCTTTCTTATTGGTAATTTGATCCATGAATCATGATCACTATTTAGGTTTCTGCTAGGATATATTGATTTAGCTATTGCCTATGTATAGCTGGTTTTAGCTTATCATTTGGTTTGAGAATTAAATTGTGCACGGGTTACTTGCTATGCAATAATGAATGGGTACTTGGAGAAGTTTATGTAGTTTGTAGTTTGGGAGATAGAGAACATATAGCTTAGTTTTATTGATAATGATCCGATTGGGAATGAGATAAGTTGGGTACGTATTTGCCTAACTGATCCATGAATGGTACTAGTTGTAACTTTGTTCGTATGTTCTTGCTTTGTACAGAATAATATATCACGTGAAGCGCAAACAATGATCTTAGTTGATCATCCTAATGTCCTCAAATCACATTGTTCCTTTGTTAGTGATCATAACTTGTGGGTTGTCATGCCTTTTATGGCTGGAGGTTCTTGTCTTCACATTTTGAAAGCTGCATACCCAGATGGTTTTGAGGAAGTAATTATAGCCACTATACTACGTGAGATTCTGAAGGGTTTAGAGTATCTACACCATCATGGCCACATTCATCGAGACGTCAAAGTAAGCTTTTTTTAATTATTATTTTTTTTCACCCTAATTGTGATATAATATGTATGAACATATGAGTCGGTGTTTACTCGGTTCTGGAGTTATTTTTATGCTTGATTGCATGACTAGCATAACAAGTGTGGCAGGAATTATTTTTGTTTCATTACCGTAATGTTGGTAACTCTCTATATAATCCATCATATGACTGTCTTAAGTTGCAATTTTTATATAAAAGATATTAATTAAGTCTTTTTGGTTCCCAGAACATTTATGATTATTCTGACCAAAGAAAATATACATGTGTTGTGCCAAGTTTGTTACCTTGTCGTCTTCGATATACTATGAATTTTTGAACGAGGAATTACAAGATGCGTAACTTTTTATATGTGAGTTTTTCTAAGAAGAAGTCGTCAATGTATGTCTGTATCTGTATAATTAAGTGTCCATGCTGGTTCTAAGTTTCAATATCTAAAATCAATGGGAAACTAAGCTAAGTGCTCTTCTTCGTTTACTTGTTAAGAGATGGTTTAGTTTGTCATGCTATGGTGAGACAGGTACAATTTACTCTTCTTTATCCATTTCTAAACTACTAGTTGAAAAAGATAGCCTTTTATTGTCTTCAATATGTCAAGAACCAATCTGTCATTTGTGTAAGTATCATTTTATTTATTTCACTCCTATTATTGTTATAAATTTGTTCTCATCATTCTTAATGCTCGCAAGTCATATGTATACCAACATACGGTTCCGATAAGTTGTAGATTGAAAGAGCAAGTCATGTCCAATAGAACTGTTGCATTTTCCTGAATACATATTATTTTCAATTTGTATACATAAGGATATTACTTCCCGAGCCCCTCTTCTTGGCTTGGTGGTTTCTTTATTAGCAATGTCCATAAGGACCTAGGATCACCAAAAACAACAAAAAATTTTAATTTTACTATATGGAAGTATACGTTGTTATGTGCCAAACAACACACTTAAGTTTTCTATTGGTGAAGACTATGCTTATTCTTTTTTTTGTTAAATTTTTATTTTTAATGTAATTAGTATACAATTGCACACCTCAGCTCCTTTTCTTTGTACTATCTCTAAATCTATTATAGGCTGGGAATATCCTCATTGATTCACGTGGGGCAATCAAGCTCGGAGACTTTGGCGTCTCTGCTTGCCTTTTTAATAATGGTGATAGGCAGCGGATGCGAAATACATTTGTGGGAACACCTTGTTGGTATGCTTGCTTTTGCTACTTTATGAATTTGTCATTGGTGAAACCTTAACATATCCCACCAGAGGAAGTATCAACTAATAGAATTATAAGAATCATATATCTGAAACTTGAATCTAAACGGTCCATAAAGAATAAGCTTGACTTCTTGATCTTACTTTTCTCAATAGCTTTTGTTTACAAGCAACATTTTCTTTTAGGATGGCACCAGAGGTTATGGAGCAACTACATGGTTATGATTTCAAGTAAGCGTGTTTAAAATTTTTCCTACTATTACCATATAGTTTCTTTCTAATTGTTTCCCTTTTTATATTTTTTATGGCGTTAAGGTTTTGGTTGGCTTAATAATGTAGGGCTGACATTTGGTCTTTTGGTATAACTGCATTAGAGCTTGCCCATGGGCATGCTCCTTTCTCAAAGTATCCTCCAATGAAGGTGCTTATGAATTGATATTGTATCCTTCTATAAGCATCTTTGAGCACGTTATGAGTTCATTGAACTTAAAGATCTGCTGGTGGTAGGTACTGCTTATGACCTTGCAAAATGCACCGCCTGGTCTTGATTATGAAAGGGATAGAAAATTCTCCAAGGTACTATTGAAAAACATCATATTGATTTTGCCTCTCAGATTGTGGTTCCATTACAAGAAATGCTCATTTATTGTTCTTATTTTGCACATCTATAGTCTTTTAAGCAAATGATTGCTAGTTGCTTGGTAAAAGATCCTTCAAAACGACCTTCTGCCAAGAAGTTGCTGAAACATTCTTTCTTCAAGCAAGCTCGGTCAAATGATTATATTGCACGAACACTTCTGGAGGGGCTGCCAGCTCTTGGTGATCGGATTAAGGAATTAAAGGTTAGAAAGTAATTTTTCTAATGTGACCTATGAAACTTTGTAGATTTTTCACGCTATTTTGATGGAAAATTTGTACTAAAAACTTATGTCTTTCCAATTACAGAGAAAGGAAGAGTATATGCTTGCCCAAAAGAAAATGCCAGATGGTCAAAAGGAGGAACTTTCGCAGGCAAGATTTTGCTTTTAAAATCAATGAGAATATTTTTGGATAACAAAATTCAAATTGTAAATGTTTTTTTTTTTTTTTAAAAAAAATTTATTAAATAACTCACACACCCTTACATATGTCAATGAAGTTTGAACTCATGACCTCAACGTTGTCAGTTAAACTACTCAACGTTGTCATTTACATTAAACTGTAAATGTTTTGTTCAATTGTGGTTACTTTCATCAAGGTAATATTCTTTAAGATGGTTAGATTAGGTCACTTTTTAGATCATATTTAGAGGTTAGATATATTTTTTGTCATAATATAAATCTTGAAAACTTAATGAAGCGGCTTTCTATGTAATACTGATGATATATACAAGATATCTTGACAACATACCATCACTTTGTGATAAAGCATCACTATTATGCTAGTAGTTGTCTTTCAATTTTGGCATGTTAATTTTATGTTGGCTTAATCTGAATAAATGGCTGGGAAATTACTGTTCGAAACATCAACAGCGAAGATATTCATGTAATTGTATAGCAATGTTACATTTCAGTCACCAATAAGAGGTGACAGTTGAACATGATCATAAATTATGTTGTGTGTGTTAGTGTGTGGTTTTTTTTTTCTTTCTTTTTTTTCAGATTTTATGTATCTCAATTAACATTAACAATTTCTGTGTGTTTTTCCAAGTAAAACTACTAGAGCTCAGACTGTTGATATTGATTGTCTTCTTGTTATTTTATTGTGGTTGGCTTACTTCATATTGTTTGCAGAATGAATATAAACGAGGAATTAGTGGTTGGAACTTCAATCTTGAAGATATGAAGGCTCAAGCGTCTTTGGTAAACATCCATCTTGAATACTTATCAATCATTATATCATTATTGAAACTTTGGACGTGATTTAAAGTATGTTTTTCTTTATTTAGATTCAGGACGTTGATGACCCTACTCCTGATAGTAGTCAGTTGGGGAGTTCTAGCTCTTTGAGTACTCTTGATCCGCAACAAAAGCAATCACAATGTCAAAACTTATACCCAGTTGCAGACATGGTACTTCTTAGATTTGGTCGAGTTAGTTTTGCATTTTCAATTTTTTTTCCTTCTTTACTGTAAACAGTATTGTACAGATACATAGTTTGCACACATATCTCTAGTAATTAATTTTTTTTTTTGTGTGTTATTGCTCATAAATGTTGTTTCACAGGAAGATAATGATGTGCTTCGGAACCAACAAGCTCCTCTTGCATTTGTTAACACAACTTTTTACGATGCCGGGTAATTGTCACCTAAAAATTCTTTGCTGTGGTTTTGTCTTTCTCGCTCAAGTTATTTGAGTTTTGATTCCAAAAATCGAAAACAATCGCTGATATATGAGTAAATTGTAAGACTTATGCGTAATTTTTGAATATTTTCATATGCCAGAGTTAGAAATGACAAATCAGATGACGATTCTAGCATAGCTAGTTCTGGCCATGAGCTACATATGTCCAGGACCTCTTCACCTCATAGCCTTGAAAGCAATTTGAGTGAAAAGGCTCATGTAGATAATATTGGAAGAATGATGGATCCTATGGCTGGGAATCCTCATCATAGAAGGCAATTCTCAACAGGCAGTTTTATTATATCAGAAGTCGGTGATACAGTTACAAAAGGAGAGAGGTATCTCTCTCTCTCTCTCTCTCTCTCTCTCTACTAATTGTCATTCCCTACTCAAATTTTGGTTCCGCATTCTTGCCAAGTATATATAAATGCTATAAAGTCACCATGAATTGCTATACCATTTGTACTATCATGCATAGTTATGTGAAGTTGTTATGGTGTAAAATGCTACTTTTGTTTAGTGTACCAATTCAGTTGGTAGCAGATTACTCTGAAACTCTCAAAATCTTTTTAGAGGAACCTGAAATTTATAATATCCACTAGAGTTGGGATCAATAAGAGATTTCAACAAAAATGTAAGTGATCAAAACTGAAGTTTCCATGAATGCATGGAAGGTGTCAAAATACTTAACATAAGAACTGCAATATTTTTTAAATCTCAAGAAATCACCCAATGTGCTTTACTTTCCATAGAACTTTTAACAATAGTTTCCCATGTGGTTTTCGAATCCATGAGTTATGATTCCTAATTTGTCTTCATTTTATTTTTTCTTATTTCACCAGATTTAGTTGATAATAAGAATCTTACTGGGAAATCTGTGAGATGCCATCTATTGCGTGTAGTCTTCGATCTTGAAAATGCTAATAAGAGGATAGTGCTTGTACGAGTAACTGCTCACTATTTTCAATTTTGTTCACAAATTAACTTGAAAGAAAACCATAGTCAGTCATTTATTATTCTTTTGTTAACTATTATATATATATATATATATATATATATATATCTTTCTTAATTTAACTTGAAATAGCTGAATTTTCAGCGAGAAACTGGAAAACCAGTTCCAAAATCATTCAGATGGCAATGCAGCAATTCCACAACTAGCAGATGATATGCTTGCAGAGGTTCCTCCTAAAGCATCTAAATCAGCAGGCATGTTTTAAGCTTTTCGATCTTTATCTTGAATTTATATTGGTATGTATATGTATTATATGCTTACGTTTGCAAGAAACCTAAATATTATTTCTAGACTGTTATATATAAAAAAATAGTTACCCATGTAAGGCACATCTTAGTTCTCCTTATCTGGTCTAATATTTTGAGAAATAGATATAGAACTCATATTGCATTAGACAAAAGGGTTTTAGAGTCTTTTGGTTGGAAATAGAAAGCTACAGCGTGTTGGGCTACAAAATAGCGTGGTAATTTGGTATACAAGATTTTCCTAACGAAACTTTTAACGGAGGATGCCTTTGCAGGGGCTTGATTACAATGGGACAGTTGTGGTGATTAGGGATCAAATTGACTCCTTGGAAAAGTATATATATGATTTATATTTTGAGGAATCACTTCTTTTACTACTAGCATTTCATTTGGTTGTGGCCAGTAGAGAATGAGGAGATAAGTTTGGAGTATTGTTCTATGTACCAATTATATCCATGTCTGTATCGGTTATAACCTGTTCAGAATGTGGCAGTTGTATCTTTGGTCTCTTTTTGTATCCAATGTGCTGAATTTTTAAAATTCTGGATAAATTTGAAGGCTATTCGAAGTGGTGATATCTTGTCCTTTTAATTTAAAACATTTAGTTGGATATTGTTTGACTTGATCGTAAATTATGGTTTTATTTGATTGATTTATGAACTATATCTTTCTTTTCACTCCATCTGAGATGATAGTGGCTAAGTAGTTTAAGTTGCAGATTCTTACTTAAACTAATGCTTACGGAAGGATTAGTAATTTGGTACATGCTAATATTTTTTATGGAGAAGGTGAGTAGCATTGCCGATCACCTGCTGGTTCATATGCAAGGTTGAGTCAGATATTCTGGCCTTTTAAACATGCACTCATTATGACTTCTGAAGGAATATTTTTGGTATAGGTAGACTTGGTGGAGAGTTTATTTTGGGCTTCCTTGTGGAGATTTTTGTACATATATGGTATTTGTGTTTGGGATTTCGGGGTCTAATCATGTCTTCTGTGATTTTGTGCTGTTGTATAATGTATTCGGTTTTTAGTTTTATGTTGCTTGCTGTTATAGATTTTCTAGAGCCTTTAGCTTTATGAAACAGGTCATATTGATTAATGTAAATACACAAACAAATATGATGGTCTGTGTGTGTGTCAAACCCTTAATTTCCTTAATAAGTAAGGTTATTGTTGATGCAGCCAATACTGATGAATTAGATGAGAAAGCAAAGACACCAGTTGTTCAGCAAAAAGGACGCTTCAAAGTCACATCGGAGAATGTTGACCTAGAAAAGGTTGTTTCAGTAAGTCCAGCTAGCTTTGAAATTTGTTTACAGCGAAGATTGTAGTTAATTTGCCTTTATTTTTAAATTTCTTTCAGGTCGTCCCTATTCCTATACTACAAAAAAGTCACAGCTTGCAGGTTCGTAGTTTTGAGGTTAGCACAATTGTGCCAAAGTACCTATTAAGTTCCTGTATTAGCTGCTTTGTCTTAGATTTTTATATGAACCTTGAACTACTTGTAGAGGATTAACATTTCCACAATAAAAGATACCTGCAAATAATGTGTCATCACTAGTTCACCACTCCTATGCAAGGCATCTGAACCTTTCTGTCAATATTATTGATACCTGACCCTATGAGAGTACCTAGCAACTCCTTCAGGATCATGTAGTTCTCTTATCTTCAGTATATCATACGGGGTACCCCTCCAAGATGTTGCCATGATTCAAATTCAGGCTGTGTTCTAAGTGAAACTTCTAGACATTCATATAACCTCATGGTATAAAAAGTGTGAAGAGAAGTTTTTTGAGATAATGTTTAAGGTTGCTATTTCCTTATGAATGCTACCTAGATAAAACTAAAACACAAAAAAGAAAGAAAAAAAAAATAGGGTGCATTATCTTATTTTAACATAAAACTCCTCTCTCGTTTGGTTTACTTTGTCAATGTTCGTATAGATATTACCTTTCACTGCAGTTTTAACCAGTCTAGGTTCTATAATTAAGGTAGCCTACATGCTTATAAAAACATCTTGCTGATTAGTCGTGGATAATACCCTAATAATTGAGGAATATACTAGGTACTACTTTTACTGAATTTCATATGGAAATGTTCCATGTATGTAGGTGATTAGCATGAATCCTGCAAATTCTCTGCAATCATCAGCTCTTCCATCACCTTCTGATGTCATCTCACCAGCTCTTCCGGGCTTTTCTCTTTTCCCCTTGTTAAACACCATTTTGCAGACAAATATTATACAAAGGGTATATGTTGGCCAATTATTTTATTTTCCCTACCTCAAAGGATGATACATGTTAATTCCTCTATATTCTGCTCAACAGGAGACTATTCTTACTGTATTGAAGCAAATTGTTGGAGATTCCACAGGTGGAATTCAATGTTGCCAGTTCATTTTAAACATTTTTCAGTCCCTATAGGCTTATCCTAACTTATTGTTTCAATCCTGATTTCAGCTAACCGTTCAGCTGATGGTGGATCAACCCAGGCTACTAATGGGACAGAGAAATCTTTGGTACATCCTAAAGGGTTTCATGCTTTCTCTCCATTCTACAATATAAAATCCGATGTAAACTCCAAAGGAATTAACATAAGAAGAATAAGATAAATAAAACTATCTTAAAGTGGCTCTAAAGCACTTGGCCATTTTCCAATATTCTTTTAATTGTGAGGTAATAATTAAAAATTAGAAAGCTCAAATAGCCAGTGAATGACTAGAATTTCTTGCAGTCTCACACTCTAGAGCCCTGTGTTTAACATTCCTAAGCTAGGTAGCCAGACCACCGGGTCAACGAACTTTAACAGTGACATTGGTATGTGATAAAATTATGTTATGAATTTACAATTGAAGTCAAATTTCACAGTTCCCAGTGGCGGAATAAAGAGGCACTTCCGTGGCTCCGTTAGGTACATTTTTCATAAAAACATAAAATCATATATATTGGCCCCATAAAGAGTCAAATATGACCTTTCATATGCGAAAAGCTGAGCACACATTATACTGCATATGTTGATATTAGGGACAAACCATATACTTGTGTTTAACGTAGGTACTTAGCTCACGTAATTTTTTTGTTCCTTTCTATATTAGAGCGTTTTATTATTTAGCGTTATTGAGTTGATGTTAATTAGGTGATGTTCGATACTTCACACACTAACATGTGTGTTTGGTTGCAGCCTCAAGCTAGTGAGAGGGAGACCGAATTAATTAATGAAATATCAAAGTTGCTTAAGAGGTATAAATCATGACAGACATATCCAGATTCATTGTTTTCTTCTTAACATGCTAATAATATTGGATGTTGGTTTGTTGTTCTGTGTAGGCTCGTGATTGCCCAAGATGAGCTACAAAAACTAAAATTAGATCCTGCCTGAAATTGAGGTTAAAAATCTCATGCTTTACTCAAACATCTCAATAACCTCTTGTTTTAGTCATGAATATAGTTTCTAATGCATCACTTTCAGGTACAATTCCATTATCCAAAGTGCTGGGATTCAAGTAAACATTTTGAAAACTGTAAGCAAGTAGGAAAAAAAAGAATATTTGACTAACAACATTATTAAGATACGAGGCATATGTCATTAAGGTGCTGATAATCTTCTTTCATAGGTTTCCCTCTAATTAAATTAGCTTCACCGATGATGTTAGCGCAGATCTCGATGTAAAGTTGTATATAGTTTAAATTTTTTTTGTAGAATTTTTTTTCATCATAAATTTAGTAATCTTTCCCATTGAAAACCTGCATCTTCATTTCATTGAACTTTTGATGATAAATGTTGTCGAATTCAATTAAGCAAAAATTTATGTTTACTTTACTTGATATTCTACTTTATTCCAAACATTTAGATTTTTGTGAATTCCTACTAATGTAATTGATATCAATTGCTACTACGTTTATTTTTTATTTCTTTCCATTACACTGATAACTCTATGTAAAATATCAATAATGTACTTGTATATCCAATTGTCTGCAAATCTTGATGTTACCACTCGACTCATACTTCTGTTTAATTTTCTAATTTCTATATATTTTCATCTCTTTCTTATTTTAGCCTCCTCCAACGATCGCATCATTTAGTTGCGATGTTATTGTTTCGTGTTTCTACCACGGTGGTTCTAGTTTTAGTTTGTGTTGATTGGCTATCACTTACGGATATTAAAGTTAACTAATATAATTTTTAACCTTCCTATCCCTCTAAATATTGTCTCTCAATTTCATATTTCAATTCCTCAAAAAGCAGTAAATGCTTAGCGTTTTGATTCTCTTCAAGTTGGTTGCACCCATGAAGCAAACTAAATGTTAATAGATTCAGCTGAGGGCTAATTTTATGTAATGAAATATTAAGTATTCATATGTATACCATGTTCGCCACTTGTCGCAGCATCTTGATTGATCTCCTTAAAGATTTCGGTTTCAGTTCCAGCTGCATTAGCGTTAACATAGCTTCGTCAACTTAAATCGGTTTCCAGAGAGTCGTTGGTTAAACATTGCTTATCGGAAGAAATGTCCATTGGCTCTGGACACAAAGCTATTCTACTATCGAAACTTAACTAGGATGGAAATAGAGCCCTCCAATTTCCAAACACTTCCATCTCAAATTGAAGCGAAACAAAGTTATAAGTTGATATTCTCAATGTTTTGTTGAACAAACAGGCTTATTGGTGATGATAATCGATATTCTCAATTGCTTTGTGCTTACTTCAATTAGAAAGATATGAATCAAGTTTATGAATTAATATAACACCGGTTTATGGTCTAAAAACTAGAGAGATTCTTAAGTAGGGCATTGTTGACAGTAGCCACAGAGGGGCTACAGCAAGCCCACAGACCCGCGGCAAGTACGCCAGGGCCCGGCCCAGGACTCAGGATCGGAGCACCAGCACCAGGCCTCGGGGCCCAGCGGTCTATCCTGCCTCCAAGGGTCCTGGGACCAGGGGCGCCTGCCTGCCAAAGAGGGCGCCAGAATATCCAAACAGAAGGGAACCAGTCCCACATCGAAGGGTAAGGCCAGCCCTCACCCTCAACCACCTATATATGGGCCTCGACTAACGCCATAAATAGGTAACTTGTCTCCCTCCCTGCTTACATACGTGCCCAGGTTATATATATTCCAACTATACTAACTTAGGCATCGGAGAGGTGAAGGCCGGCCCGCCCGGTATTCCCCTTAGTAAGCAGGATTGCAGGAGATCGAGTCGGATTCATCAAGTATCTACCAAGACCCCCGGGTTTAGGCAGAAACAATTGGCGCCGTCTGTGGGAACTCTGAACAAGAAGCCGTGCAAGCAACACCGCTGGCTGAGATTGTGGGAATGAGTCAAGAGAAAGGAACTACTGAGGAAGGGCGTATTACAGCTGTGCAAACGCTCGCCTCCACCCCTGTCGTCACGCAGGAGATGCGTGGCGAGCGGGGCAGCGATTTGGGAAGGAGCCGTGGAGGGCCCTCCGGTGATCCAGAGCCCCGCCACGAGAGCTCGCACGGGAAGGACCCGATAGAGGACGAAGGCAGCCCAGTGCTTCGTGGCCTATCCCTGACGTTCTCGGATGATCCGAGTGATCAGTCTGAGAGCCAGGATCAAGACCCCACGTACAGCCCCGACCATGACGGCTTGGCGGGGAAGGTACGGGCGATGGCCGCGGAAGTTAGTCGTCTCAGAGAGGAGAACGACCGGGACCGAGCCAAGTCCCAGGCCCGATACGAAGAGGTAGAGGCAGTAAACACCGCCCTGGTAGCCGCCCTAGAGAGGGGGCAGCAGCGCAGTGCTGCCATGGCCGAGGCACAAGCCGCACCCCTGCTATTCCAACCCCGGCGGCTAGAGGCTGGACAATCTTCGGGCGCCCGATCCGGCGAGCCTATGCGAGAGAAGTCACGAGCTGGCGAGGACCTGCCGAAGAGCACGCCCGCCTCCCGCCAGCCGCACACTTCGTCCATGGGTGAAGTGGATACTCCAACCGCCCGGGCGCTGCAACTGCTAGCCAGCACCGTGTCGGATCTGAAGGCCCAGATGGAGGCAAACGAGAGGAGAGCGGCCCGGCCATTAGAAGGCGCCCGGTTCAACGAGCGCATGGGCCCCTTTTCACACCGAGTCATAGAGTCGGGGAGATCTGGCAACCAGAAGTCCCTCAAGCTCACCTATTCCGGGTCCGGTTGCCCGTATCAGCATCTGGACAGCTTCCGATCCCAGACCTGTGCCAAGGGTTACTCCGATGCAATCTGTTGCAACATCTTCCAGGAGACCCTGTCCGGAGAAGCGCTCAGTTGGTTCTACGAGCTTCCTGCGAATTCAATCGAGGCATTCGAACAGCTGGCTGACCGGTTCGTAGGCCGCTTCATCCTCCGAGTCGAGGGAGCGCGGACGTCCACCGTCCTCTTCAACTGCATCCAAGCCCCCGGGGAAGAGTTGAGAACCTTTGTCAACCGGTGGCAGACGGCCACGGCCGGAGTTCGGAACTTGGACAAAGGCATCGCCGAGATGGCATTCAAGCAGGGGCTTCGGGCAGGGAAGTTTTCCTACGCCGTCAGGGTAGAACTCCCTCAGGGCTACGACGAGTTGATGGCTATGGCCATCCGGCATGCCCAGGCTGATCATGAGACCTACGGGAACCACCTGCTGAAGAGAAAGCGGGATGAGCAGTCTTTGGACCATCCCCGGGTAAAGGATCCCCCGCGCAGTCACGAGAGCAAACCCGGCCAGCGAGCCGAGCACGGGAGTCGCCGACCCGGCCGGAACAACAACAACAACGGCAAGACCTGGCCGCAGCGACAGCAGAGACCCTTCTCTGACAGGCCCCAGCCTCGGACCGAGAACAAACCTGCACCGTACCACCAAGAGCGCCCCCTGGCCATTATGCCAGCACCCCCGGCTAATCAAGAAGTCTTCTCCACTCTCACCGCATCCTATGAGGACATCCTGCTGGAGAATGCGGACGTCATTGCCCCACCGCCCCAGAGAAGGTACCCCAAGGGGAAGCTCACGACGGCGCAGACAGGCAAGTACTGCTCGTACCACGATGAGGCAACTCATCGGACGAACCAGTGCTTCGCCCTCAAGACTGCAGTGCAGGGCTTGATTGACAGCGGCCAGCTCCAGAGATATGTAGGGGAGAGAGGAGCAGGCCCCGACCGGGAGGGTAACCCGGCTTGGTAAACCCGCTGGGTCCAGGCGGCTAGTTTGGCATATCGCCGGTTCAACCGATTGTAAAGATCAAATATATGCAAACTACTTTTGAAAACTCTGGCCCCGCAAGCTCAGATATATATATTCATAGTTAAAGTATCCAAAAAGTAAACCGCTCCGGAGAGTTTCTTTTACAAGCAAAAGCGAGAAAAAAACGTCTTATGGAGCCGCATCTCCAGCGGTGGCTTCGTCGTCGACCTCAGCTCCGGCAGGTTCGGCACTGTTGGTAAAAGAATCCAAGTGCGAGCGATGTTCTGCTCCTGACTGTTTCTCCACCGCCAGCTGCTGGACGACCGGCTCCACAGGAGCATTTCCTTCGGCAGAGGTACCAGGCATCAGGGAAGTATTTAACCACCCCTTCGCCGCCCATTCCGTGTAGGCATCCGAGATGCCTTCCTCCCGGGCCTTCTCCAGGCAGTCCAGGAACCGATTGCTCTCCTCGTATTGAAGAACGAACCGGTCGAACTGTCCCGGATCATCTCCGCCAGCAGCAGCAGCGGCGGCACGCGCCTGGAGCTCGTCTATCTTGGCCTCCAGCTCGGCCCTCTCAGCGTCAGCCCGCTCCCGCTCCCTCTCCATGCTCCGGTTTTGCTCCTCCAGATCCCGGGCCCTCTCCTCCATCTTCCTGGCCTTTTCCTCCATCTTCTTGGCTCTCTCCTCCGCCCTGGCCTTCTCCCGATCCGAGCGGGACTTCTCCACCTCCAGAAGCTTCTGAGACCTGGATAGCGCAGCTATCTGCCTCTTCAGCACCGGGAGCTCCTCACTTGCATCCGACTGGTACAGGTGGTAGAGCAGCTGCAGGACAGTAAAGGCAGTCAAGTGGCAAAGAAAGAAGGCAGGATATAAGCAATACGGTGGTACCATGCGGTACTTACCCGGAAGATGGATTCCTTGCATTTTGGCCGGTTGCCACCCGCCAGCACGCCATCAACCCCGGGCCTGTCCAGGCCGAAGCTGGCCAGGTCCGCCATCATCTGCCGAACGAGAGTATTGTCCGGACTTCCCATACCCACCTCCGCAGGCGCAGGACTGCTCTGCCGGGCCGCTCCGGCTCCCTCCCCAGCATGGGATGTTACGCTGCTGGTTGTCCTGACCCGCTTCGCCAGGACCTCCCGGGATGATCCGCCAGTTAGCGTCACCAGCAAAGGGGACGGACCCTCCGGCCCTTTCCGCTTCTCTCCCCGCCCTTCGGGAGCGGCGGCACGTGCGCTTGCACGAGGAACAAAAGCAGCGATACCCAGGCTCGCCGCACGGTTAGGGACCCTGTTTTCTCCCCCAGGAACCCGCACCGGTCCCCCGGTGCTCTTGCCCTTCCCTGGCACCGCTGCTGCCACAGAGTGATGGGTCTTCACTCGCTCCGGCACGTAGGACGATTCGTCCAGATCCCGGGCCTGGGGCTCCGCATGCAACATAACCCGCCCGTCCGCTTCCACCGAGGACCGGGCCACGCTCGCACCCTTCTCCGTAAGATGCTTCAGGAGATCTTCCCCGTCCATCGAAAGAGTGTTTTCGGGCTTGATCACCGCCCGGGTTGACGCACCTGCAGGACAAAGAGAAACGTTAAATTGTTGAGCAAAACCTAGCACAACTCCCACCGCTAGGGTTTGTTACCCACCGGGATCCCGCCCAAGCCCACAGTGTTCCAGCACTTCTCGCCGGATGAAGTTGTACGAACTTCGCTCCAGGTGGTCCCAGCAGCCGAGAATAGTCAAGACCCTCTCCTGCTCCAACTCGGACAGCTGGAACGACTGATCGCCTATGGGCTGGAAGGCGCCAGGCACCCGGTACCTCCTCCTCTTCACCTGCCAAGCCCCGCCAGCCATCACCACCTTCTTCCTCCAGCTGTTATCTACCCATGAAGGCATAGTGGTGATAACCGCTTGATTGTTGCGGGAGTTGAAGGATAAGCAGCCTTTGGACCCCGTCTTCCTCGAGTAGGACAACTTATACAGCGCCCGGAATTCATTGATCGTAGGCATACTCATTCCGGACAAGTCGTATAGGCAGCCTAGGCTTAGTAGCCGCCTCCATTGAAGACCGGGCAGCTGCGCGGGCGACGCTGGCAGGGTACTCAGAATATACTGCACAAAGTCAGGCAGCGGTAGCGACATCCCGTGCCGGAACTGGTCCGGATGCACGGCAACCCAACCCTCCTCCGGGTTACAGGCCGACTCTCCAGGGTTCAGTGGACGCAAAAAGATATCGTCCGGGATACCCCACGTTTCCCGAAACACAGCGATCTCCGCGGGAGTCAGGCTCTCCTCCGGTTCGTCACACACCACGGCAGTTCTTCCCCTGCCAAGCGTGTAGCTTTCAGCGTGCGCACCGGCCATTCGCACCCCGTGCGGTATCTCAGCTTCCGAGGAATCTGACCCGGAATCCGAGGACGTGGACGAGGCACCGCTCCCGGAGCGGTCCGCGGCTTCTTGCTCCGGGGCTTCAGAATCGAGCCAGTCCTGCATCCTCTCCACATCATCCACCACAGGACCTCTTGCGGCAGATTCAGAAGCCTCCTCCG
Source organism: Potentilla sterilis (assembly GCA_963682095.1). Taxonomy (NCBI): domain Eukaryota; kingdom Viridiplantae; phylum Streptophyta; class Magnoliopsida; order Rosales; family Rosaceae; genus Potentilla; species Potentilla sterilis. Next base: position 32,920,197 of record OY821754.1, read on the forward strand.
AACTCGAAGTGTACATCTTAATCTAGGGGCAGAAAAGCAAAACCCTAACGCTCGTCAGCAACAGACTACAACACCACCTTCAACGGCCTCCCCCCCCAAAAGTTTGCCGCTGAGCAACCCAGTCGGCGACACAGATCCCTCCCCCCCCCCCCCCCCCCCCCCGCCGCAAAACAACAAATCAAAAAAAACCAAGAAACACCGGGGCAAAGAACACAACTTACCGATTAGTATGCTCAGCCGAGGACAATCCGCCCAGCGAAAGCAACGAGCAATGGTAAAAGGAGGCTTGGGAGCGCTTCAAACAACGGATCTCTTGGGGCAAGGAACTTAGGGTTTTTTTTCTCGCCGGACCACCTCCTTTTTTTTCTCTCGGTCTCTTAAAAACGTACAAGAAGCAAAGGTAGAAAGAAGAGCAGAAGAGACCTATTTATAGAGGAGACCGGTGCCCTAGGCATTTAGAAATCCCCCAAAAAAAACGCAATCAGAACAAATCAAACGCCTGCGAATCCAGGCCCTCCATCACAAAACCGTCCCCTGACGACACGTGTCCCAGCATTGGTAAAACTGCCCACGCCATCCTAACTGACGGGACTGATGGACTCCCTCCTTAAATGCATGTCAGCCACCTGTCCCACACGCTGGCGACAGGAAGGTAGGAGCAGGAGCCAGGGAGTCACACTCCCCTACGCTTCCCCAGATTCCACGGTTGCACGCCATCATCATTGCAATTCAAACCGCTTAGGAAGACCTCTCACCAGTTATACTGATCCCAACCGCTTCAAGAGCATCTATCCGGGTTTGAGCAGGACCTCGCACCGATATGGCATGTTGCCCGCGCGAGTCCCGCCCGGTACCATGGCAGTCCGTGGATTATGATCATTCAACCGGTTCCATGGCATCTTCCCCCGCACTTACACCAACGACCTCGTTTCGATATGGCAGGACGCCCGATCGAGGTCTGGTCTGCAAGTTCACCCGGGACTCGTTCTAATTTGGCAGAACGCCCGTCGAGCCCCCATGAACTCCACCTCGCACCGATATGGCAGAACGCCCGGGCGAGGCCCACCTCATCGATTCCACCATGTCCCACCAGGTTGAGAGTACTTTCCGGAAACATAAACATCCGGACCCATGGCTTTTTTTCACAGGGGGACTCGTTTCGATAGGCATGTCACCCGTCGAGTCCGCCCGCCTCCATGGCAAACGCATGGGCTTTACAAACCGGGCGAGTCTACATCTAACACATGTACCCTTGTCCAGCAGGATAAAAACCCTGCGTCGCATTGAATCGCGATACTGTCCAGCAGGATAAAAACCCTGCATCGCACTGAACTGCGATACCTTTGGGAACACATGGGGGAGACTCGTTATCTCTACACCATCCCACCGGGCAGATTGTATCTCTAACACAGAACAAGTCTCCCCGCAGGCTAACAAACCTGCACATCTACCTCATCGCTTATTTAAACACAAAGCTGAAAAGAACTAGCAAATGTTGGCACCGCTCCGTTCTAATTTGGCAGAACAACCGGTTCTGGCCCAGTTTGCACCGCTCCGTTCTGATTTGGCAGGATGCCCAGTGCGGGACCAGTGAGCTCCGAAGGGCAGCAGACCCAATCAGAATTCCGTGCATTAACCTCTTGCATGGCGGATTTCAACGCCTCATCACCATCATTCCATGCATTAAATCTCTCGCATGGCGGATTTCAACGCCTCATCACCATCATTCCATGCACCATCTATCGCATGGCATCATCTCATGCATTTTTCGGGTTTCCACCCCGTTCCATGCTCTAACACTCGAGCACAATCCTGTTTTACATTACCCAACATGCTTATAAATTATTTCTTGCCATCGGTAACAGGTACTCACCTCGGTCACGCCCAATCTTTAACGCGGACTTGGGGGACTGGGGACCTGTAGGTTGGTAACCCCGCGGGTCTGCGGGACAAGAGCAAGACAGATAAGTCCCCATTCAAGATTGCACTTGACCGGGAACTTGGGGGACTTGTTGACAGTAGCCACAGAGGGGCTACAGCAAGCCCACAGACCCGCGGCAAGTACGCCAGGGCCCGGCCCAGGACTCAGGATCGGAGCACCAGCACCAGGCCTCGGGGCCCAGCGGTCTATCCTGCCTCCAAGGGTCCTGGGACCAGGGGCGCCTGCCTGCCAAAGAGGGCGCCAGAATATCCAAACAGAAGGGAACCAGTCCCACATCGAAGGGTAAGGCCAGCCCTCACCCTCAACCACCTATATATGGGCCTCGACTAACGCCATAAATAGGTAACTTGTCTCCCTCCCTGCTTACATACGTGCCCAGGTTATATATATTCCAACTATACTAACTTAGGCATCGGAGAGGTGAAGGCCGGCCCGCCCGGTATTCCCCTTAGTAAGCAGGATTGCAGGAGATCGAGTCGGATTCATCAAGTATCTACCAAGACCCCCGGGTTTAGGCAGAAACAGGCATGCAAGGAAATCTGACTATAAAATTAAGATTGAATGGCTTAGATGCAGCATGTGATAATATGAGTAGACAAATATGAGCAGATGATCCCAATCTGTCACATAGCGGTACACGTCTGGCCAAACACTGCATGGCATGGAGATGTTTTGTGCATTTTATCTAAAATATATGTAGGGATATAGAAAGTATAGAGATATGCTTGGCAGGTTGGCTCGTCCATATCTAAGAATTTCTCCTCACACCATAATAAAAATGCATGATGCTCATGGACTCATGCCTAATGTTGTTAGTCACAAAAAAAAAAAAAAAAAAATACACATGATCAAGTTCAACCGGAGCTACTGACTGAACCCAGTAATGTGTAATATCCCAGCACTTGAACTTCCATGGTAATACGACATGTCTTCAATTGAAAAAAAACGGCATGTCGTAATAGAGGAAAGCTCCCGTTTGAACTTTGAAACATAAATAGAGGAAACAGAGACAGAACCTGAGTCTTCATCCCCTGCAGTGATACCTCTCACCAGTAAGACGATGAAGGAGACACTGGATTTTTTAATGTCCATGGAATTCTGGAGAATGAGCCTCCTATGGACTTTCAGTCTTCTCATCTCTTACTGGAACCTCCTCTTCGCCTCCACTCCTCCTTCCACATCACCACATCCCTCGTTTCAATCGACGAGCCCCGTCTGCATCATCACCGGTGCTACTTCTGGACTGGGCGCCGCCGCCGCCCATGCTCTCTCTGCTTGTGGCTTCTTTGTTGTTCTTGGTAATCACATTATTCAATTTTAATCACTTTCTTTTATCATTCAATTTCGTAATCGGTTTATGTGTATGCAGTTGGACGCTCGTCTCACTTGTTAGATAAGGTGAGCTAATTTCCGGGGAATTTAAAATTATTTTTGTTTTCCAAGAGGTGAAAATTTGGTTGAAACAATTTTGTGGTGTTGTTTTGGATGATACAGACAATGATGGAGATTAAGAGGAAGAACGGGAGTGCACAACTGAAAGGTTTCGAGGTTGATCTCTCATCATTCCAGTCGATTCTTCTGTTTAGAGACTCCGTACAGCAGTGGCTTTCCGACTCGCAAATGCACTGTTCGATCCAGCTCTTAATTAACAATGCTGGAATACTTGCTACCTCGTTAAGATTCACCTCGGAAGGCTATGATCAGTAATGACTTTATCTATCTTTTATGTGTGTTGTGATTTCAGGACTGGTAGTGTTCCTTGCTGATGAGCTCTTATATTGTTTTCTAGGATGATGGCTACAAATTACTTGAGTGCATTTGCTCTTACTAAACTATTGTTACCGCTACTCAGTAACAGCCCAGTTCCTTCCCGTATAGTGAATGTCACATCTTTCACACATCGAAGCGGTGAGTTAGAATCTTTCTAATATCTGATATTGGATCATTTTCATAAGTAGAGTTTGGTTTCAAAAAGTGGCTTCATCTTCCACTTCATTGAATTGTTTTACAAATTTAGGATGCTTTTCTTTTTTTCTTGAATCCTTTCTAATATGTGATGTTCTGCCCCCTTCAGTATCGAGTATACAGGCTGACAAGGTGACTGTATCTGGGAGGTGCTTCAGCAGATCCAAAAGATACCCATTTGCTCATGTCTATGAGAATTCCAAATGTAAGTTCTAGATGTCATTATTGTATGGTAGCTCCTATTATTTCTGTTCTAATGTTAAACTGCATTGCACATTTTTTTATTGACAGTGTTTCTACTGCTGTTCTCCTATGAGCTTCATCGCCAACTTGGCTTGATGGACCTATCTCGTCACATCTCTGTCAAGTATGTGTTTACAAGCATATTTTTTTCTGGGAAGACATGTGCAGATGTCTTTTTGGATAATGAATTAGATGCTATGTTCAACATCTCAAGTTAAATACAGTTTTGTTTGGTTTTGAAGTGCTGTGGATCCTGGTGTTGTTGAAACCAACATGATGCGAGAAGTTCCTCCATGCCTATCCAGTTTGGCTTTCAAAGTTTTGAGAAGTCTTTGCCTCTTGCAGTCACCTGAGGTTGGAATTAGCTCCATTATTGATGCAGCACTTGCTCCACCAGTAAGCTTATTTTAATTCTACACTTGCTTTTTTATGTGTTGTGAATGTCAGTGGGAGTTTATCCTGTCTGTCCCAAACGTAATAAAAACTATTAGGCCAAAGGATCACATTAAGTATCCCTTAACATTTCATAGGTTATATACTGATGCCAATGTTTCTTGTGTTATGCAATGAGTTATAAAAATATATGAAACATTGTTACAGTAGTTGATCTGGAAAATGGGTATAATGCTATGACCTAATGGAAATCGGGTGTAAGGTTAACATTGAAATTTCCATTTCAAGAATTGCTAGTTTTAATGCCTCAGCATATTTGTTGGTGGGAACGGCATTTCAAGTAAGGGTGTATCAGGTTACTGGACAATTGCTACATGTATTCATTATGTTTCCAAAGAGTTAGTGCATTATGGCCTAAATTAGTGACCTAACCATCTTGGTTTAATACTTTTCTGTTTATAAAGAAGAACACTATAGTAACTGCAGTGGGGTGCATATTCAATTTTATCACTGCATATGCTGAAAGTTCATTGGGTGTCCTTGAGCATTGTGGTAAAATAATCCATTGAAAATGAAGGAGTATAGTCCAATGAGTTTTGAACTAAATGTTAATACATATTAGGATTAAAGTGAAATCTCATAGTTCAGATCTTGAAAATTCCTCATCTGATCCACTGTCTGTTAATTTTAGGAAACATCTGGAGTTTACTTTTTTGGTGGAAAGGGCAACACTGTCAGCTCTTCAATGCTTTCATATGATCCCAAACTTGCGAAGGAACTTTGGAATACATCGTCTGATCTATTCTTAGAGTCACAGCTTGCTTTCAAGGAAACCTCCACTTCTGTGTCGAACTTTGTATCATAGGTAAAAAGACAGTTTATGTATAATGAAATAAAAGGATTTTGAGTTGGTGCAACTGGGTGCCTTTATGTGATAGTAATCAGACTTACTTTACTATGTCTCTTCCAAGGCCTCCTCCATAAAACCTATGCCTAGCTCAGTAATTTAATATCTGAGATTGTATTATAGCAGTATGGAGTGCATTAGCTTAGGCAACCAAGGCCTAACTTTATAGAGTGGATAGCTAACTATTGGAGGGGCAAACACATCTCCAAAATTTCAAAGAAATTATATTTGGCTGTGGCTTATTGAATGAAAGAAACGTTTTTTATTTTTTTATTTTATTTTTTTGAGAATGAAGGAAAGAAACCGTATGGATTTTAGAATTGTGATTGGTCCTTCAAATTTCGCATGTATGTTTATTACCCCCAGTGGGAGCAGACTTTACTAGTTCAAGCTTAAACCATAATCTTTTACTTATCCTGAAGCGGCATCCTCCTTATGAAAGTTAGCTTTTTCTTGATTGTTGGTTGGTTTCGGTGCTCCAACATGACAGACTTGTACTGTATCCTAACTGTCATTAATCCATTTTTGCCGGCTTCTAGAGTTCTAGTGATGAATCAGTGACATGAGCTAGTGTTTGGAGAAACAAGCCCTCATCTTTTTGCTCTAAATGCATTCTGCTTTAATTTTCTTTTCTTTTACAGTAATTGTAACATAATTCTATAGTGCTTTGCAATTTCTTCCTTTTGGTTTAGCTTTGTCAGATCGTATTTGATGAATATGTTCTTCAGAAAGATATACCAAAAACATGTCAAGGAAGAAAAACTGCATCTTATTTCTGAAATAATTGACTGAGAAAGCTGTCAAAGAAAGTATTTAGAAAAATATTATCTATGACAATGTATGGACTTGGTCAAACTAGTTTGGCCAACAAGCTGAGCATCAACCAATGGAGTAATAAAAAAAGCTCAAGTTCTATCATTTTAGGATTAAATTGAGGAATCTAGCATCCACTATTTAAACTTTTACTTAATTTTTTTGACTGGTATGGCACATAATTATATTGTATATGTGATCATCTTTTGAAGACCTTCCCCACAAAATCAAGTATTTAAAGCATTCAGGAGGTGACTGAATAAGAGGGTGGTTGAGTCCAGTACACCTTTTACTTCTTTATTCTGCTATGAGCCCATTTGTTTCATTAGCCATATCCTCTCCTGAAATTCTTGTATCTAACAAAAGAGTGTTTGCACGTCTCTTCCTACTTGAATTTGAAGGATTTAATCTCCACTGATCATAGAAGCAATGTCAGGCCCTCAGTGCTGTTCTAACCCTCCAATTATCAACACAAGCTGTGGTTCAGACTGTGCTGAAAAATATGGAGGCCTTAATGTCTATGTCACAGGCTCTCGTAAATCCAAGCGTGCTATTCTTCTTGTCTCTGATGTTTTTGGTACTTGCCTAGATCTTCAAACTCTCTTCTTTTTGGTTCAAATATAGAGCTATTTCCTCTTCTATGTTTCAGTGAAGTATTAGGAAATAAAACCATTTAAGTCCTTGTATTTGTTTGTTAATGGAGTGGAGGAGGATAAGCTAATTTATGATGATTTAATCATAATATAAGTATACGACTTGCCCTACAGGATATGGAGCTCCCAACTTGAGGTATTGAGCTTTGTCTACATGGATGCTGCTATAACTTGACCTGTATTTCTTCTTATTTTTGAGAGAACTTGATGTTTCAATACATTACCAAAAGTACATGGAGGTCTGTAGTATGCATGGAAACAAATACTCTGTGGTCAGGATGCAGGATCTTGTATTCTGCTCCAAACTTACTAAAACTAGAGGTTGCAGAAATCAGTATTCCTGACATATCTGTTCTGTTGGATTTCATTTATTAGAAGATGGTAAAGTGGAAGTGGTACATACATGCAGCTTGCCCTGAAAAATTATGGCTTTAATTTTTAATTTTTAATTTTTTTTTCACAATCTCAAAACTTGTGTAGAAGCTCCTTTCTCCTTGCAGTTAACTGTTCTTAAAGATAGAAATCCTCCAACTTACAGTTTTGTCTGTTGGAAAAAAAATTGATTTATGAAAAGGAGGTTAAGTGCAAGGAAGAAATGTTGTGCCAAACACATGGATGATGATGATAATATCAGTTATGTAACTTTCTGATTAAGGTGGACAATCCTTCTAGTGTTTGTGATTGAAGCAATAGTTTGCAGTGTTGAAATCTAGTCATCTATGTGTTGAAATTTGATTACATACTTTAACTAACGCATTTCCACTTTAAGGAAACTTGCAAGAAGAGTTGCTGCTTCTGAATACTTAGTAGTAGTTCCAGACTTCTTCTATGAAGATCCGTTTGTGTATGACAATAACAGGCCTCTAGCAGTCTGGTTAAAGGATCATGGAACGGTTCGTTCTTGTTTTTTTTTGGATTCCTGGATTTTTCTATTCTAGTTAACTTATGCTCAGCTGTAATGTTGAGGCTTGAATCATATATATACAATTTTGGGCTGCATGCAACATAAGTTGTGTCCTTTTTTGTTGTCCCTAGCATCTATTAGTGATAATATTTAAGGCCTATAGTGTCTATTTAAGAAGTTGATGGGCGTAATATTGCAAACTTATGCATATAGACTGTTGCATAGTTTAGTTATAGATTCATGTTAAGTTTATTGTCTGAAGCTTGCTAAGCATTGACCAGGACAAGGGATTCGAAGATGCAAAATCATTGATTGACACTCTTAGAGGCCAAGGTTTTTCTGCTATAGGAGCTGCAGGCTTCTGTTGGGGAGGTGAGTGTGGTTGATATTCTATTTTTACAGATTTCTTCTCCCTTTCTCTGTATTGTTAACATGCAATTTTTTTGTCATCATCACCACTGTATTCTATTGTCAACCAGATATTTAGTTCTACTTGTAGATTCCCTATTTTAATAGCTGACTAAACTAGATTGTTTATGTTCTCTCAGCCAAGGTCGTTACCGAACTTGCAAAGTCTGAGTTCATTCAAGCTGCTGTGCTGTTGCATCCTTCATTTACTTCTGTGGATGATATTGAGGGTATGAGTTCAACTGCTTAAATGTTTTAAAGCGCTATTGTATTTGCATTATGTCAAGTCTCCGTTTCAGGTAGTGTTTGCATTATGTCAAGTCTCCTTTTCAGGTAGTATTTGCATCGAAGCAAGCTTAAGCATAACTGTACAGAATGTTTGATAAGTCCGAACAGCAGGATCATCTTCTTTACTTTAATCTTTATATAAATTAATTAATTGATGTATTCCACTCAAAAAAATTGATTCACTGAACTCAAATAGAAATTAATGCATGAGAAAACCGGTTCAAAGTAGTATCTTTCATAAGCACTCTAACAATAAAATAGTGAGACGTATGTGATAATTGTGTAGTTGTACTTGGCCTGATCGGTTGGAATGACTGAGAATGATAATATGAAATTGGATCATTCTCAAGTAAGTTCCAGTATTCGGCTTGTCATACCCAGAATAAGAAATAGATCCTTGATCATGGGTCAAACTATCAAAAAGACGTTAACTAATGCTTACCAAGATAATAATCAGTCTAATGGAAGCTGGAGTTGCTGTAGTTCTTATGGAATATGGGATCAACCAACACCATTTATGTTGTAGTCAGTCACGTGACTGCTTTCATTTGATGGTTAGGTTGATGTTTTGATGCTATGTTTACAGTGCATTCTAATATTAGTTGACAATTGTTTTACCAATAATTTTCTGAAAAAATAGTACCCTTTACAGACTCTCAGTTCACTGGTATTGCAATTATGACAGATCGTTATTTTCTCATAAGTCAAAAGCCAATTAGTAATTGCTTTACTTGATCTCAACAGCGGTTAAATCTCCGATTTCTGTTCTTGGAGCTGAGATTGACAACTACTCTCCACCAGAACTCGTGAAAAAGTTTGAGGAGATATTAAATGCTAAACCCCAGGTGCAGAGGCCTTCTTTTTTCTTCTTTTTCTTTTTCTTGTTATGAGGGTTTTTGTCTTCATTGATGCGCATTAGTCTACAAACTGGGACTATTTGGGAGCAGTTGTTCCATATCTAGGAATTTTTGTTACATTATATAATAGTTAGTTTGAGAATCATATTATATAAACCATATTGTGGTAAGCGCCTTAAGATCTTTCCTTAGTACTTAGCAATATAGGCACAGCAAAATAAGATGAACGCAGAAAACAGAAAACACACAGCAGTTTTATAGTGGTTCGGCCTAAACTTTGACCTACGTCCACTTAGTGATCCCTCTTGAGAGGTTCACCAGCACTATGAAGAATTTAGGTGTTACAAGTACTTATTGCAGAACCTAAAACTCCCTCCCTGTCTAGTTCTTATCTCTCTATCACACTTGACTCTCTCTAGATTTTCTGTATCTCTTAACCCTAGAAAATCCCCTGCAGCTCCTATTTATACGGGCTGCTGATACAATATGGTTTAAGATTCCTAAACTTAAGCACAAATCTTAATAGAATCTTGAAAGATTTATTTTCCTAGAACTTATGGAAAAGCTGCGCGCTATCTTTCCTTTCTAAACCTGGATTTGACTATTGAATCCTACGCTCCATATTGCATCAACGATCCAAAACACAACAATCTCCACCTTGGTGAGTTGATACCAATCTTATTGCTGCAACCTTCAGGATGTCTTGAACCTCTTGAAGTAACCCCGAACAAACCTCCAAGATCCTTCACCTTGGCAGGATACTTCCTGCCTCATCGCACCTCAAGGGAGGAGGTGCTCCATCACAACTTAGCAAGTTGTGACACTGAGCAAGTTCAAGCATCGCTTGAACTTCTCTGCAGAAACCCGCTTCGTTAAACTATCAGCTACATTGTCATTTGTGTGGACCTTCTCCACAATGATAACTCCAACTTCTACCCAATCTCTGATCCTGTGATAGCGAACGTCAATGTGCTTCGTCCTTGCATAAAATACCTGATTCTTTGCCAAGTGTATGGCACTTTGACTGTCACACTTCACTACCACAACTTCTTGGTGAATAACTAATCGACCTGCAAGCCCATTCAACCAAATAACTTCATTTGAAGCTTCTGTTAATGCCATATACTCTGCCTCAGTAGTAGAAAGAGCTATAACTGCTTGAAGAGTTGCTTTCCCGCTCACCGGTTCTCCACCACAAGTGAAACATAACCTGTTGTGGACCTTCTTCTTCTATCCAAGTCTCCTGCAAAATCTAAGTCCACAAAACCAGCCACGCATGCTTCTCCTTGTCTTCTTTCAAACTTGATCCCAAGTTGTCTGGTCTTCTTTAAGTACCTTAAAATCAACTTCACTGCTTCCCAATGGCGCTTACCTGGATTTGACATGTACTTAGAGACAACGCTCAATGCTTGAGCTAAATCTGGTCTTGTGCAAATCATTTCATACATGAGACAACCTACTGCACTTGCATATGGAACATTCTTCATCGCATCAATCTCCTTTTGATTCGATGGTCTTTGCTATGTACTCAACCGAAAGTGTGCAGCTAATGGGATAGAAACAACTTTAGCTTCATCCATCTTGAAGCGTTCAAGTACCTTCATAATATACTTTTCTTGTGACAGCCATATTTTGCCTGTGTTTATGTCCCTCCTTATTTCAATTCCAAGAATCTTTTATGCAGCTCCAAGATCCTTCATGTCAAATTCAACTCCCAACTTCTTAAGTTTTTGAATCTGTGACATATCCCTAAATGCAATTAGCATGTCATCTACATACAACAGTAGTAGAATTACTTCCCCATCTTCGAATACATGGTAGTAGATGCATCAATCATATTGACATCTTGTGTAGCCTATTTTCAGCATATATGTGTCGAAACGCTCGTACCACTGCCTTGACGATTGCTTAAGTCCATATAGAGACTTCTTTAGCCGACAAACCAGATTTTCTTTCCCTGTTTCAACAAAACCCTCTGGCTGCGACATATAAATGTATTCTTCGAGGTTCCCATGAAGAAACGCAGTCTTTACATCCATCTGCTCAATCTCCATATCATACTAAGCTGCCATAGACATCAACAACCGTATTGATGTGTGTTTGATGACCGGAGAGAAAATCTCGTCATATTCCACTCCTTTCTGCGAATACCCCTTTGCCACCAAACGTGCTTTGTATTTTATGGCATCATCATCATCTATTCCTTCTTTCTTCCTAAATACCCACTTGCAGCCAACAAGTTTTCTTTCTTTGGGTTTAGGAACTAACTCCCACACAAAATTCTTATGCAAAGATTCCATCTCTTCAGCCATAGCACAAATCAAACCTTCCTTTCTGCGCTTTCTATAGCTTCTTGATAAGTAGTTGGATCTCCTTGACTTATGGTCAGAGCATGACTCACTTCTTCTTCTGGTTTGAATCCATACCGTTGTACCTTCCTTGGATTTCTCTTTGGTTTGTCAAGTGCTGTGACTCCTTACTGGCTCAGGTGCTTGTGGGTTAGGAGGGTTTTGACCCCTTTTGTGGGGACTGCTCCACCTGAGCTCTAACTGGTGACTGTTGTTGCTGCTCTGGTTCCTCAATAGCTACTTGATCATTCCCTACTTGCTCAATTTGCTCCACATGAGCTTGAGAATCTTCTACTGATCGTTTAGCTAATGAAATCTCGATTGCTTCTTCTTCATCAACAACCGTCTTCTCCTTCTTACTATTAGCTTCTTCGTTAAACGGCATAGTCTTCTCATCAAAAACAACATCTTTGTTGATCACCTTTTTCTCGTTGACTATATCCCATAATTTATAACCTTTGACTCCTTTCTGAAAGCCGAGAAACACGCATTAAAGTGACTTAGGTTCTAGCTTAGTTCTTTCATCCTTGGGAATGTGTGCATAAGCACTGCAACCAAACATTGTTAAGTTGGAATAATCAACAGGCTTTCCAGACCACACCTCCTCCGCACACTTGAAGTTAATAGCCCTAGAAGGTGATCGATTAACCAGATAACATGCATGGTTAAGCGATTCTGCCCAAAACTCTTCAGGCAACCCTACATGAAATCTCATGCTTCTTTCTTTGTCCAAGAGAGTTCTGTTCATTCTCTCTACGACACCGTTTTGTTGGGGAGTCTTCTTAACAGTAAGTGTCTTGTGATGCCTTCATCCTTGCACAGCTGTAGGAACCGATTATCCTTGTATTCACCTCCATTGTCACTTCTCAACACTTTGATTTTTCTGCCTGTTTGGTTCTCAACTTCAGCCTTCCACTCCTTGAACTTGGGGAAAACCTCATCTTTAGTCTTCATAAAGTATTCCCAAGCCTTCCTCGAATTATCATCTATGTAGGAGACAAAATATCTAGCTCCACCCATCGACTTTGTTGATACAGGTCCCCATACATCTGTATGTATATAGTCCAATATTTCTTTGGATTTGTTCTCACCGCTGCCTACATTGAATGACACCTTTTGGTCTGTTTTCCGAGTGTGCAATACTTGCAGAATTCAAGATTGCAGCTCATTACACCTTCTAGCTGATTCTTCCTGTGTAATTCTTGCAACCCTCTTTGACTCATGTGCCCCAGCCTTTTATGCCAAAGCTCAGTCTTGTCTTCTTCTGTACAAGCTGCTGCTCCACCTACTACTGTAGAACCCGTGAGTTTATACATGTTATCTAGTTGTAATACACCCTTCATGTAGACCAACTGACCCTTTCCAACTTTGAGCACTCCATTGTTACCTTTATGCCACAATCCCTCTCTATCCAAAAGACTTAGAGAAATCAGGTTTCTGCTCAAATGTGGAATATGTCTGACTCTTCCCAGCGTTCTGACAATTCCATCATACATGGTGATCTTTACTGTGCCGATTCCCATGATTCCGCTTGGTGAATCGTTCCCCATCAAAACTGATCCGGTGTCCCTCTCTTCATATGTGTCGAACCAATCTCTGTGTGCACACATATGGAATGTGCAGGCTGTGTCCAAGGCCCAATGTCTAGGTGCGCCGGAGCTAGTTGAGATTGCGAGAAGCTCTCCATCATCGCTATTATCTCCAATAATGACATTGGCTGACTGAGAGTGTTCTCCAAGCATCTGCACCTTCTTCTCCTTCCATTGTTGGCAATTTCTTTTACAGTGGTCAGGTGAACCACATACGAAGCAACCATTCTTATTTTCTTTGCCTTTTTCCTTGGATTTAGACCTGCCTCTTTCTTCAAATCCACTTCCTCTATTCTTAGACGTTCTTCTCTCCTTGCCTCTGACATAAAGTCCTCTTGCTTGAGAGTTATCTTCTTCTCTCTGCATCTTGACATATGATTTCAGGTTTTCACACACTTTAGCAAGTGTGATGGTCTCGTTTTGTTGGATAGCATGGTGGTTTTGAAGTGCTTGAATGATTGTGGCAGTGACTGCAATAGCATAACAACCATGTCTTCATCATCCATCTTTGATCCAACCTTATCCAAGTTTATTATACAGTTTTGAAACTTGGATATATGATCATTAAGATCATCTCCTTCCTCCATCTTGAGACCAAAGAGTTTTTCCTTCAAGAGCAACTTGGGGCTAATGGTTTTACCCATATAAATGCTTTCAAGCTTGTCCCATGCCTCCTTCGCTGTCATCTTCTCTCCGATGTGAAGCAAGACATTATCCGCTAGATGTAGCTCAATGCAGCTCTTTGCTATCTCACACTTCTCCCCCCAATCCGCATCCTTCATGGTTTCAGGCTTTTCTGATAGAGCTCCATAAACCTTATGCTGGATCATGATGTTCTTCATCTTCCTCTGCCAGAGCGTGAAGTTGTCCTTACCATTAAATAGCTTTATAGACGGTCTCACATCTTCAACTCCTCCCTTGCTGTTTACCATTGCGAAGTACCCTAAACCAAGCTCTGGTACCACTTATTGTGGTAAGCGCCTTAAGATCTTTCCTTAATACTTAGCAATATAGGCACATCAAAATAAGATGAACGCAGAAAACAGAAAACACAAAACACACAGCAGTTTTATAGTGGTTCGGCCTAAACTTTGACCTACGTCCACTTACTCACTTAGTGATCCCTCTTGAGAGATTCACCAGCACTATGAAGAATTTAGGTGTTACAAGTACTTATTGCAGAATCTAAAACTCCCTCCCTGTCTAGTTCTTATCTCTCTATCACACTTGACTCTCTCTCTAGATTTTCTGTATCTCTTAACCCTAGAAAATCCCCTGCAGCTTCTAATTATACTGAATAGGGGCTGCTGATACAATATGGTTTAAGATTCCTAAACCTAGCACAAATCTTAATAGAATCTTGAAAGATTTACTTTCCTAAAACTTATAGAAAAGCTGTGCGCTATCTTTCCTTTCTAAACCTGGATTTGACTACTGAATCCTACGCTCCAGATTGCATCAACGAGCCAAAACACAACAAACCATAGCAAAGAGAGCTATTATAATCCATGTATCTGGATTCAAATTAGAAGGGGGAAAAGCAGAGAAAATAAAAGAATGAGTTTTAGATCATTTTTTGCATTGGATATACTATTTCATACCTGTCTCCAATGTATTGAAGTTAGTACATTTATTTGCAATCTATCTAGTGTTTTGCATTTTGGTTTAACTAATTTACCGATTGTAATCAAATTTCAATCTTTTCATTCAAAACTCCCTTGAGCAATTTTATTCTCTTATCTATAGGTTGATAGCTATGTGAAAATATTTCCAAAAGTTGCTCATGGTTGGGCTGTGAGGTATGATGTCGATGATGAAGCAGCTGCACAGAGTGCAGAGGAAGCTCATAATGACATGTTGCAGTGGTTTTCTAAGCATGTCAAGTAATTACCTCCTTCTCATTCTGTTTCTGATAAGAACCATATGGATTCGAATGTGTTGGTAATTTATTGGAACTCATACCCAATTCGAAGTGGTGATGTACTAAGTATGATATTTGAGAAAGTTGAAAGTTTTTATAGCTACTCCAAGGTCAAATATCAAAATGCTCTCTCGAAAATTTGATTCACATTTGTAAACTACACTTGGAGCATCTTCAACAGCTACCCCATCCGATTCCCTAAAATAGGGAAAGAGATGAAAGAGAGCAAGACATTCTCCAAATTTACAGAATCTCCAAAACAATTTGGAGATAGCAACAACATTAATTTTTCGCGTATCTCAACAACTCACAACCAATCCATTTTCAACAACATTAATATCTATTTTTCTTAAATAATTTTTATAATTTAAAACTTTATTTTCATAAATGATTTGTTTTAAACAGACAATATTTTATTGTTGTTGGAATCGCATAAATCTGCAAAATAAGAAAGTTGTTGGAATTGAAGCATATAAACTTTTTAAAGATTTCGACTTTTGCTTTCCGATTTTGTAAAAATTATGGGGAAGCTGTTGGAGATGCTCTTATACATACAAACAGTCCATTCTAAACAAATCTACGCAATACAGTATGTATAGATTTTTTAGACCGTTTTTCGTTTACATGACATAACTACTTTGGAAGGCACACGGTAATCAAAGTCATGAGTTTCACCCATCAATTTATGTTTTGGTATGCTCAAAATGAAGGCTACTTGATCAGAAGTCACAACCATAGATGTTATCCTGTAACCACTCTCCCATCGTCTGTGTATACCTTCACTTCGGTATTAAAAAAAAAAAAAAATCAAGATCCCCAACCTGAAAAGAAAATCCAGTATTTTTGGACATAGCCACATCCGCAGTCGAAATAAACGTTCACTCCCATTGTAGGATTGTTCGGTCCTTGGATATAGCAACCTGGTCAGGGTATCTATCAGATATATCATAATTTGGTAAAAAGTTGATTCGATGGATTAGTGAGACGCTCATATGTAATTTGAAGGAATTAAGCATCACCAATATACTCTTCAATCACGATCGTAGAGGCTAGCTACAAAAAGAAAAAGAAAAAGGAGGAGACATGTTTAGGCCAAAACAAACTAGAATAGATATGTTATGGACAATAATCTAATCTTACCATGGAATGATGTATCAGGATTGAGAACTCTCAACACTTGACAAAAAAAAAAAAAAAATTCTCTGCTTAAATTTGAATTAGGGGTCGTCAACGGGCCGGGCCGGGCCCAGCCCGGCCCATTCATAACGGGCTTGGAGCGGGCCGGGCCGGACTTTACAATGTAATTTAAAAATAGCGGGCCGGGCCGGGCCGGGCTTTTTAAAAATTTCTAGGATCCAAGCCCTTCAATATACGGCGGGCTTAACGGGCTTTTGCGGGCCGGGCCGAATGGCCCACGGCGGTTTGAGGCCGGGCCGGGCTTTAATTAAAATAAATAAATATCCGATTGTTCAAGGAAGGTTAATACCGTAACTTCCGTTGTGTGTCTTGACCTAATTAGACTAGAATAGTAGTTACCTTAGTAGATAGGGAATCCCTGATTACTTGGGATACTTGATGTAATGCCTATATAAAGGCCTCCTTATCTATCAATAAAGTAACGCTTTGCATCTATATTGTTTCTCCTACAACACGTTATCAGCACGTAGTTTCTAACCCTGTGCTTGATAGCAAAAACCCTAGCTTTTTGCCGAAAAAAAAAAAAAAAAAAAAAATTTCAGCAACCCTAGCTTTTCTGCCGGCAACTGCTTGTCGGCAAAGAAGGCCCTCCCCAGAAATCACTTTCTGCCGGCAACCCCTTCGTCGGAAGAAAGAAAACAATCCCAGGGCACCAGGTTCTACCGACAACTCTTTGTCGGAAAAGCTAAGAAGCCCCCAGGAACTTTTCTGCCGACAACCAATTCGTCGGTACATCATATACTATTGAACTGCCGACGACATCTTTGTCGGCAGAGGCTGAAGAAGCTCAGGGCACCCAGTAATTTGCTCTGGGCACCCTCCGATGGTTCGACGGCGTCCTCTCTCATCGCCTCCCCGCCGCGATGCAATCCAGAGACGACGCCTGCTCGGTCGACGCCTCAGCCCGAAGCCGCTCCAATCCGGCGGCCCACCTCGATGCTTCGACGAAGCCCTAGCGCGCTCCAACCTAGTCGTCGCAGCCTCTGACGTCGCCGCCTCTGTCGACGCAGCCCAAACGACGTCGATGCCCGGATTTGCACGCCTGTACGCAGCTTAGCGCCGCCGACCCAGTCCTGCTGCCCCGATTCGTCACCGTTTCAGTCAGATCCGGATCTCCAGATCTCGACCCGGACCCTTGGGCCTGACCCGACCCGTGTCCAACCCGACCCGATTCGGCTGTTAAACGAATTCTACTGTGCAAGGGGCAAAACGGTAATTGTACTTACCTCAGTTAAAAAGTTTTTACCTTACGGGTTAAAAACAGTTACTGCAGTAATTCTTTTTATTAGTTTTACTGCTCCATATATGGTGAATATGACTAACCATATGTTTTTCTTTTCCATGAAACTTATTGCACGACGCATCGCGATGTAATTGCGAGGATTATTTCGTTGCACGTACATGGAAGAGCATCTTAATTTGCACAAGGATCAGAACCGAGTCCTTCAGCGCAATTTTTAAACGCAGTTCATTTGGCGAACTAGCATGTATGATTTAATAAAAGTTCCCGTTCTTTCGCAATTTCAATTACTTGAACTTGTGTATATGTGTTGGAACTTGTGTGTTTTTTCAGGACGATACAAAGGGGCCCCACCCACCCCTGCGTATCACAGTATTTATGGGGTAACTGTGATGTTACCGTCCAAAGTTGTGCTTGTGGCTGTGATGTCACTGTGAACCACAACTCTTCGTGAATATTTAATCACGATTCCGACATAATATTGTCGATGCTTGTGACGATCCTAAGGGAGTCACAAAGGGGACAAACTCATGATGTGTGACGGAAATTGTCACTGTAACATCGATATGTGACGGAAATTGTCACAACCAATTGAATTGAGTAACCAGAATCTTGGTCTCGACCATTCAATTCCTTCCCTCTTGTTCTTTTGATATAAAGAAACAATTGACCATAAAATGCGCCTAGAGAATGGCCATTGAAAAAAGAGAGAATCATGTCATGGATATGGTTCTATCGGTTCACTAATTGCAAAATTGCAATCATATGGTCAATGTATACAAGAGATACATGGAAGAAGATGAGAGTATATCCTCATGATTACGGATTTCAACAGCAAAAGATAATTTGCAATAAATATGAAGCATATGACTTCAATTTTATAGTCAAAGTGACTACAAATCCGTTGATTTTGTGCAGGCATAGACCTCACATGTGTGACTAATGCTACTTAGTCGATACACTCTTTATGGTCAAGATCTCGATATAACCGTTGGCATTTTGATGCATATATGGTTCGATTCCCTAAAAAAAAGCTATATGTGAATGCAATGAATCGCATTACACATTTACATGGCATGTTGATTGAGTTCACCAACCTAATTGGTGATGTTAACTCGAAAAATCACAAGAGACAAAATGAGTGACTCGCGAGAAATTGCGATCCGCCAACTTGGCCGTGATCCGCCAACTCTGCGATCCGCCAACTTGGCCGCGATCCGCCAGGCATCGCTCGCCATGGCCATCCGCCAACTTGGCTGCGATCCGCCAGGCCTCGCTCGCCATGGCCATCCGCCAACTTGGCCGCGATCCGCCAGGCCTCGCTCGCCATGGCCATCCGCCAACTTGGCCGCGATCCGCCAGGCCTCGCTCGCCATGGCCATCCGCCAACTTGGCTGCGATCCGCCAGGCCTCGCTCGCCATGGCCATCCGCCAACTTGGTCGCGATCCGCCAGGCCTCACTCGTCAAGAAACAAATTGACATGCTTGCGTACATAAGCGGATGCATGCGCATTGCCCGGCCTCGGCCTCGGCACTCTTGCGCCCACCATAGCCCGCCTTGCCTAGCCTCGGTTTCGGCCTTGGCTTAGCTTACGCGTTGCTTGGACTACAGCTCCGCCACAACCACATGCTGCCGCCCCCTCGGTCTCCGGACCTTGGCACGCACACGGCCCGCCTAGCAGCGCCCCGGCCTCGGCCTCGGCGTTGGCCTGAACACGGCCCGGCCAGCAGCCATCTCGGCCTTATAAGCCCATGCACTCACCCCGGCACGTCTTGGCTTCGGCCTCGGCATGCCTTTGGCTCTTTAGCATGGCATCGGCCTCGTCAGGTCCTTGTTTTATGCCTCGGTAAGCCTTCGCTTCGGCCTAGGCTACCCATCGGCAACTCGCATGACCTTGACTCCAACATCAAGCCTCGGCCCCAAAAGCCTTTGCTTTTGCCTCGACACGCCTTGGTTTCGGCCTTGGCATGCCTTGACATTTGCTCGGCCTCGGCCTGCCCGTGCACCACCTCGGCTTCGGCCTTGGCTAGCCTAGCACGCGCCTATGCTTGACCATGGCCCTTCCTTGCCTTGTTTCGGCTTGGCTCCCATTCTAGCTTGGCTTCGGCCTCGGATAGCTAGCTCATGGCCTCGGTCCTGGATACTTGGTTTAGACATTTATGTCTCTATAGTATCGATGTTGGCTCATTCTGGTTGTTTTCCGGCTCTATTTTTGAGCGTTAACGGATGTATCTAGTACGCCTTTAAGCATGCCTATGTTTTATCTTGTGATACTACACGCCATGTTGCACACTCTATAGGAATTGAGTATATATTCCGGTTTATATGTCTTGGCATAAAACCCTTGTCTCTACACTCTTATGAATGTATCATAGAGACATTGAGTGTGTAGCTAATCTACATCGAACCTTGCTCACCACTTAAAGATATTGGTGCCAACGTTTATCACCTTGAAACTCATTGTGAAAATTGAATTGATTTCTTATGTATCGCTTCTAATGAATGCGCACAACTTATGAGTCAATATTGTGAATGTATTTCACGTATACTATGATTCGGATTCTTTGAATCGACGACTCATGTAGACTCTTCCATACATAGTCCGGAATTTTGGACATGTTTTGATGATCCATATATGCAAGAAAGCTATGGACATCGTTTCTTTTGAGCAAAGAAGCTATTGGGATCAAAGATTACCAAAAGAATTTGGTAGCGTCATGAGCAATGCTCAAGGCTCAAGGATGACATTAACGTCACCCAAGTCTTCCTCCAAGTCAATGGAAGCACCATCTATGCATTTAAACGTGCATATGATCCCCCCTTATGATCCTTCATTAGCTATGCTCAACATATGGAAGCTTAATCTTTAGCAAAGTTTTGGAGTAACGCCCTCCTACGCTAAAGGCAATGATACATAAGATGATGGCTTTGATGCCTTCTCATAGTTCAATTTGAGATACAATGATACTATGGTGATATACCTCATGGTTAAACTCAAGCCATAACACTTAGATGTTATGAAGCACCTTCACAATGATAGAAAAGTAGCAAAAACCTAAAATTTCTGGTTTTTTAGCTCGCGGACTCGTCATTGTGAGGACCGGTTTACCTACTTTTAGGCCGGTTCTTGAGGTGAAATGTGGTCCACCGATTCCTAACATCCATGGCTACCTGCTCATAAAATTTCAGAGCCATTGGACACCTGGAAGGTGATGAACCACTCGACACAAACGTTCACTGACCTCCGGCGACTATTCCGACCGGTTCGGTATGTTTCCGACCGGTTCCGGCAATGAGGCCGGCGGCGTTGGAATCCTAACACATGTGCCTACCTACTGTTAAAATTTGGTGGCATTTGGTGTTCCGGAACATAGTGAAACGTTTCAGGAAGCATACATGCATGTTACATTTTGTAACGGAATGCATCTTGTTAACGTATAAGTGTTAACGATCAATACCCTATACCGTCCACATACTTTATGTGCCATATTGCGCTACCACAAGCGCTCAATGATGGGTTATTTGATTATGAATAACGTCTTTGAATAAGACGTCAGCTTCCACCTATAGTCCGCTATATATAAACCTTAACAGGCGATCTCGTTTATGTCATTTTTTTGATGAGCCAGTCTCTCCGTCGTTAGGGGGAGAGAAGAACAAGTTTGTTCAAGTAGAACGACTTGGCATTGCCGTGGTTTGTCCCCACTGTGCCTCATCATGTTCCCAAAGTCCCATAAATCAAAGTGACGAGATTTGATATACATGCTGCAAAGAGCAAACTATTGGTCTTTCAAGGAAAAGATCGGAATAGTACTCTTGTATCAACATGCCTGTAAGGATTGATGTCCAAATCAATGGACATATTGTCATTCATAAATGGTGACATGGTGACTCCACAAAAGTGGTAGCTGGTGTCACTAGGCCGTGACTCTCACAAGAAGTGTAGAGAGGGCACTTTGTTCGATATACACTCGCCGAATGCGAGTATGGCACAACTTGATCCTCGGATCAATGACAACTCATTCGTCTCATGGATTTTCTGGATTAAGGTTATTATTGGGGGACGCCTCAATGAGAAGCCAATCCATATAGAGATCTCTACAAATGCGAATTACACTAGTGTACATGAGTACGTGGTCTATGAGTTAGATATCGAATACACTCACTTCGTTGAAGCAAATACCAACGTTGTGAATTGGCCTACACGGAAAGATATGCGATCCAGTTTATACAAAGAGATAGGTCCTTGGTCAGGTGATGCCGACACCGCAAGTGTAAACCCTATCGATAATCTTTGATTGAAAGCGTAGTGAGAAAAAGAGCCTAGACTCACCTTGTGGCGCAAGGTCTCTCACAAACGCCCTGGAATCGACTACGATGACATATGCTCTCGTAATGGAGTCATATCACACTCCACTACCTCGTCAGTTAGGTAGTTCCGAAAAACTGATCATGCAGCTTGTATCATCTCTATTGGGACTAAGTAAAGAGATGTACATAAATATCATGAATGGATCAGTTTTCACCCAAGTCAAGTAAGCAAAAACCTCGAAGTGCGTATGCTATCAGATTAGGATGTTCTCTATATGGGTTCAAATCTTCTGGTTGGATATTGTATAACGCGGTTGAGCAACTACTTGATTGGAGATGAAATGTAATGAATCATGCCTATTTGCGTGTAAATTACGGATGAATTGTGATTGAGATATCACTAATCCGACGTTAAGAATGAAAAGATCTTGGGAATACTTGGTCTCAAATGTGAGAACCGTTAGTGATGAACTTGTTCATCTATCGGCTTATGGCAAACTAATGGACGTTAAACCAAAGCCTATATGTATCCCATGATTAGTCGATGTCTTGAGAAGACTCGTTTCGTCTATGTGACGAGAAGTCTTGGGAGATGAAACTCTCTATCTAAGTATCATGTGCGCAATCATGTGCTTGTCATAATATGCTCGACTCGACATCTCATTCGCTATAAACTTATAAAGCCAAAGTGATGGCTAGACGCGCCCACGCAATGCCATGGTATATGGCGGTACTTTCTTTTAAGAGAGAAAGGTTTAGGCTCATTCGATCCCATCATGAAAGACATATCAATAGGCAATTCCAGATTCTGCCTAGTTCTGTACGTCAACTTCCCCGTGACCTACATGACAACTCACTCATCGGAAAATGGTAAACTTAGTACCGTTGGAAAGCTCTATGTGTCTACTTTCCAGGGACACTAACCATTTGATCATAGCTATCATATTGAGTGAGTTATGGCTGTTTTAGCAAAGTAGGACGAATCTGTCCAGTAATTTGCAGATCAGTCACCTTCGACAGAGCTTTGTGATCAGCTCAGAACGAACCACGTTGTGTACTTTATACCACTGGAAAGATATGGGTGTCTAGTTTCCAGAACATTTTACGGTTCGTTCATACCTACTGTATCGAAGGAGTTATGACTATTTAAGTACACGAAGGTCATGCTGCGCGTGAATCTGATTTTCAGCGCGAACTCTAGTTTTGAGTTGTTGAGCAACCTTCTTCCTTAAGACCAAGTAAAGCTAAGTGTAGCTGGTCTAATACAAGGATAATGTGGCCGTATTCAATGACTCGATCATTGGCCACGCCTACTTTTGAAGCTTGTGAGGAGCGTTTGTATACGCCATTAATCTAAACTCCAAGATTGAGTTACCAATCAGGGGGAGTTATCTTGTAGACATCAGGGGGAGTCTACCTCACATGTAATCTTCAATTGTAGTTGGTGCGTTGTGCTCTTTTCCCTTCGACCAAGCTTTTTATTTTTACCTAAGAGGTTTTGTTTTGCTTGGCAAGGTTTTAGCGAGGCAACATGTTATGCACCGTGTCACATTAGGTACGCGACACAAGGGGGAGTGTTCAAGGAAGGTTAATACCGTAACTTCCGTTGTGTGTCTTGACCTAATTAGACTAGAATAGTAGTTACCTTAGTAGATAGGGAATCCCTGATTACTTGGGATACTTGATGTAATGCCTATATAAAGGCCTCCTTATCTATCAATAAAGTAACGCTTTGCATCTATATTGTTTCTCCTACAACACCGATATTATTTTTCAAAAAAGGGTTTGGAACCCGGTTCATAACCGGGAGGCTCATCCCCACGCCTATATATATATATATATATATAGTTGTCATATTAAAATACAATCATAACAAATTCAATCATAACAAATACAATCATAATAAATACAATCATAACAAATATGATGAAATACAGTGATGGTAAAAAAATCACTTAAATCCGACAAAATTAGAACCCCGATCGGTGCGGTCAACCTTATTTAAACTTATATCTCTCTATGGGGAGCCATAGTATCGGGAGGTAAACGTTCCCAAATTTTTACATGGCTGATTACGTCTCATTTATTTAAGAGTTTAATGTTTGGAAGAGTCGACGAAACAAAATCATCTAAAGGTACCTAATAGCGTTTTCGTGTGATAAGTTTTATGAAAATATGGTTGACCGTTTCGATCGAGCATCGAACGTTCACGAAACGAGTTGATTTTTCTCCTCTACTCATATTTAACTATAACGATCACATCAGACGGTCAAAATTTTCATTTTGTGAATTTAGCCATTATAATGACAACATGCTTACTAATGTGGTATAACTTGATTAGTAGATTATACTCAAGTGTACAACTTTTCAAAACAACTATATAAAAGAAGTCAAATTTTGAAAAATTTTATGAAATAGAATTTGATCGTTATGATGAAATACGGTGATGGTAAAAAAATCACTTAAATCCGACAAAGTTAGAACCCCGATCGGTGCGGTCAACCTTATTTAAACTTATATCTCTCTATGGGGAGCCATAGTATCGAGAGGTAAACGTTCCCAAATTTTTACATGGCTGATTACGTCTCATTTATTTAAGAGTTTAATGTTTGGAAGAGTCGACGAAACAAAGTCATCTAAAGGTACCTAATAGCGTTTTCGTGTGATAAGTTTTATGAAAATATGGTTGACCGTTTCGATCGAGCGTCGAACGTTCACGAAACGAGTTGATTTTTCTCCTCTACTCATATTTAACTATAACGATCACATTAGACGGTCAAAATTTTCATTTTGTGAATTTAGCCATTATAATGACAACATGCTTACTAATGCGGTATAACTTGATTAGTAGATTATACTCAAGTGTACAACTTTTCGAAACAACTATATAAAAGAAGTCAAATTTTGAAAAATTTTATGAAATAGAATTTGATCGTTATGATGAAATACGGTGACGGTAAAAAAATAACTTAAATCCGACAAAGTTAAAGCCTCGATCGATGATATGTTTACTTCGTGATTTTTAGACTATAATTTAAAATTCTTAAAAATATTAATATAATAATTATTTTTAACGAACTTAAATGATAAAATAAATGAGTTTAATAAAAAAGATGATCCATATTGTGCTAGTGAAGTGTGAATATCCATTAAAGTGTGTGAAAATAAAGATCTAATTAATATATTAATGTGTCAAAAATATAAAATAACTCTATATGGGGGTAACTTATTCTTTAATTATTGAGGTATGGATTTTAACGGGCTTTACGGGCCGGGCTTTTACGGGCTTTTGATGGAGCGGGCTTGACGGGCTCTTAACGGGCCGGGCCTACGGGCCGGGCCGAGTTTCTAACCCCTAAACTAAGCCCGGCCCTCTACCCACCTGGCCCGGGCTTAAGCGGGCTTTTAGACGGGCCGGGCCGGGCTTGAAGTCCATCGGGCTTGCGGGCCTCCATCGGCCCACTTGATCCGTGGGCTTAATGATGACCCCTAATTTGAATGATTCATTATTTTCATTTTATAAATTTTTCTGATATGGGACAGAGTGTGAAATTCTGATTCATTTATAGAGAGAATTTTAATACGTTATAGAATGGTAATTAATATTATATCCACTACACAAATTTGTTTTCAATCATATTTATAATATTCAAAAAGCTAGTCAAACAAGGTTTAGTTACATACTCTACGTTTTATTCAAACGATTACCAACTACTATAGCATTCTTGATTTGAAAATGTGTGGTTCGAGACCATTTTATCGGCCCAACCACCCAAGGAGGTCCCACCTCTTAGACAAGGTCAAGCCTCATTACTGTACAGTGATACATGCCTAAGGTCCAGGAATGCATATCGTGTTTTCCGTTTGCATTAGCCATATTAAAGGGCTTATGTAATTTAGTACGTAACTAACCAATTAGTGTTGGAGCACATGCAACTTTAAATTTGGGTCATTGCATCAAATGAAACTAATACATTGAGATTTTTGAATTTAATAATTTATCGAGTAAAATTTGCACGTCCTAACTTAGAGCAAGTCCAATTGATATGTCAGTCAAATTTGAATTTGACATGTGACTTAGCAAATTTGAATTGTTATTGTTTGACATTTTTTTGCTCCAATGGATGTGTCAAAATTTAAACATTATTATAATATAAATTAGGAGGAAGAGCTCAAAGAGAGAATATGGAAAATAATGATAAAATAATAAGTGACATTAGCCTTGGTTCATGTCAAATTTGACATGAAGGGACTCTATGTCAAATCCACATCAACTTTGACTAATCGGTTGGAAATGATTTTTTGATCTTTTATTACTGTTTTTGCTGAGATGGCAAAAATGACATATCCATTGGACTTGCTCTTACAATTTACACACTCACCACTCACTTTTTATTATAGAAATGTCAATAATGTCTATTTTTTCTCCTCATTTTGTCCAAATAGAGACATGTTTGACAATTTTGTTTATAAAAAGTGGACGAAGGGTGTGTGGATTATAATTTAGGGTGTGTAAATTTCACTATCCTACGTACAAGTGGAATGAACAAGGATAATTGCCAAGGCGACCACTTTTCTTACTTTTCAACCACAAAATAAAAATTACCGGACATTTTTTACAGCCTTTTACCACATGAATCCAAAAGGGCCCCAATTTCCCAAACCAGAGATTCCCAACTTAAAACTATATAAATACCCTAACACAAAAGGATAAAAAAATCTAACCAGTCGCTTCTGCTTCCTCGTTCGGCAGCCGTAGTCCTCCTCCTTCCTGACAGTTACCATAGGCAAGTTGGTTCTCTCTTGTTTACATAAGCAGTCGAGTTTGCCGCATTTGATTACTTCTGTCTCTGTGTTCCTTAAACCCATAAATCCTTAAACCCTAACTTGTCTCCAATCTAGAACTGTTTCGTAACTTTTGTTTCGATTATTATTATTTGTTTCTTCTAAATTTGTTGTAGATTATGGTTTCAGGTAGTCGAAGTAATTGAGTTGTTGACCCAAGATGCAGAACGAGGAAGGAGTTATCCAAGAGCTTTACATTCCCAGGAAATGGTATGTATAATCCATTTTAATGAAGTTTTGGATGTTTTGTTATGTGCTTTGGATTTGAGGTTTTGACTGATGTTGGTGTTGTGGGGATGCAGTTCAGCGACCAACAGGCTGATTACTTCAAAAGACCATGCATCTGTTCAGATGAACATTGGGCATCTGGATGAGAATGGCATCTACACTGGCCAGTTCTCCACTTTCGCTCTCTGCGGTTACGTTCGTGCTCAGGTTACCTTTCTTTCCCTCGTTTTAAGTAGTGTGCTAGTATGAATTGGACTTTATTGCAATTGGTTCTAGAATTTATTCACTAGTGTTTCATTTGATTAATATAGGTCATATAGTTTCAAAGCACCCGGGTAACTCGTTTGCAGCTTAATTCATTTCTGAGCCAGCATTGTAAACCCAATTAGCATGAAACATTAGCAAAATGTAATTTTGGTTGCATGAGTTATATTCTTATGAGAGTAGTTTAAAAGCCTAGTATTCAATTTAAAAGAGGTTTGTAGTTGCATGAGATAAGAAGCAACCTGGTTCCCTCTCTTTATCATGAAATGTTCATGAAATGTGAAAGTCCTATAACACAAATTATTGGACATCCTCAAAATTGGTTAATGAGCATTTATGTTGGATTCCATTCCATACTTGGATCCGAGACCAACACTAAATTGAATTGCTGAAGATCATCGAGAGACTTCCCATTTAATATGCATCCCAGATCAATGCATTTTTGTTTTGGGATTATTGTATTCTGCAGTCTTTCTCCACTCGATTCTGTATTGAGCACCTGGTTTTTGTTTTATGTACTCTTACTGACAGCAGTATCCAGATTTGTTTTATGTCTTATTGTCATCTACATTCTTCACTATCACCCCTATTACTCGTTATTTGTAGTTGATTGTTAGTTGGTCAGTCATTTAGAAAAACCGCAATTTGGCTGTTCATCAGTGCTGCTTCTGACTTTTTGTATCCTGTTGGTGCAGGGAGATGCTGACAGTGGTTTAGACCGGCTCTGGCAAAAGAAGAGAGTTGAAGTTAAACAACAGTAGAAGATGATAAATCTCGTTATTCTGTTGTTAGTTTTCTCGACTCATGTTATGCTCGTTAGGATGAATTGTTTAATAGTGAACCAATATGAGAAGCCAAGTATAGTTTAGTTTCCATTTGTGGTGAATGTTGCAAACTAGTTGCAAACTTTTTACCGTTTTGGTGTTGCTTGTTTTGGGTAAAAGATGTAATGCTACTCCCATATTTTTTGAACTTTGGTTGTGAGCAAAGTTTTTAAATTTATCGATTCAGGATTTATTGTTATGGACGTCTGATTTATGCATTGATAAATTTCCTGAATTTCTGTTGTTTGATCACCTACTTTGTATTACAACACTGTTGTTTGAATAATTGAATGCATACGGTAGTCATTTTCACTTTATCTTGCCTTGAGAAAATGTGTACTTTACTTTGTCCAATTTTCATCTCTGTGCTTCTGCTTATGAGCGTCGGGTAAGTCACCCGAAACAAAACCTTAATATTAAGGAACCTAACAAACCAAGAAATAAAGCATTATAAATGCATATTGATTGCTTTGTATGCGCATATTGCCACAGCATTGGTTGAGTACTCCCTTGACAAAAATAGTCGGATTCTCATCTCTTGTGGCTCCTAGAAGGATGCAGTTTTGCTCACTTTTCGCTTCCTATCTTTTATATTAGTTGGTTGTCAGGGTTCATGATGTTGGAATAAGATTCTATACATTGTTAACAGTTTATCTCTGGCTGGATACATTGTGGAGATGATTCTGTGCAAATTTTTATGTTCTTGTTCGGTTTTCTGTCATTTCCAATTCCCAGTTTTTCTTCTTCAACGGAGTTGATAGGGAAAACTAACAATTCATCTATTTCATGTAGCTCTCATAATAATTCTCCAAACAAATAATGTAGCTGTCAGACCAATGGCTTATTATGATTTCTTTTTCAGACTATCCTTGTGTTCCGAAAAATAATGTCCTTTAAACCACAAGTTTTGAAAATGCTAATTGACCAGATAGTGTGACGGCTAATTCAAAAGTACACACTCATGAGTCATGTCTACTCATTCATATTATGTGGTTCGAAAGTTGATGTTTTCGAAAACTGCGGTTTCTATTGCACTTTAAGAACTATTATCTATTTTTGACACTGCGAGAACATTGTCAACTATCCTAGACTCGGTCTGCACTCTTTCTACAAGCGTAGAAATCAGCTTTACCATCATCTTCTCCCTCATTTCCAACCAAACAAAAGTATGTTCCCGCAAATTTGGTGAAGACTCACTCTTCCCTTCAAGCATATATATACATCATTCCAATCCCACTTGAGAGGCACCTCTCTCATTCTTGATTCTCTTTTGCTTCTATATGCTCAATTGTTCTCAGTTTGCCAAGATGAAGTTCCCAATTTCCACTCTCTTGCTCTCCTCCTTTTGCCTTTTCTCTTGTTCATATGCTTTCAACATCACCAGCATGCTAAGCAACTACAAAGATTTCAGCACCTTCAATGACTACTTAACCCGAACCACACTCGCCGACCAGATCAACAAACGCGAAAGCTTAACGATCTTCATAGTCGACAATGGCGGGATGGGAGCAATCACCAAAAAATCACTGGACATGGTCAGCAAAATTTTGAGCCTCCATGTTGGTCTAGATTACTTTGACACGAAAAAGCTCCAACAACTGCCAACAGACGAGCCAACCCTTATGACCACACTGCTTCAAGCCAACGGCCAAGCAACTGGCCAGCAGGGTTTCTTGAAGGCCACGATTGGTGGAAACAGCACCGCAGGAGGAGGAGTCTCTATTTCTTCAGCCTCTGATTCTGATCAGAGCGCACATGTAGTCCAGAGTGTTACTAGTGAGCCGTATAACATTTCCGTGATCCAAATCAGCAATGCAATAGTGCCTAATATCATCTCTCCACCAACTGCAGCTCCTACTCATATGCCTACATCTCCTTCGGAGAGCCCAATCGACTCTGCCAACTCTCCGAAGAGTTTGTTGGACTATCCAAATACTGCTCCAGGTACCGGTACCGCAGATGGTTCCGCAGCAGCCTCTCCAGATGGCAAGTCTCAGTCAGCTGGGGCACCAGTGTTTTCTATTAGCTACGCTATCGTGATCTCTGTAGTTTTGATGTCCACATTGTTTTGGATGAAGCTTCCATGATATCCTGATTTGAGCCAGAAAGCGAAATCAGGTTTGTTGATCATAGAATAAGGAGAGTGTCGCATGGTGAAGTATGCGATATGAACTTTTGTTTCTGTTAGTTGATATGTTCAAGTAATAAGCTTTTCTTCAGCGCTTTTCATCAATCTCTTCGCTCGATCTTGGTTTTTCGACAAATTCGAATTATATTGTTTGGATATCGAGAGCAAAAATCTCTTCAATTGATCAACTGCCTCAATCAACCCGGCTTAGATTAATGTTCAGTTTAGTTCTTGTTTTTCTTTTGTGATGTTTACGTACTGCAGCTCAAACAAAGAAAGGATAAAACTTGCTACATTTATCGATCAAAGTACATGCAACTTTTCTCTTGATTGGAGGGAGGTTGCTAGAGGTGGTTCTCAATGCTTCTTATACCATTGTTAATCTAGCTACGAATATCTTTCATAGCATTTCAGCAGGGTTAGACAACGCACTATTCTTCATTTCGTACATAACTTCCTTCTGTTTTTACGATAAAAAATCTAGAACCTAAATCAGCTCTTGTGGTGGCCTTGAGAACGTACTGGACACATGCATGATAGCTTGGGCATCAAGGTAGTTAACATTTGTGACTACCAGCATGTACTAATACCAAGATATCTCCCTTTTTCTTTCTTTATTGATGATAAAACTAACTAGTACATGCGAGAAACTAATGATACTGCCCATAGGGCATCCATCTATAAAATGAGCCCATCAAACGAAGCAGCATCAGCTGTAGTCTCTAGAATGAGGTAGATTAGAGGTTGCACACTTGCACACACGACTTGCACTAAAATTATTACAATGAAGCATAACTACATCTGGGATTCACTTCAGCCTCTAGTTAATCGAAAACTGTTAGTGTGAGCCATGTAATTTAGGAATGTAAATTAGGTAGTTAGTACTTACCTATTTTGTATATGTAGTACATGGTAGTACCAAGCAAGTAGGGTTGTAGTACATCTTGTATCCTCTTTATATAGCCTCTAATGTGAGATGAATATACATAAGAAAATTCATTCTCAAAATCGTATTATATTTGACTTGGTATCAGAGCAAAGATCCGAAATGACTTTATCTCTTTATTTTCCGCTGCAATTCTTCGTCTGGCGTTGGTTCTCTGTCAGACGTGTGAAGTTGGTTTGTCTTCTTCCAACTAAAACCCCATTGTTAGGGTTTGTTAATCTCTTCCTAATCAGATCGCTTGCGTTTGGTCTGGTGTTCGGTTTTATCAGCCAGACATTTTGCCGACAACAGCCTCGTCGGGAAAGAAGAGCCATTGTTTCTGCACACTTTTGCCGACAACATCCTCGTCGGTAAAGAAGAGCCATTGTTTCTGCACACTTTTGCCGACAACAGCCTCGTCTGGAAAGAAGCTTCTCCCTCCGATCGGGTGATCTACCCGGCGTCTCATCTTCTCCAGCGTCGCCTCTCCTCGACACGCGACCATCTTCTCCGGCTTCGCCTCTCCTCGACCCGCGTCCTCCCAGAAGAACTTCCAGAAGATCGAGTCGTCGCAGCTCCGGCGTCATCGCAGCTCCTCCAGTGTCATCGCAGCCCCTCTTCCGGCGTCGCATCTGCTTCAAAACCCTAGAAAAATCCAATCCGGTTCAAGATTTCGACAGAACCCGCGTCGAGTTCGACCCGACCCGGTTCCTGCTTTGGCCCGACCCGTTTCTGCTATCTGACCCGTTTATCAGATCCGACTCGCTCCGGAAGAATGTCTCGGGTACACTACCAGATTTGACAAAATAGCCGACGAAATTATTTTCGTCGGCTATTCCTTCTACCGACGAAAATTTCGTCGGCTATAATTCGTCGGTAAAAGCCCGTCGTTAAAAGTAATGGCCGACGAAAAAAACGACATCGTCGGCCATTCCAACCTTGGCCGACGAATTATGGCCGACGAAAATGATTTCGTCGACCAAAGCTTGGCCAAATATCCGACGAAATTCGTCGGCTATTTTCGAGTATGGCCGACGATTTCGTCGGATTTTCGACTATTTTCGAGACTGACCTATAATTTTCGTCGGCTAAACTATAGGTCAAACCACTAAGTCAAACCTCTAAACGCTTAAAAACGGAAATCAGTCTAGTTAAATGACGGTTTCTGGCCTCACCTTCAACAGATAATAGTTTCAAATCAATGAGACACAACTAATCATATAAAATTTTTATAAAATTGATTTAACGAACGTCAGGCTACCCATAGGAAAACGAAAGTAAAAAACAGTTAACCGCAACATTTGGCACACAGATTTTATCGGAATCTTGTCATTTTTCAACCGTAGACGTATTTCATTATTTCGGTCATATCTTATTTCACAACATTTTTGCATTTGAAGAGTCTACGTACAGTAACTATTTGAAACTATACATTCACTTAAACACTTAGTAAACAAGTTAAGGAACATTAGTGCATATGTTCTGATTTTGAATCTAAAAGTTTAGAAAATCTATTCCAACCGTCAGATATCACCATTTAGATTAAATACATGTATGGAAAAAAAAATCCAACTACATATGACAACGTTAAAGGCTCGATCGGGACGGTCAACCGGGTGAGTCAACCCTTTAAACGCTTAGAAATGGTAATTGGCCTGTCTAAATGACGTTTTTTTGTCTGACCTTCAACAGATAATAGTTTCAAATCGATGAGACGCAACTAATCGTATAAAATACCCACAGATTTTTCACTCTTTCTCCTGTTTTTTTCGTTTTTTTTTTTAAATAAGCAGCTGCTGTCTACATCTGAAAATATATAGACTTATAGCCGACGAAAATGCCAATTTCGTCGGCCAAACTTTCAAAAGTTTTCGTCGGCTAAAGTTTCAGAGAAAGGCCGACGAAAATTCAAATCGTCGACTAAAATATGAATATAGCCGACAATTTTTTGAAATTACCAACGAAAAAAAAAATCGTCGGCCATTCTAGGGGAATAGCCGACGATTTTTTTTTTTAGAGACGAAAAAAAAATTCGTCGGCCATTCTTGGGAATAGCCGACAAAAATTTTATGTCGTCGGCCGTTTTTTTTTATTTCGTCGGGAAAAGCCTTTTTTCTGGTAGTGCGGTGTATATTGGAAATTTGGGTTCTTGGATTTCAGAAGGTGAACTCGAAAATGAGTTCCGCGACTTCAGAATTATCAGAAGAATTGGGTTGCAAGAAGGCCACCGGGTTATGCTTTCATTGATTTTGTGCAGAGTAAAGATGTAGAGAATGCCGTTTATGAGTTAGATGACAAGAATGACTGGAGAGTTGAGTTCTCACATAAATCTATACATGCGGTTGGTCAATACTGCAACAATGGTAATATTCTCATAACTAATAACACTCCAGCATGTGGTAAGATCGGTATGGCTTTAAAAGTTTCTAGCTTTGTTGGTTCTGATACTTGGATTATTGATTCTGGTGCCTTGGATCATATGACTTATGATAATTCTCATTATATTACTGATTTGTCTTCTCCACCCGTGTCATATGTCACTAATGCCAATGGTGAAGCTTTTCCTGTGTTAGGGATAGGGTCAGTCCGTGTAACCCCTGTTATAACCCTTTGATAGGAGCATAAAATGCGACGTTCTTAATATGTTTTTATCCCCATTTATGCATTTCTTTTCCCTTATTGTTGTATTATAGAGTCATTGAGTCATGTTAGAGTCGTTGGCAAGTGTTGGTGAATAAATTGAGCTAAAAATGCATAAATGTCGATTTTTGAAGAGTTTTAGTTTGAGTAGGACTCCTTGTTGTACTAGGAATCCTGTTTTGACTAGGAAACTTGTCGGAATTGATTTCTTTATCTTTCGTCGTTTCTAATATTTGTGTGGAGTCGGTTTGTGCTATAAATTGTGAAAATGCATAATTATGGTGGAGTCCTTATTGAACTAGGATTCCTAATAAGAGTTTGATTGCAACTAGGACTCCTTTTTCAAGTAGAACTCTATTTGGAAAAGGAATCCTTACTAAAGTAGGAATCCCAGTTGAATAAGGATTCTACGAGTTTGAGTACTAATTGAAGTCTACGAGTGGAAGAATCTTAGTCGAACAAGGAGTTTACAAATGCTCGACGTTTTTGAATCGTCGAAAGAATTTCATTGAAAATACAACTCCTTGTTGGACTAGGATTCCTTATATATCTAGGACTCTTACTCATGATAATTGTGCTACATATTTTTGTCTTCTTCTTGATTTATTTCATGATCATATTTTCAGGAAATCATGAGAAGACAAAGGGAATTTTCGGAGAAATGAGATCCCTTGCCGTGTGGAATAAGAAATAGAAATCCAAATCGGATTTGGAAACTTTCCTAATCTAATAATCTTATCTATTACATATATGTCTTTTTAAGACATCATTTGTCTAGATTAGGACAAGTTTAATACATGAATTAATTGTGTGTTTCTTTTCTTTATTTTCAGATTTTATTTGGAGATAAAGAAGGAGATAATATCTTGATGGAGTCTTTGCCGAATTACCATGGTAAATGAGAAGTAATTTTCGGTAAACATGAAGATGTGTTGCCGTGAGTTTCAAGAAGGAAGAGATGGATTCAAAGACTTCAAGGCCGGCCAAAGAAGATTTAATTGAAGAATTAATTCTATTATTTTGATAGAATTTCGGAAAAGAAGAAAAGAAAGGTGGAGTCTTTGCGTGAAAGATAAGGAGTTGAAACCAACTTGGTTTTGGTTTCTTTTGTGCCGTGCAATATATTCAGAAATCTTATGGGAGATTAATTCCGATTTTCATTGGATTATATCTTAGATAATGCATGGATTAGAGATTAAAATGGAGGAAGACTTTCGGCAGAATTAAAAGAAAGAAACACATGGGACGAACTTGGACATGATCAAAGCTATATGCATTAGCTTGCTGCCGAATTAAAGAATTTTATTTGAAGAACAAAAGAAGAGATAATTCGGTGGAAATTATATGAAGATTTGAAGACTTGGCCGAATCAAGAGAGAAGATAATTTCGGTTTCTTGAAGATAAAGCCTTGCCGAATTACATCACCTTAAGGGTTTCGGTTTTCTTGTGTCCCACTCTTGCCGAACCCTAGTCTCTCCTCTCCTCTATAAATACCACCACACAAATTCAGAAAATCATCATCTCTCCCTCCACAAAAAGCTGCCGAATCCCTGCCAAATTATTTCCAGAAATTTCATACCAAGGAGCAAAGCCGAATCCACCACCTTTCCATCATTCGATCACCATCTCACCAATCCTTGCCGAATCTTAACCAAGGTTGTAATATGGATTGTATTATTTTGGTTTTTGTTACTTTGTATTTAAACATAACTTTGTCTATGAAGTATGTTTTGGTTTTTGGTTTTAATTTCGGTATTGATAATCATATATGGGATCTTCGGATCTTTGTTATAATTGTTTGGATATTTTATATGTGATTACCGAATTATATATGTGATGTGATTAAATGTGTATTATGGGCAGTAGCTTTAGCATGTTTCTTGATTTTAATTAGGTTTATTTCTTTAATTCGTGTGGAACCGAAGGAGATGTCTAGATGCATTCGCAGGCCATGAGTGTTATCTAGATGTTGAATTCATATGCCGATTTAATACATGTTGATTCACACGCGTTGTTGGTTTTAATATGTATTAATCTAAGGGTTAGAGTAATTATGGAAATTTACATGTCGATGTGAGATGGGTGACGCCATACTTGCTAACATGTTCCAATTCGACAATATGTGCTTATGTGCTTTTTGTGTTTAATTTACATGCGTTGTGTTATTAAACCGATTAGTACCATGTTTAGGATTGCGCGTTTCGGATTCTAAATACTTATGATGTCTTGAATAATTAGGATAAGCTGCGTTGGCCCTAATTAAATTGGAGTTTAATTAATCTTGAAATCGTTTTATGCTTGCTGCCCCTATTACTTGTTTTAATTTTATTGCATGTGTAATGAGATTCGTGTTTGGTAATTGTGTGAAAGGTGATGATCAATTGTATATAATAATTTAGGTTTTAGAATTTGTAAAAATTCAGTAGGTAATTAGACATAAATTTCGACAACCCCCCTTTTTATGCAATACTTTGTGTGATTGAAAGCCCTTGATTTCCCCGGATAGAACGATCCCTACTTGTCAATACTACACTCGACACAAGAAGGGTATTATTTGTATGTAGTTGTTTTGCAGGTATTTTATGCTTGGATTACACTTCCATCAGTTTTTGGCGCCGTTGCCGGGGAAATTATAATTTTTTTGATTCATAAAGTGTTGTTTGTAATTATGTATATTGCAGGTTATTTTAATTTTTCAATAGATTTTGGGGATATGTATAATAGGATTTTTGGAAGTGTAATAGTAAGTAGGTTTTCCGATTTTTATTTTTGGTTTTTGGTTTTGATAGGAGCACAATGTGCGACGATATTATATGCTTATGCCCTCGTTTATGCTTTGTTTAACTCTTATTTGTCTAAGATTGAGTCATAATATAGTTAGTGTCAATTTTGGTAGAGTTTTGGTGAAATGTGCTTAATTGTCCGAAAAATGACTAAGTATGTGAAATCTGGAAAATAGTGTAAAATATGTCTTTTTCGCGATTTTGAGATGAGTGAAAGTGCGATCTATCCTTGTCCGAATTCAATGAAATTTGGTGTGCTTAATATTCATATACTGAGGAATGTTGTGTTAAAATTTCAGATCAATCGGAGTTTGGGAAGTCACCCAAAAGTTGGCTGCAATACGGCAGTCCGAGCATTCCAATCCAGGGGCTTCCAGGATTTTCCTGGGACTTTGTCCCAACTTCGAAAAATCATTCCCGACGACTCACAAGGAATTTGATCGAGATATTTTATGGAGAGATGGCCATATGTGTCTAGTTTATCTGAGACTTGGAATCGTATCAATCGGAGCTCCACGGATGGAGATATGCCGGAATTACTGCATCAAGGTCAAATCTGCCGATTCCAGGAACCTACTGCCCCCTTTTTGTGTTTTCTGTTTTTAATGGACCAAATGGTGTACAAATGCATATGTGATGATGGTCCAAGCTTAAGGAAGGTTAGAGGATGACACCAAGCCAAGGCATTGAAGAAAAAAATCAGAAAAAGAAGTTTCCTAGAAGAACCAAGAAAGGAAGGAACCAAAACCTTGTTGCACAAGGATTACCTTTGCCGATTTGGACTAGGTTTGCTACCTAGGGTTTCTGCCGAATTTGCCTCTATAAATAGCCATGTTTTCCTACAGAAAAACTTGTCACATTCCAAAGCAAAAATCTAGCTAAAGCTCTACCTAAATTTCCCAAGAGTCCTACATACAAACCTTAGCCGAAACCACCGCCATCTCACCCAAAAATCCTGCCGACACACCCATTGCCGAGCAGCCATCTTCTCCACCAACCATCGGATCCACACGAGTCGAAGCTCTCCAAGGTTTCTAATGTGTGATCCACTCCCTACTCTCGGTTTTGTAATTTTTATGTAGTTATGTTAAACTTTGTCTATGAAGTTAGCATGAATTCTTGGTTTCAAACTCTATGTCTATGTATTGTTTGGAGTGAAATTTGGTTTTATAATTTGTATGTTCAATTCGTTTTCTTTGTCTTTAAATGGGTTTTGGATGTAAGAATACAGATTGCATGTTAAAAAGTAAGGAAAATATGAAGTAAAGAGATAGGATTAGATAGGCAAGCATGTTCACTCTGATTCTAGTAGTTCGTTCTTGGTTTAGTCTTTAAATCCGTGTGCCGCAAAGATTGGTACTTAGCATATTCGCGATGTGTTTTGAGTATTGGTCTTGTATCTGTCAATATAAAATAGGACTAGAGTGGTTTAAATGACTATGCATGTTAACAAGAAGTGGTGACGCCTTGCTTGATTGATATGTTTTCGACTAAAAAGACCTTGTGCCTAATTACTCTGCATATTTGATTTCGACGATAAGTGTTCTCAAATGTGTTTAGTATAACTTTAGGGTTAGACGATAAGTTAATCTTGAAGTACTTGAGAGTCTTAATCGATTAGTAAACCGATAAGG
Source organism: Potentilla sterilis (assembly GCA_963682095.1). Taxonomy (NCBI): domain Eukaryota; kingdom Viridiplantae; phylum Streptophyta; class Magnoliopsida; order Rosales; family Rosaceae; genus Potentilla; species Potentilla sterilis. The sequence continues at coordinate 32,958,449 of OY821754.1, forward strand.
AGCTAATTAGGTTGGAACTAAGTCGGATCTAGGATATTGTGTGCTCTTGCCGTGTGTCTTGTCTTATTAATTTGCTATGTGTTTTGAGTGCTTTTGTGTTAGTAATTTGTGGAAGAATGTCGACCAACCTTGTAAATAGTAGCTTTAGGATTTAATTTCATGTCTTAAATTCTTGTCTAGGAATTTAGAGGCAGCTTAGCTGCCGATCTCACCTCAATCCCCCATGATTTCGTGTGAATATGTATATATGTATATAAGTGTGACAATTGTGTGCATATGTATTTGTGAATATTTTTATTAACATTCTCATGTTTCAGGTACCCTTAATCCCCGACTAGAACGATCCCTACTTATTCTATACTACTAACGATTGTAGGGTTATTATTGCTTGATGCTCGCTTCGGCGACTCGTCAGGTTTTTGTTCTTAATTGCCGATTGTGTGATAATATTGTGATGTTGATACACTTAGATAATTTCTAGGAAGTTGATAGTTTTTGTGTATGCTTGTAGTTTATTGTAGTTTCTAAAGTGTAACATGTAGGTGAATGGTGCTTTGTTGGATCCGTTTTTATGTAGATTGGGAAACGCGGGATACTTCCCCCCCACGCATACAAAGCGATTTTTCAGCAATAGTATTACTTCGATGAGGTTGAGGGCGGTTTTAATCAACACTTGTAGACCGCTAGGACCCGAGTTTATTTTACCAAGTATAGGGCAAGTTATTTTCATTGATGGGTTCGAGGTTTGTAAAACTGGTTTTCAAGACCCACAGACTGATGTTCATTCTCTGTGAGTGAGTCGATAGGGGACTTGTCCTCCGTGGTTAAAAACTTTGAGACCTGCCTTGTTCCTAAAGAGAGTTTACTCTCCATGAATTTTAACGACACCGCCTTAGAAAAGTAAAGTATCTTCGACCTAGACAACCGCTTGTGCCGAAGCATCACCTCACTTTAGACGCTAGAAAATAACTTGAGCATATGTGAATCTGTTTTTCTTCAAAAGATAAAATTCGTCTTTAATTTTTGAGGTATATCGGAAAAAGCATGATACTACCTTGGACTGTTTCAGCCCATTGCACTGTTATCTCCTCTGCTCCACGTACCTCAAATTTTAAAGTTGTGTGAAAGACATCTAGAAACCCTAAGTTTCGGCAATTACAATACTTACACAATCGATGAACACTAAAAACCGAACCAATATAGATACTTGTATAAAAAAAATTTCGTGTGATATGTAAAATTAGTTAAATGGTTAAGGAGTTTTAAAAGTCTATTTATGTTGAGTTTGTTTTTGATTTTGAGGGGAAGAGGAATAGGTAAGGTCACTAATGTTGATATTAGCCTTAACCCTTCATACTAGCGCTTGCGTTTTTATGAGGTTGAGGGCGGCTTTTATGCACTTTAGTGGTACTGACAACATAAGGTTCTAAACAGAGTAAGGGGCAATCATAGTTCGTTTGTTCTAATTTTGGTATTGAGGTTTGTTTAACTAGATCTCAAGGCCCACAGACTGATGTTCATTCTCTGTGAGTGAGTCGATAGGGAGTTCGCTCTCCGTGGTAACCAACAACGAGTCTTGCCTCAATCCATTATTAGTACTTTCGTTCTAGCCTTCTGAAACCACGGAACCTTGTGTCTAGTCGATAGACCTAGGCCGCACGTCCACCGAGCTTCAAAACCTTAAATAAGTTTGATATGAGTAAATTTTTGATCTCAAAAGAAAACATTTCTTGGTTTGAATTTTCAAGGTATATCGGAATAAGCATGATACTACCTTGGACTGTTTCAGCCCATTGCACCGTTATCTCCTCTGCTCCACGTACCTTGAAAATTCGAACAAATCATATAGCAATTTAACTAGGGATACATAAAACACATTCTTATACATATATACTCTTGAAATTTTCGTGTGATACTATATATACTTTTGATTTTTTTTTCAGGTGTTACTTATACATTTTTTGTGACGTTAATACTCTTATATTTGTATGATACTTATTTCTTGATACTTCTTACGATATACTGGTGAAATTGTGTGTGTGCCATACTTGTAAATTTTTGTGTGACATATTCATTATATTTCGTGTGACATACTTGTATGAATTTTCGTTTGATACCTATACATTTACACGTTCGATTTATTATGATACTTATACTTATACATACTTTTACACGTTCATATATTGAAATTTTCGGTGACATTATACATACTAACATTCTTTCGTGTGATATTTTTACCCTAACACTAACTTATACATTCTAACTATACAATACACGTTTATTTTTCTTTTTAATTCATTGATTGATATACTTGATCTTATGATAATTTCAGGTACATGAATCTTGGTTGGACACAAGAAATTGAGGATAGATTGAAGAGAATTTGCAACCAAGAGGAAGAAGAGCAAGTTTTGCCGAGTACATCTACACCAGAACATCAGTTTGTTTCTCCCACCTCATCACTTTTTAACAGAAATTTTGTTGCACCATCATCACCATTTCCTTCAGAAGCTTCGTGTGAACTAAACCCTTTGTTTCACGAAGAACCAGAGTTTGAGCTACTCCAAAGTCCAATTCTGATTCAGTATTTGAACTTCGATTTACCTGATCCTACATTTAAGATGACTTCACTAAGAGAGGAGAATGGACAGGTAGATGCACCACAAGGAGGAGTGGTGAGACCAAGCAATGTAACATATCCTGCAGTTGCACCTGGCAAATCAGGAGAGTTTGAGCTGAAGGGTGGATTTATCCACCAATTGCCAAAGTTTTATGGACTCAGTGGAGAGGATCCGAATCGCCATATTCAGAAGTTTGAGTTCAGATGTGAGTCAATGTGCCCAACTGGGGCAGACTTACAGCATGTGAGGATGAAGGCGTTTCCTTTTTCACTGGAAGATAGGGCGCAGGAATGGTTCTATGCAATACCGCCAGGGAAGATGGTGTCTTGGACTACAATGGTGAGAGAATTTCTCACAAAATATTTTCCATCATCAAGGGTGACGCAGATCAGGAAGGAGATCACCTCAATAAGACAAGAGCCAGATGAAAGCTTCGACGTGTACTATGATAGGTACAAGTCTTTGGTGGCAACGTGTCCTAATCATGGGATACGTGAGGGTCTTCTACTACAGTATTTCTATGAAGGGTTGCGTCCCTTGGAGCGTAGATTTCTAGATTCAGCAGCTGGTGGATCTTTAATGGAGAAGAGCAGAGAGGAAGTTAAGAATTTGTTGGAGATGCATTTCACCAATCAACAACAGTTCGGGTCTACTTCCTCAAGGCGAGTCAGTGAGGCCAGTGGATATGAGGAATCTAGTACAGTGAAGGAGCTTAAGGAAGATGTGGGCAAACTCACTCAAATGATGTCCCAGTTTATGAAACAGAAACATGCCCAAGTCTGTGGGGTGTGTAGTATGGAAGGGCATTCGGCAGACATGTGTCCACAAGTTGGAGGAAGTGATAATTTTGAGGAAGCCAATTCAGTTGGATTCCAAGGGCAGCAACGTTCCACTTTCCAGAATTTCAATCCAAGGTACAACGATCACCCTAATTTTCGTTGGGCCAACAATAGCAATGTTCAGAACCCTACACAAATGGCGCCACCACAAGCACCACAAGGAGGAATGGCGTTTCAGCCAAGACCTCAAGGGCAATTTCAAGGGTTTGCAAGGCCTCAGCAACAATTCTACAACAATAATGCACAAGCATCGTCAAATCCCAACTATGACGCCATGCTTAAGTCTTTGAACGATGCAACTCACACATTGTTGCAATCTACAACCTCGAACACCAAGGACATTTCTGAGCTGAAGAATCAGATGGGTAAGGTTGTGGATTTCATGGGGCAGATTCAGGAGCAAGGGAGATTACCTGGAAGAGTGATAAAGAACCCCAAGAATGAGCAAGCAAAATCAGTTACCACAAGGAGTGGTAAAGTTTTGGAGGGCCGGCACTCAAGGAGGTTGAGGACGTGATGGTAGATCATGATGATGATGGTGATGACGTGCTAGTGCATATTAATGCCGAGCACAAGGAGGTGCACGGCAATGATGATGATTCAAACGGCAATGAGGCCGAGAGAAAGAAACCGAGCAAGGCTGAGCTCGAGGCTATGAAGAAAAGGGACTTGGAAAAAGATCCCGCTACCTCAGAGACACACAAGGTGAATAATTCCAACTCAAGTGGATTAGTTAATGCTAACCAATCTTCTTGTTTGCCTTTTCCTTCTAGGTTTGCTAAATCGAAGAAGGAGAAATCAGATGAGGAGGTACTTGACATTTTCAGACGTGTGGAGGTGAACATACCATTGCTTGAGTGTATCAAGCAAATTCCCAAGTATGCCAAGTTTTTAAAGGAGCTGTGCACAACGAGGAGGCATACTCGTGAGGAGCAGGTGGTCAAGATGAGTGAGACGGTTTCAGCCGTTCTCCAAAGAAAGCTCCCACCTAAAATGAAAGACCCTGGCAGCTTTTCTGTGCCATGTAAAATAGGACAATCATATTTTGATAAAGTTTTGCTAGATCTAGGGGCTTCTATAAATGTGATGCCTTATAATGTGTATAAGTCCCTAGGTCTTGGCGAGTTGAAGAAGGACAATGTAATAATTCAACTCGCCGATAGATCTAACAAATATCCTGAGGGATATGTGGAGGATGTTCTTGTGCAGGTGAATAATCTGATATTTCCTGCAGATTTCTATGTGCTTCAGATGGAAGAATCGCCCCTTAATTCCACTCAACTATTGTTGGGGCGACCATTTATGAGAACAGCAAGAACAAAGATTGATGTTGCTGAAGGGAACCTCACCATGGAGTTCGATGGTGAAGTGATTGGCTTCAATATCTTTGAAGCCATGAGGTATCCAGTTTCTGATCTAAAACCTTGCTATAATATTAATGTAGTTGATGCTATTGCGCAGGTTTTATCAGAAACTTTTCAATAGCAACTAGCTATTGAGCAAGGGGCCGGAATTGACGCAAATGGGGAGAAGAGTACCAAGGAGGCACGGCTCAAACTTGAGCCGAGCATGATGAATATTGTTGCCGAGCTAGAGGCAACGCCCCACATTAAAAAGTCATGTAAGTATATGTCAATTCCCATTTCAACTAATAAAATTTTACCATCTGTGGAACAGGCCCCTATTTTAGAACTCAAGGTGCTTCCAGATCATTTGAAGTATGTGTACTTGGGAGACGATGACACACTACCAGTTATTGTGTCATCACAGCTGAGTGAGCAGCAGGAAGCACGGTTAACTAGCATGCTGAAGAGGAACAAGACCGCCATTGGATGGACGTTGGCGGATATCAAGGGAATCAGCCCTACAACTTGTGTCCATAGGATCTTGCTTGAGGAAGGAGCCAAGCCTACTATGGAGGGTCAGAGACGATTACACCCCCCTATGATGAAGATTGTGAAGGACGAGGTGATCAAATTGCTGGATTGTGGAGTAATTTATCCTATATCAGATAGCCAGTGGATTGCACCTGTCCAAGTTGTACCTAAGAAGAGTGGAGTCACGGTTGTGAAGAACGACAAGGATGAACTCGTGCCCCAACGATTGGTGACAGGTCATAGGATGTGTATCGACTACAGAAAGCTGAATGCTACAACTCGAAAGGATCACATGCATTTGCCTTTCATGGACCAGATGTTGGAGAGATTAGCTGGGCACGAATTCTATTGCTTCTTGGATGGGTACAGCGGTTACAATAAGATATGCATTCACCCAGATGATCAAGAGAAGACAACGTTCACATGTCCCTTTGGTACGTTTGCTTATCGACGCATGCCTTTTGGTTTATGCAACGCACCAGGTACATTTCAACGTTGTATGTATTCCATTTTCAGCAATTATATTGAGAATATCATTGAAGTCTTTATGGATGATTTTAGTGTTTATGGAAAAGACTTTGATGCATGTTTAGAGAATTTGGAATTAATCCTGATAAGATGTGTAGAATCTAACCTTGTACTTAATTGGGAAAAATGTCATTTTATGGTAACACAAGGGATAGTTTTAGGACACATTATTTCTGCAAAGGGTATTGAGGTAGATAGGGCCAAGATTGATATTATGCTTCACTTACCCTCCCCTACAACTGTAAGGGAGGTACGTTCGTTTCTTGGCCATGCAGGTTTTTACAGGAGGTTCATCAAGGATTTTTCGTTGGTAGCCAAGCCTATTTGTGCCCTCTTGCAGAAGGATGTTCCATTTGTATGGGACAAAGGGTGTGAAGATGCATTTGTCATGTTGAAGAAGCTTTTGACGTCAGCACCTATAATGGCGCCACCTGACTGGAGCCTACCATTTGAGATCATGTGTGATGCTTCTGACTATGCAGTTGGAGCAGTGCTTGGACAGAGAAAAGAGAAGAAGCCGAATGCTATTTATTATGCTTCTCGCACACTTAATGATGCTCAATTAAATTACTCTACAACTGAGAAAGAATTGTTGGCTGTGATATTTGCTTTAGAAAAATTTCGTTCATATCTTTTGAATTCTAAAGTGATTGTTTATTCTGATCATGCAGCCTTAAGATATTTGATGAAAAAGAAGGATACTAAGCCACGCTTGATTCGATGGATTCTCTTACTTCAAGAGTTTGACATCGAGATCAAGGACAAGAAAGGGAGCGAAAATGTTGTGGCGGATCACTTGAGCAGAATTGTGAGAGAAGAGGAAACGTTACCACTTCAGGAAACTTTCCCAGATGAGCAGCTTTTTCGAGTGGACACAAAAGAACCTTGGTATGCAGACATTGTCAATTATTTAGTTACTAAAATTTTTCCAAGTACATGTTTGCAGGCAGCCAAGACAAGGATTAAAAAGAATGCAAGACACTACATATGGGACGATCCCTATCTATGGAGGACGTGTAGTGATCAAGTGATTAGACGTTGTGTGCCACAAGAGGAGCATAGGCCGATCCTTGCATTTTGCCACAATGAGGCGTGTGGAGGACACTTTGGAGCTAAGAGGACAGCCCTTAAGGTATTAGAAAGCGGATTCTATTGGCCCACGATTTTTAAGGATGCATACACATTTTGTATGACATGTGATAGGTGCCAAAGGACAGGTAACATTGGTAAGAGAGACCAAATGCCCCTTACTTATATGATCTTTGTCGAAATATTTGATGTATGGGGTATAGATTTTATGGGACCTTTTCCTTCATCTAAGGGCTTTCTATATATCTTGTTGGCAGTTGATTATGTGTCTAAATGGGTGGAGGCGAAAGCCACAAGGACTAATGATTCTAAAGTTGTTGCAGGTTTCTTGAGAACTAACATATTTTCCAGGTTTGGAGTACCTCGTGTGCTTATAAGCGATGGAGGTTCTCATTTCTGCAACAGAACAATAGAGGCTTTACTCAGAAGATATGGAGTCACCCATAAGGTATCCACACCTTATCATCCTCAGACGAGCGGAATGACAGAAGTGTCCAACAGAGAGATTAAGAGCATATTGGAGAAAACTGTGGGCCCATCAAGGAAAGATTGGAGCGATAGACTTGATGATGCACTTTGGGCTTACAGAACGGCATACAAGACACCCATTGGGATGTCTCCATTTCGGCTTACATATGGCAAGGCGTGCCATCTTCCAGTAGAGTTGGAGCATAAGGCGTGGTGGGCGGTCAAGCAGTTCAACATGGAACTTGACAAGGCAGGACTTCACAGGAAATTGCAGCTGAGCGAGCTTGAGGAAATCAGAAATGATGCATATGATGCTGCGTGGATTTACAAGGAGAAGACGAAATTGGTTCATGACAAGATGATAAGAGGCAAAAAGTTTCATATTGGTCAAAAAGTCTTGTTGTATCATTCTCGTCTTAGATTATTTCCTGGAAAATTGCGTTCTCGTTGGGCTGGTCCCTATATTGTTGCTAATGTGTTTTCTCATGGTGCTATAGAAATTCAGAGTATTGAAACAGGAAAAGCGTTCAAGGTGAATGGTCATCGACTTAAGCCTTACTACGAACCTTTTGAGGAGCACACCATTGAGGAGATTCAATTTAGAGACGCACCAAGATCCTGATGATATGGAGAAGAGTCTAGGCTGAGTAGACTATAAACATTAAGCGCTGCATGGGAGGCAACCCATTTCAACCAAAAGTGTGAAGGAGCCGTCTACGAGAGTTTGAATTTCTAAACCCTAAACTCTTTTTGGTTGTATTGTATAAGTGTGGAACTTGTGAAATATCAAATGCTTGGAAATTACTACATGATTTTTGTGTACATTGAGGACAATGTGATTTTCTAAGTGTGGGGTAGGGATACATGTTTCACATGTTTTGTTTTTGTTTTGAGTCATAAAAAGAAAAAGAAAATAAAAAAATCAGAAAATCAGAAAAATTTAAAAAAATTTCGTAGCTTTTTGTAATTTTCGTTGCTTTTCAATTTTTATTTTTAATTTTTGAGTCTTAGGTGCCCCTAAATAGTCTATGATGATTATATCTTTGAATACATAGATGATGGTTTTGCATAATCTTGAAAATAATTGTGAGTTTCATGGACTTTGTGATTGGTATGAACATTTGAGACTTGAACTTAATTGTGTAAGAAGCATGTATGTTGTGTTGATTTTGTTCCATAATAACCTTTGTGAGCTTTGATGCCATATACTTTCTTCTTGAGTGATAAAAAATGGGCAGAATTTTTCAAAACTTCATCATTATTTGAATATTCAATGACTATGTGCCATAGATTTTTAATGAACTCTAGAATGCTAGAACTTGTTCTTGACAATTTTTGAAACTATTATTCATGAAATACGTTGATTTTGAAAAGGATTGAAAAGATCATGTTAGGATTACCACCATCGCCAAACAAAGCTTATGCCTAATTTGTGCCCATCGTGGGACTCCTTAGTTTTAACCCCCTTGAGCCGACATTGAGCCATTTATTTCATCACCTTGATACACTTTCCTTGAGCTTAGAACAGTTTAACCTTACCATTGTTGTCAAGACTTGGTAAAATTTAATGGAATTTGTGAATTGAAGTGATGTTGTGAAGTAAGTGTGGGGTGATCTTGTCCATTTATTAAGAAAAGAAAAGGTGTTGCCGAATAAAAGAAGAGAAAAGAAGAAAAATCGGACTGAAAATAAAAAGAAAATCCGATCCGAAATAAAAAGAAAAAGAGGAAGATTCGGCAATAAAATTTATGGATGAGTTTGTGAATGTGAAATTGGAGTTTGTGTGATAATTGAAGGTCTATTGTTGTTATATTTGACCTTTGTCCTTGATCACTATGTTATGGGGAAGAAAAGAATGAAGTTTGGGCCCAACATGATAAAATTTGGCCCTTTGAAGTGAAGTCATAAGGAGGATTGAATTTTGCCAAGTCTTGGTGACGTTTAATCACCACTTCCTAAATGAGAATGCCTTATGCCAATCCCCATTATCACCATTATGTTGATCTTTTCATGATTCTTAAAATAGGTGAACTTTGATGTGTGGAGATTTCTGTCAAGAATTGAGCATATGGCTGTGGTTCATTTGTGTACATAGTTGTTATATGAAGTTTTTCCTGAAAGATTAATTCACAAAGTGCTTTTATTTGATGAAATATGCAAGTTACTCTTTGTAACTCTCAATCTATTCTCTTGCATATACTTTGAGTGAATTGCCATATCATGAGTGAAAAGAAGAGAGTATGCCTAGTGAGGAGGATGAAATCAACATAACATGTCATTGCTTGTGATTTTCGTTTCTTACTTGTTCATGCCATGATACATGTCTATGACGCTTGGGATTATTGTGCTTACATCGAATGCTTAACTTGAAAGCTATGTGTTTAAAGATCCTGAGATAATCATTTTAGGGGCTGTAGTGTTGAGTCTTTTTATTTGTTTTGCTAAGGGACTAGCAAAGGCTAAGTGTGGGGTAGTTGATAGGAGCATAAAATGCGACGTTCTTAATATGTTTTTATCCCCATTTATGCATTTCTTTTCCCTTATTGTTGTATTATAGAGTCATTGAGTCATGTTAGAGTCGTTGGCAAGTGTTGGTGAATAAATTGAGCTAAAAATGCAGAAATGTCGATTTTTGAAGAGTTTTAGTTTGAGTAGGACTCCTTGTTGTACTAGGAATCCTGTTTTGACTAGGAAACTTGTCGGAATTGATTTCTTTATCTTTCGTCGTTTCTAATATTTGTGTGGAGTCGGTTTGTGCTATAAATTGTGAAAATGCATAATTATGGTGGAGTCCTTATTGAACTAGGATTCCTAATAAGAGTTTGATTGCAACTAGGACTCCTTTTTCAAGTAGAACTCTATTTGGAAAAGGAATCCTTACTAAAGTAGGAATCCCAGTTGAATAAGGATTCTACGAGTTTGAGTACTAATTGAAGTCTACGAGTGGAAGAATCTTAGTCGAACAAGGAGTTTACAAATGCTCGACGTTTTTGAATCGTCGAAAGAATTTCATTGAAAATACAACTCCTTGTTGGACTAGGATTCCTTATATATCTAGGACTCTTACTCATGATAATTGTGCTACATATTTTTGTCTTCTTCTTGATTTATTTCATGATCATATTTTCAGGAAATCATGAGAAGACAAAGGGAATTTTCGGAGAAATGAGATCCCTTGCCGTGTGGAATAAGAAATAGAAATCCAAATCGGATTTGGAAACTTTCCTAATCTAATAATCTTATCTATTACATATATGTCTTTTTAAGACATCATTTGTCTAGATTAGGACAAGTTTAATACATGAATTAATTGTGTGTTTCTTTTCTTTATTTTCAGATTTTATTTGGAGATAAAGAAGGAGATAATATCTTGATGGAGTCTTTGCCGAATTACCATGGTAAATGAGAAGTAATTTTCGGTAAACATGAAGATGTGTTGCCGTGAGTTTCAAGAAGGAAGAGATGGATTCAAAGACTTCAAGGCCGGCCAAAGAAGATTTAATTGAAGAATTAATTCTATTATTTTGATAGAATTTCGGAAAAGAAGAAAAGAAAGGTGGAGTCTTTGCGTGAAAGATAAGGAGTTGAAACCAACTTGGTTTTGGTTTCTTTTGTGCCGTGCAATATATTCAGAAATCTTATGGGAGATTAATTCCGATTTTCATTGGATTATATCTTAGATAATGCATGGATTAGAGATTAAAATGGAGGAAGACTTTCGGCAGAATTAAAAGAAAGAAACACATGGGACGAACTTGGACATGATCAAAGCTATATGCATTAGCTTGCTGCCGAATTAAAGAATTTTATTTGAAGAACAAAAGAAGAGATAATTCGGTGGAAATTATATGAAGATTTGAAGACTTGGCCGAATCAAGAGAGAAGATAATTTCGGTTTCTTGAAGATAAAGCCTTGCCGAATTACATCACCTTAAGGGTTTCGGTTTTCTTGTGTCCCACTCTTGCCGAACCCTAGTCTCTCCTCTCCTCTATAAATACCACCACACAAATTCAGAAAATCATCATCTCTCCCTCCACAAAAAGCTGCCGAATCCCTGCCAAATTATTTCCAGAAATTTCATACCAAGGAGCAAAGCCGAATCCACCACCTTTCCATCATTCGATCACCATCTCACCAATCCTTGCCGAATCTTAACCAAGGTTGTAATATGGATTGTATTATTTTGGTTTTTGTTACTTTGTATTTAAACATAACTTTGTCTATGAAGTATGTTTTGGTTTTTGGTTTTAATTTCGGTATTGATAATCATATATGGGATCTTCGGATCTTTGTTATAATTGTTTGGATATTTTATATGTGATTACCGAATTATATATGTGATGTGATTAAATGTGTATTATGGGCAGTAGCTTTAGCATGTTTCTTGATTTTAATTAGGTTTATTTCTTTAATTCGTGTGGAACCGAAGGAGATGTCTAGATGCATTCGCAGGCCATGAGTGTTATCTAGATGTTGAATTCATATGCCGATTTAATACATGTTGATTCACACGCGTTGTTGGTTTTAATATGTATTAATCTAAGGGTTAGAGTAATTATGGAAATTTACATGTCGATGTGAGATGGGTGACGCCATACTTGCTAACATGTTCCAATTCGACAATATGTGCTTATGTGCTTTTTGTGTTTAATTTACATGCGTTGTGTTATTAAACCGATTAGTACCATGTTTAGGATTGCGCGTTTCGGATTCTAAATACTTATAATGTCTTGAATAATTAGGATAAGCTGCGTTGGCCCTAATTAAATTGGAGTTTAATTAATCTTGAAATCGTTTTATGCTTGCTGCCCCTATTACTTGTTTTAATTTTATTGCATGTGTAATGAGATTCGTGTTTGGTAATTGTGTGAAAGGTGATGATCAATTGTATATAATAATTTAGGTTTTAGAATTTGTAAAAATTCAGTAGGTAATTAGACATAAATTTCGACAACCCCCCTTTTTATGCAATACTTTGTGTGATTGAAAGCCCTTGATTTCCCCGGATAGAACGATCCCTACTTGTCAATACTACACTCGACACAAGAAGGGTATTATTTGTATGTAGTTGTTTTGCAGGTATTTTATGCTTGGATTACACTTCCATCACCCTTCACAATGTTCTATATGTACCTGACCTGATATATGTTCCCCAGTTAAATACTGAGTCTCGATGCTCTGTAATGTTTTACCCCATGTATGTGATTTTTTAAGATCTTCTCACCAGGGAGATAATTGGTCGGGGGGACTTGAGGGGCAGATTGTTTCACCTGGATCAGACATATGCGGGAGAGAAACCAGGAGCACGGTCACGCACTGCTTTGACTGCAAGTTCGAATCAGCTAAGTGAAATTTGGTAATGGCATCGTCGATTAGGGCCTCCATCTTTCCATGTTATGAAAATGTCTTCTCTGTTTATTGGTGTGGAAGAGTCCTCCTTGCGCTGTGAAACATGTGTTCTTGCTAAGAGCCATCGTTCTACCTATTCTCCGAGTTCCTCCAATAGTAGTATCCATTTTGAATTGATTCATTCTGAAGTTTGGGGACCTTCTAAAGAGCCTACGGTCACGGGTATGAGGTATTATATGACGCTTATTGATGATTGCACAAGGTTGACATGGATTGTTCTTCTTCAAACCAAAGATGAAGTCTTCCCTGCTTTTCAAGCCTTTCATTCTCAGGTCCAAACACAATATAATGGCACTGTTAAATTTTTTCATTCTGATAATGGAGGGGAGTATGTCAATCGTGTTTTTCACCAGTTTTTCAGAACTCATGGGATTGTTCATCAAACAACCTGTCCACGAACACCAGAGTAGAATGGGGTGTCTGAAAGGAAAAACCGGCATCTTCTTGAAATGACTCGTTCCATCCTTTTTAGTGCCCATATGCCTAAGAATCTTTGGGTGATGTTGTCGCAGCTTCTGCTTATCTTATCAATCGCCTCCCATCTAGTGTTGTTTAAGGAAAATTTCTGTTTCAGGTTCTTACATCTCATGTCTCTTTTCCTTCCTATCATAATATACATGTTCGGGTCTTTGGTTGTGTGGCCTTTGTTCATGTTCCTAAGAGCCAGAGATCGTCTAAATTAGATCCCTGGGAGATCAAGTGTGTGTTTGTTGGTTATGAAAGTCATAAGAAGAGATACAAGTGTTTTCATCCACCTACCAGAAAATACTATGTCACTATGGATGTTACTTTCTTTGAGGACATGAGCTATTTTACCTCAGATGATCCAACCCTTCAGGGAGCATTCATACTTTGAAGAGCTGTATCATGGCGAGGGGGAGGAACCAGAAGTAGAAGCCTCAGTACCAGCAGTACCAGAAGTGACAGAAGCTCAACCAGAGATAGAAGCCTCAGTACCAGCAGTACCAGAAGCAACAGAAGCTCAACCAGAGGTAGAAGCCTCAGACATCCATGTTCCAGGAATAGAACCAATAGCTGAGAGCACCATTGCTGTAGAAGATCAATCTGCCCCTCCTGCCATCACTCATACCCCTGATTCACAACTCCCTGCTGTAGAAGATCAATCATTTGAGGTATGTCCTTCCAATGTTCCTAGTAGTAGTGAGCCTAATAGCGAACAATATGAGTTACCTAACAGGTCTACTAGAGGTCATCCCCCCAAAAGATATGAACCTAGTTTACAAGCCAAATCAAAATATCCAGTAGTCAACTATATGTCCACTAGGAGATTATCAAAGTCATATGAATCATTTGTGAATCAAATATCTGTTGTATCAGTACCTAACAAAGTGCAGGATGCGTTGGGAGATCCAAAGTGGAGAAAAGCAATGGAGGAAGAGATGGAGGCAATGCAGAAGAATGATACTTGGGAACTTGTATCTCCACCACATGGAATGAAGGTCGTGGGATGTCGTTGAGTGTTTACTGTGAAGCACAACGCAGATGGATCAGTGAGCCGGTATGAAGAACGCATTGTTGCAAAGGGATTCACTCAGACATATGGTATTAATTATGATGAGACTTTTGCTCCCGTTGCAAAAATGAATATTATCAGGGTGCTTCTTTCGTTTGCTGCTAGTTTGAACTGGCCACTCCGACAGTTTGATGTCAAGAATGCATTTCTTCATGGAGAATTAGCCGAAGAGGTGTATATGAGTCTTCCTCCTGGGTATGTAACTACTTCTACTTGTGATTTTGTATGCAAATTAAGAAAGTCACTGTATGGTCTTAAACAGTCACCCCGTGCCTGGTTTGGGAGGTTCTTACAGTTCATGCGAAAGATTGGTTACAGACAAAGTAATTCTGATCATACCTTGTTTCTCAAGCATCAGCAAGGAAAGGTAGTAGTTCTAATTATCTATGTTGATGATATGGTGATTACTGGTAATGATACTATAGGGATTGATAGACTGCAGAGACAGCTTGCTTCTAAGTTCGAGATGAAGGACTTAGGTGACCTCAAGTACTTCTTAGGGATTGAGGTAGCAAGGGGGAGAGAAGGAATCTACTTGTGTCAGAGGAAGTACATTCGTGATCTGTTGACAGAGACAGGTATGTTAGATTGCACACCTATCGACACTCCTATTGAGCAGAATCATCGATTAACAGAGTATCCTAATCAAGTGCCTACCGACAAGACTCGTTATCAGAGGTTAGTTGGACGCTTGATTTATTTGGTACATACCAGACCAGATGTTGTATATGCAGTAAGTGTAGTGAGCTAGTTCATGCATAATCCAAGTGTGGATCACATGGATGCTGTTGTGAGGATTTTGAGATACTTGAAGTCAGCTCCAGGAAGAGGAGTAATGTTCTCTAAACACAACAACATTCTTGACGTTAGTGGTTTCACAGATGCAGATTGGGCTGGAAATATTACAGATAGGAGGTCGACATCAGGTTATTTTACATTTGTGGGAGGTAATTTGGTTACATGGAAGAGTAAGAAGCAGAAGGATGTGGCGCGATCTAGTGCTGAGGCTGAGTATAGAGGTATGGCTCATGGAGTGTGTGAATTGTTGTGGTTAAGAAATCTGCTACGTGATTTGGGTGTTAAGTTTTCAAATGCGATGCGGTTATATTGCGACAACAAAGCAGCTATTGATATATCACAGAATCCAGTTCAGCATGATCATACTAAACATGTGGAGGTTGATCGTCACTTTATAAAGGAAAAGTTAGATGCTAAGATCATTAGCTTTCCTTTTGTTTCTTCAGAAGAGAAACTTGCGGATGTACTCACGAAAGGAGTGTCTAAGAAGGCCTTTTATGACTCACTTACCAAGTTGGGCATGGTTGATGTGTATGCGTCAACTTGAGGGGGAGTGTTAGTGTGAGCCATGTAATTTAGGAATGTAAATTAGGTAGTTAGTAC
This sequence comes from Potentilla sterilis, assembly GCA_963682095.1. Taxonomy (NCBI): domain Eukaryota; kingdom Viridiplantae; phylum Streptophyta; class Magnoliopsida; order Rosales; family Rosaceae; genus Potentilla; species Potentilla sterilis. Next base: position 32,974,216 of record OY821754.1, read on the forward strand.
TTATCTATTCTGTATATGTAGTATATGGTACTACCAAGCAAGTAGGGTTGTAGTCAAGGAGTAAAATATCGGATATCGAGGAAATATCGGTGTTTCAAAATACGGATATTTCGACGGAAATATCGATAAAATATCGATCCATTAGAAATTTTGACAAAAACGACGGAAACTATAAGAAATACACGGAAATTTGTATTGAAACTTTCTAAGGTTGTTTTATGCTATGTTATCGATCATATGTGAGAAGAAAATATTAATAAATTCAAATACATATCAATTTATTGAAATGTTATATGAATTACTATGTGAATCGAGCTGATATTTATTGAAATATGATTTAATATATATAATTTATGCTTGAAACCTAAAATGAGGCTAGACTATCACACCCCTTAACATTATTTGTACATAATATTTCACAAAAGCAACTACATGAAGTTTTTTTAAAACCATACAGAAATTGATATTATATAGTCGTTGTCTCGTTGCCACTAGCCATTATATAGTCGTTGAATCGCTACATAAAAAAAAAAAAAAAAAGCTAGCTTATTAGAATATCATAGAAAAATCATGCCAATAAAATGGTAATTACATACATTATCATGTAAAATGATTACACATTACTATTTTAATTATATGTTACAAAAACATACATTATAGTAAAATATATAGTGTAAGACACATTTCTATTAAGCATGCATGAGTAAGAAACTTATTAGGAAATCAAAACATAAGTATGATAAAATTAGCTTTTGAAGGTAAGTTAGAAATTAAAATTAAGTGTTGAAAATTATGTGTTTTAAATTGTTGAAAATTAGTTTTTGAAGGTAAGATAAAAAGTTTCTGAAAAATATCAGAAAATATCAGAAATTTCGCGGAAATATCGGAAATATCGGCGAAATATCGGAAATATCGGAAAATATCGGGAAATTTTGACGAGAAACTGAAAGAATTGAATCGAAATATCGATTCAACGGAAAAACGAAAATATCGGCGAAATATCGCCGATAATATCGATTTTTAATTCCTTGGTTGTAGTACATCTTGTATCTTTTTTATATAGCCTCCAATGTGAGATAAATATACATCAGAAAATTCATTCTCCAAATCGTATTATATTTGACTAAAACTAGCTACCATTTATCACTACAACTATAAGAGTTTGGGAAGACTGGAGATCATGAGGATTATTATTCAAAGATATGCAACAAAATGAAAATTAGTAGTACAATGAAAGGGCTAGAATGATTTCAAACATTCTCGTCGAATACAATGAAAGCTCTATAATATAGAATATTTAAAACATACGTGGTATATTTATTGTCAAGTGGCATAACGATAGCTTTGACATATATCAGAATTATAAGTGGTATATTTTTTGTCTACAATGTTGAGTGAAGTTCCAGATCTAAACTCGATCATTAACCTCCCCAGTGTTGAGTTTAGATCTTGAACCTCACTGGAATTCGAGCAAAGGACTTCAATGTCGAGCAAAATGACTTCATGGTACGTATGTAAGATTCTACCTGAAGTTACTCAGGAAGTCCTTTGTGCGTGATTCTCTCCTCTTCATCTCTTCTATCTCCATCGTTTCTCCCACCTTGACACCAAAGAGCTTCAAACCCGCAGAAGCATTCATTCCTAAAAAAATCGAGGGTGCTCGATGTTAGCATTATGTTGAACTCATCATTAAGCATTAAGATAAATACCAATTGGAACAGAATTCAAACATAGGAGTTGTAAGCTTCATCATTCCTGTCTTGATTAGGAATAAGGTATATCAAGTTCTTAATCGTGTTAGAGTCCATGTAAGATACTGATTTGGAAATCAGTGTTAGTGTTGCATAAGGTTTCTGTTTAAGAGAATAACTTGGACAGCAAGTTGCATCCTTGTGGGGGATTGCTTGCTGATTCAAGGGACTCTATATATACGATGTTTTAGTCCCTGCTCTCTACATCGATCTCTGACATTCAGTACCAATCCCATTTATGGTGTCAAAAGCTTGTAGAGAGGAGAAGACTAAGACCAAGAAGAGCTACAGCATCGACGCACTATCTGCAGAACTAGAAGCCATGGACATTCAACAGAATGAAGGTAAGTTCATCTGTTTTGATTTCAGTTCGTATTGATGCTTATGTATTGTGTTTGTGTTTTGCAATTAAGTCTTGTTAAGCTGATTAAGGTCTACAGTTTGGTATCAGAGCCTAACAAATTGCAACATGAATCGTCTTAAGAAAACATAATGCATGAACTGAAAATCCTGCGTTTTCTCTCAAGAACAGAAGAAAATTTTCTGCTTCTGTAAACTTAACAGTGTCATTGGGCCGAATCGGGTTAAACCGAGCCCAAAATCCGCAAGCATCAACCCAGAACCCGACTTGTATTTAAATCCCAAAATCGACCGTTATGTTCAACGGTCATATTTTGCAAAGGGATCAGGGTTCTTCAGCTGGGTTGAAGGTGCAGAGATTTCGCGATCTCTTAAGGGATTCGAGTCCCTATTTGGTGTGGATTAAGCAAAGAAACTGTAAGTAAGTCAATTAAGTTTTAATTTCCGCAAGATTGAAAATCATAACCTTAAGAACAGAAGTAAGAAATTCTGGAATTTTTCTGTTTTCAAAGCATGTCTATGATTATGTAATTGCAAGAACCCTAGTAGCATTCCCGGCATGCAAATAAGTAAGGTAGATGAAGGACCGGATGAAATTCCAATTGCCTGAGCATGTTCTATGTGGGATTATATGAAGCATGTTCTGATATGAGTGAAATTTTATGTGGTTGTTGTTTTTTGATTGTTTCTGTATGTTTGAGAACCTCCCGAAACAAACATTAAGAAAATAAATAAACAAAACAACCTAAAACTCCATCTATTATGATCTGCATTCTTATAAAATGGCAGAATGTTGCATAAAGCAATTTCTGCAGAAGGAAGAAATTCTTAGCAAAAGATCAAAACTTGTGTTTTCTGATTGTAAAATTTTAAAAACATCATAACTTCCAAAGAAGTGTGTCTTTTCTTGTTTTAAAATCAGAAACAGCATCACACATATATTCTGAATTCATATACAGGTTCTTAAAGCTTTTCTTCTGTCTAAAGATGTTGACTGCCTTAAGAACAAATTGAATTTATTCTGTATGGTCTGATGATTAAGAAACTTAAGAAAATATCATGTTTTCTGCTATAAAAGTGATGCTTGATATTAACTACAGATAAATTGGGATGTTAAGTATTTTCTGCATTGGTTGTGTTACTTGAACTGATTTGGAATGTGACACTTGTATGCAGAATTTTGTTTTTTCCTCAACTTGAAAAGTTAGAAACTGTTTTGAGTCAAAACTAAATTTTTCTTTTCTTCTGCTCATTAGAAGTTGCCTTCTTGAACGTCAACAACATTCGTATGCTCACTGGATCAAACTTTAAGGCCTGGAAATCCAGCTTAGATCTTTACATGATGACTCACGACAATATGGATATGTGTTTCACACATACCATGCCTTTTGCACTAGTTGCAAACAGCACCCTAGAGGATAGGAGGTATCATGATGACTGGTATAGGTCAAACCAAAGGGCCAAGACTCTTATGAGGAATTCCTTAACATCTATAGTTAGAGGAAGCATTGAGGAACCTGTACTAGCTAGAGACTTCATGGTGAACATTGAGGCAAAGTTCAAGGAAAGCAACAAAGCAGAAGCAGCAAGGATTGGAAAGGAATACAATGAACTGAAGTACAATGGAATTGGAGGAGTTAGAAACCATATCATGAAGCTGATTGAACTAAACTCTCGTCTCAAGGAGCTGGAGCTTGGAGTGAAGGATGATCAGTTAGTACACCATGCCTTGGACTCACTGCCATCCAGTTTTAGTGTTCTCAGGACGAGCTACAATGCACAGAAGGAGAATTGGACTCTAGATGACCTAATTTCTATCTGTGTAGATGAAGAATCTAGGATGAAGAAGGAGAAGCAGCCTACAACCTCTATAAACCTAGTTCAGAAACCTAAGTGGAAGAAGTTTAATAAGCTTAAGGTTAATAAAACTATAGCTAAACCTTCAAACAGCAATAAGGGAGTCAAAGTGGACAAGCCATTTAAGTTCAAGTGCTACTTTTGCAAGAAAGTAGGACACATGAAGAAGGACTGTCCCGGATTCAAAGCATGGCTAGAGAAGAAGGGTATGATTAATCCTCTTAATCTTTTAGAAACTTTTTCTTTAGAAGTTAATTTTGTTAACATAGCACCTCATTCTTATTGGTTAGATTCAGGAAGTCCCTTACACATTACAAACTCTTTGCAGGGCTTCATAAGGAAGAGAAAGCCAAGGAATGATGAGGTTAACGTCTGTGTTGGCAATGGAATGCGTGTAGCTGTGAAGGCTGTAGGCACTCTTAGATTGGACTTAGGTTTCGGCAATGTTTTGGTTTTAGATAAAGTTTTTTATGTGCCCTCAATTAAGAGGAATTTGCTTTCGGTTAGTCTTTTAGTTAAACTTGGTTGTAGTTTTCTCATTGATTCTAGTGGAATAAAAATTTTCAAGGATTTTTCAACCTTCTTGATTCAGAATTGTTCTACTTTTGCTACTGGTATTATTGAGAATGATTATTTGAAACTAAATTGTTCTCTAAGTCAGCAAGAATGCTTACATATTGAAAATAAACCAGAAGATTATGCAGCAAGTAATAATGCCATTGTTGGTGTTAAGAGAAGCTTGCACAATGAGAAATCAGCCAACTTATGGCATAGAAGACTAGGGCACATATCTAAAGAAAGATTGCAGAAGCTTATCAAAGACAAAACTTTACCAGAACTAGACTTTAGTGATTTAGGAGATTGTATCGAGTGTTGTAAAGGAAAAATAACAAACTTAAGAAGAAAAGGTGCTTACAGATCTACAAAATTACTTGAGTTAATACATACTGACATTTGTGGACCTTTTAGACATCAAACAATTTGTGGAAATGTCTATTTTATAACATTCATTGATGACTTTTCTAGATACTGCTACATTTACTTACTGTCAGAAAAATCACAATCACTTGAAGCTTTCAAAATCTTTAAGGCTGAGGTTGAACATCAGCTAGAAACAAAGATTAAGGTTGTGAGGTCTGATAGGGGGGGAGAATATTTTGGTAGATACACAGAGCAAGGTCAGCATAAAGGTCCTTTTGCATTATATTTGCAGGAACTTGGCATTAAGGCTCAATACTCTACACCTCATAACCCTCAGCAGAATGGGGTAGCAGAAAGAAAGAATAGAACATTAATAAGCATGGTTAGAAGCATGATGTGCACTTCTGGTTTACCAAAAATTCTATGGGGAGAAGCATTAAGAACAGCAAATTATATTTGCAATAGGTCCCCAAGCAAGTCCATAGAAAAGAATAAAACTGCTTTTGAATTATGGACTGGTAGGAAACCAAGTTTACATCATTGTCATGTTTGGGGTTGTCAAGCTGAGGCTAGGATATATAATCCCAGATTAAGCAAGCTTGATCCAAAGTCAGTAAGTTGTAACTTTGTAGGATATTGTGAAAAATCTAAAGGGTTCAAGTTATATTCAGCTCATCATGTACCTAGAGTTTTTGAAACTCATCAAGTTAAATTCATTAATGAAAGTATCTTCAATACAAACTTTGAGGATCTTACCTCGGATTTTGAAGAAGTTGAAGATAATGAGTTTGATATAACAGTAGCACTTGACACTCAAAATACTTCTAAAAACAAAGTTTCTGTCTCTGATAAAAACTCAGTCCAAGAAAGTGTCGACTTAAGCTTAGAAAAACAAAATCCTTCCATTACAGAAAACTTAGGTAACAATCTGAACCTAGGACATGATTCAACAGCTGAACCATCATCTGCTGTAATATCAGAACCTAATCCAGACTCTCAGCCTACTCAAACCTTGCTTCAAGACCATTTTGTGGAACCTAGAAGATCTAACAGAGCTAAGAAGCCAAGATTTGGAGATAAAAATGATATCTATGAAGTTTTTCTGAGTGAAATGGAAAGTGCATTGACTGATGACAATGATCCAACATCTTTTAAACAAGCCATAGAGAGTCAAGAGTCTGAAAATTGGCAGGAAGCTATGAATGCAGAAATTGATTCCATGTACAAAAACCAAGTATGGGAATTAATTAAACCTTCACAAACACAGAAGCCTATTGGTAGTAAATGGGTGTTTAAAACAAAAAGAGATGCTAAAGGAAATATAGAAAGACATAAAGCTAGGCTAGTAGCTAAAGGTTTCACACAGAAAGAAGGAATAGATTTTACAGAAACCTTTTCTCCAGTTTCTACAAAAGACTCATTCAGGATAATTATGGCTCTTGTAGCTCATTTTGATATGGAGTTACATCAGATGGATGTAAAGACAGCTTTTCTAAATGGGGAGCTAGAGGAAACCATTTATATGGCACAGCCTGAGGGTTTTATAGAGAAAGGGAAGGAACACTTGGTCTGTAGACTAAAAAAGTCTATTTATGGACTTAAACAAGCTAGTAGGCAGTGGTATAGGAAATTTGACTCTGTGATTTCATCTTTTGGATTTTCTGAAAATATAGTTGATGAATGTGTTTATCTTAAAGTGATTGGTAACAATTTTATTTTTCTTATTCTCTATGTTGATGACATTCTTCTGGCCAGCAGCAATGTAAAATTGCTGAGAGAAACTAAAGAATTTTTGTCAAAGAATTTTGACATGAAGGATCTGGGAGAAGCTTGTTATGTTTTAGGCATTGAGATTAAGAGAGATAGGAAGCAGGGATTATTGGGATTATCTCAGTACAATTATATTTCAAAGATTCTGAGAAGATTTGGAATGGAAACCTGCAGTAATGGAGAAGCACCAATATCTAAGGGAGATAAACTAAATAAAACTCAGTGTCCTAAAACTGATGTTGAGAAAAGGAAAATGGAGTCAGTACCATATGCTAGGCTTGTAGGTAGTCTTATGTATGCACAAGTTTGTACTAGGCCGGATTTATCTTTTGCTGTTGGAATGTTGTCCAGATTTCAGTCTAATCCTGGTTCTGATCACTGGACAGCAGGTAAAAAGGTCTTAAGATATCTTCAGAAAACTAAGGCATATATGCTTGTGTATAAACGTGTGAAAGAACTTGAACTTGTTGGTTTTACAGATTCAGACTTTGCAGGAAATTATCCTACATCCTGTAAATCAACTTGTGGCTATGTCTACATGCTTGCAGGTGGTGCAGTAGCATGGAAAACAATGAAACAGTCATTGGTAGCTACTTCAACCATGCAAGCAGAAGTTATAGCATTATATGAAGGAGTTTGTGAAGGGTTATGGATCCGGAATTTTATTTTGGATACAAGGATACTCAGTGATCTGATTGAGAATAAGTTGAAGGTATTTTGTGATAATGAAGCTGCTGTTTTCTTTAGCAGAAATAGTAAAAGGTCTAATAATTCCAAGCATATAGATCTCAAGTATTATAGTGTAAGGAAGAGGGTAAAGCATGGTGAAATTGATGTATGCAGAATCAAGACTCAAGATCAGTTGGCAGATCCTTTTACCAAAGCTTTGCCTGTGACAGTTTTCAAGGAGCATTGTAAGAATATGGGAGTGTTGTCAAGTTTTAAGGATGTTTAAGTTTAGTGGGAGCATTTTAAGTTAGAAAAGAATTTTCTGTTGTTTTGATTACAGTTTATAGTTTCTGTTTTTACAGATTTTTGTATTTCAAGTTTTGGTTAATAAAGTGAGGAATTTTTCAGATGTTTCGTGCAGTATTTAATTCTTGAACAATGTGTTATCTACTGATTTTGGTTCTCAGTTCGTGTTATCAAGTGGATGTATATATATGCATATATTCAGGTTAAGAAGCAAGTTTTGTATCCACTTGTGTTATATCAGCTTGCATTGTGATTTTGATGTTCAAAATATTAGGTTGGACTATTTGTTAAATGACCAGTTTTACCTGTGATATACATTGTCATTTAACTGCAATACATTAAGTTGAGTTCGTGTGGATTATGCAAATAGTTACAGTAGTCTGGAACAGACTTGTTCATATGAACATGATTATTTCCAGGTTCTGTTTCTGTGTGTGTATTTTGACAGAACAGTATGGACTTAGGATGAGTTACTTCTCATGCGCACTTAAGCTATATTTGAAAGATGTTTCAATTAGTATTTGTGCTTTAAAGTATGATGGTTCAAAGTGGGAGATTGTTAGCATTATGTTGAACTCATCATTAAGCATTAAGATAAATACCAATTGGAACAGAATTCAAACATAGGAGTTGTAAGCTTCATCATTCCTGTCTTGATTAGGAATAAGGTATATCAAGTTCTTAATCGTGTTAGAGTCCATGTAAGATACTGATTTGGAAATCAGTGTTAGTGTTGCATAAGGTTTCTGTTTAAGAGAATAACTTGGACAGCAAGTTGCATCCTTGTGGGGGATTGCTTGCTGATTCAAGGGACTCTATATATACGATGTTTTAGTCCCTGCTCTCTACATCGATCTCTGACATTCAGTACCAATCCCATTTATGGTGTCAAAAGCTTGTAGAGAGGAGAAGACTAAGACCAAGAAGAGCTACAGCATCGACGCACTATCTGCAGAACTAGAAGCCATGGACATTCAACAGAATGAAGGTAAGTTCATCTGTTTTGATTTCAGTTCGTATTGATGCTTATGTATTGTGTTTGTGTTTTGCAATTAAGTCTTGTTAAGCTGATTAAGGTCTACACTCGATTCTCTCCTTATCCTATTTTCGATTTGCCAAGCCAACTTGTTCCTTTGCTCTTCAATGCTACGCGCATATTGCTTCAGTTCCTTCAGTGCCATACCCTCAAGCATTTCCTTCTCCTCATGACTCGTACCAACCTCATGGAGACCACGATCTTCATCAAGCATTTCTTTGCCATTCGAACTTTGCTTTTCGCAGAGCTCATATCGAGCTATGACGGACTCTACAGAAGGGTTCCCGAATGTCATTGGCTTCATACCCGGAGAGAATGTGATAATGGCGATTTGAGCACCAGTTTTGGCGCAAAACTCATCGGCTTTGCGGAACAGACCTGCTCGCCGCTTAGAGTATGTAACCTTCAGGGACTGCTTGCTGGCTATTTTCTTGATTTCGATCTTCCTTAGACCCATGATTCAATACTACTATTTCTGATTATACTCCTTCAGTAATATTTTAAGGTATGCAAATCGATCGAGTTTCCCACTTTAATATTTCTGATCAGCGCTATTCTAAACTAAATAGGAAAAGTTGTGGAACTTATCCAAAATTAGATAAGAACGTCCGGAACATAATTACCTAACTAGATTGGAAACTCCTTAAACCTAAACTAATTAGGAATCTCCACATATAATAAATGGAAGAGAGGAAATATAAAGCAAACAAAAGGGCACTTTTTGATAAATTATAGGGAGTTAGTGGAATTGTTTTTTCCTATTTTGATTTTTTTATTTAACTTTCTATCTCTTGAATATTAAATGGAATTTCAAATTGATATATTATGTCAGAATTAATCTATACTATTATTTAGCAGAATATGATTTGTTAACTAAAACATAATTTTTTTACTTTTTTACCCTCTAAATATTAAATAATTTTCAATAACTTTTTATGTCTCAAAACAAATACGTTAAATTATATAAAAGAAAAAATTTAAATAAATAAAAAATAAAATAGAAAAGAATCTTATCTGCACGTAGGTTTTCTCACTATTTTCTCTCACGTTCGTCAAACTGCTCAATTCAAATTTAAATAAAAAAGTAAAACAGTTTATCCAAGTGTTTCTACAACTACAAATTTCTGTTCACACGCACAGAGTGTGTTTGTGGCTAGTATATAATATTATTTGGCTAATAGAGGGTCTTTTTTTTTTTTTAATAATTGTTCAAGCATATAAAAAAGGGAAGTATATATATGATATAATCATTAAACTGTGGTATTAAAATCATGCATATTTTAGAGAAAAGGACCATCTAGCTTTGTAAATTAGAAAAAAAGCCCCCTGTTTTTCACTTCATAAAAAAGGACAGGTTTTTAATACTTTTATCACAAAAACCTCTTTTCAATTTTACTAAATTAGAAAAAAGGGCTGTTTTTGATTTTCTAACGGACGATTTTACCCTTAAGCATTGAATTTTATCCCGTTCTGTTACGTTTTCTCTTTCATCTCTGTTTTCGTTTTCTTCTTCTCACTGCCGCCTCTCTCTCTCTCTTTCTCTCTCCCTCTGATCTTCAATTCCTCATTGCCTCTGATCTTCAATTCCTCATTGCCTCCGATCTGCAATTCCTTTTTTGCCGCCGATTTTGTAATTCGTTTTCTTCCGGCGATCTGCAATTCAACTGTTTAATTGCTCAATTTGCGATTCAGATTTGTCTCTGAATATTTGCGTTACGATTGCGATTTGTCTCTGAATGAGGTATGTTAATGTTTTGCAGCTGTTTAGATTTGCTCATTCTGCCATTTTCGTTTTTTCCTTTGCGTCTGTTATTTGTCATACTGTTACTGCTTCGAAAATTTACTCATACTGCTCCGAAAACTTCCTCATACTGCTCCGAAAAGTTCTTCATACTGCTCTGAAAACTTCCTCATCATGTTTTTCCGTTCTGCATTTTTTTGATAGTTAGTTAGGTAGTTACTGATAGTGAGATATTTACCAAGATGATAGTTAGTACGATAGTTACCAATTTCATGGTTATTATTTCAGTTTCTACGATAGTTAGTAAGCTAGTTACTAGGCTGATAGTTGCTGCATTTTTTTATTTTTCGTAGTTAGTAAGATAGTTAGTAAGATAGTTCCAACCATTTAATAGTTAGTAAGATAGTTACCAATTTCATATTATTTCAGCTTCTACGATAGTTAGTAAGCTAGTTAGTAGGCTGATAGTTGTTGCATCTTTTATTTTTCATAGTTAGTACGATAGTTAGTAAGATAATTTCTAAAATGATAGTTAGTACAATAGTTAGTAAGATAGTTACTTCGATGATAGATACTATAATGGTTAGTAAGATAGTAACAGATATAATTATGATTCCCTCTGATAGTATTTATAATTATTGATGTTGTTATGATTTTTCCTGTAGGTGCAATGGACAATTTTTATACTGCTAAGCTCATGTATTCTGGTGAAGGAGCAGCACTTTCGTTTGTTCATAATTGTAGTTTTGTTGATTTTTGTCATCAGATACGTGATCGTTTTCCTGACTTGGAAAGATTGGTTTTCAAACTTAAGTACAATGTTTATCCAGATCCTACTGTTTACTTTCTGGAAAATGAGGTTGATATGCGCATGATGTTTAAAGTTTTGGGACGATATCAATCTGATTTTGTTGATGTGGATGTTCATTGTGTCGATCCCATTGCTTCTGTTTCCGAAAGTGCAGTTAGTAATACTATTAGTGAGGAGAGTAGTGTTTTGGTGGAAGAGAATGAATTTTTGGGATGTTATAGGCGTGAGGACCCAAAAATGTATCTTTCTAAAGGATGGAAAGATCTTATTCACTCTAAGGGTCAGACGTTTGAGGGTGGGGCAAAAGAGTTTAGGCTCAAGTTGCGGATGTATGCTGTGGAGACTGGTTTTGAGTATTTTTTTGATAGAAATAAGCCTGAACGCATTGTTGCTTTCTGCAAGAAAAAACATTCTGAAGGTTGTAATTGGTGTGTGAAGGCATCTTTATGCAGGTACATTTTCACTAGCCGTTGCACGTAATTTGTATTTGTTAAATTTAATTTTGTATAGTTGATATCAGCGTGCTGCTATATTTGCGGTGCAGCGGCACGCTGCATTGTGTGCTTCATTTTTTAAGTATGATAGTTACTTAGATAGTTATTTATATATTTCTTAGTTTTGAACTCAGACAAACTTTTATTTTGATAGTTACTTTGATAGTTACCTGTTTTTTTCTTCAGTAGTTAGTAGTTTCTTAGATAGTTACTTTCTATATTTGCGGTGCAGCGGCACGCTGCATTGTGTGCTTCATTTTTTAAGCATGATAGTTACTAGTATAGTTACTTAGATAGTTATTTATATATTTCTTATTTTTGAACTCAGACAAACTTTTATTTTGATAGTTACTTTGATAGTTACCTGTTTTTTCTTCAGCAGTTAGTAGTTACTTGGATAGTTACTTTGTATATTTCTCAGTGTTAACGTTACAGGAATTGTTAACTGGATAGTTATTAGTTACTTGGATATTTACTATGAAAATGTATATATGTTGATTGAGTTTTGCACCTTTTATTCAGGTATAATGGTTTCTTTGTGATCAATGAATTGGTGAACGAACATAGATGTCGTTGTGTCATCCGGCTTCAAAATAGTAAGATGATGGGCAGCAAGATTATTAGGGAGGTGATGCTTGACAAGGTTCGTGAGAATCCCAGTAAGAAAGCTATTGATATACTGCAAGACATAAAGCTAAATTACGGCTTAGATGTTCCCTATCATACTGCTTGGTATGGCAAAGAACTTGCAAGGGATGCTGTGGTTGGTGTTGACTCTGAGTCTTACCAGAATTTATCATGGTTTTGCCAGCGCACATATGAATGCAACCCATATTCTAGGCTAGCTGTAGAGTACGAATCTGAAACACAAAGGTTCCAGCGTATGTTTGTTACGTATTCTGCTTGGTTGAATGGTTTTCAGTCTTGCAGACCAATTCTCTGTATTGATGCTACATTCATCACAAATAAATACAAAGGCATGCTTCTTGCTGCTTCGACAAAGGATGCGAATTGTGGTACATCACTTTCTCTATTGTTTTGTTCTTTCTTTTCTTCATTGCTGTTGGTTTTCATTTCCATTACTTTCAGACCGACAGTTATTGTGATAGATACTATAGTAGTTTCTTATACAGTTACAGAAAGCTCAAGACCAAATAGTTACTTTTGATAGATAGTATGGTAGTTACTGGTATAGTTAAATCAATTTTTCTGATTATACATTTACTTTGATACATACTACTGGAAATTCTTTTATTTTTCAGATTATCCTTTTTTTTTACTTTTTTGTTTTGTTTTTTAGGTGGATAAATATCGTGAAACTTATTGAGATATGATAGTTACTGAGATAGTTACTACTTATTGAGATATTTTTTGATAGTTAGTAAGATAGTTACTAGTTATTTTTTTCCTAGTTACTATCACAATTAGTAGTTACTAATACAGATATTCAACAACTTGATAGTTACAAGTTAGTTTGATAGTTACTATGATAGTTACTATCATAGTAACTAAAGAAGATGATAGTTACTTAGACAGTTACTGGTATATGAATCTGACATTATTTTTTTTCTTTCCTTTTGTTTAGGATTATATCCAGTTGCTTATGCTATTGTCGATTCTGAAAATGAGAGCAACTGGACCTTCTTTCTTATGATGTTGTCTGAAGAGTTGTCGAGATATTCTACAAGGCAAATTACTTTCATATCTGATCGTAATATTGGTCTTCTAAATGCAGTTCGTGCAGTCTTTCCCAATAGTCCTCATGGATTTTGTTATAGGCATCTTCAGGCTAATCTGAGCAACAAGTTTGCATGTGGTTCTTATCTGAGCAAAAGAATTCCATTGTTGTTTATGAAGTGTGCTTATTCTCGCACTCGTGAATATTTTGAGATTAATTTCGAGAAGTTGAAGCATGAAGGTGGTGAGGTTGTTGATCAGTTTTTGAAGGATCTGCCTCTGGAAACATGGGCTTGTAGTTTTTTTAATGGTGAAAGGTTTGGTGAAATGACAAATAATTTGGCTGAGTGTTTCAACAATTGGGTGAAGGAGTTGAAGAGCCTTCCCATTATTGAATTTAACGAAGGCATTCGTGTTAAGTCTATGGCTTTAATTGCTTCTCGGAAGGAAGAATCTGCTAGATGGGTTACTGAGCTGTGTCCAAATTTCGAAAAGAAGCTGGTTGACAACTTGGAGTTGGGTAGACACTGGTTAGTGAGTAGATCTGATACATACGTTTATGAAGTTCAGTGCCAAAAGTATTCTGTGATGGTAAACTTGGAAGCGTTATACTGTTCATGTGGAGAATGGCAAGTTCACGGATTTCCTTGCTCACATGCCCTTGTCGTGATTCAGAAACACGGTTCTAATGTGTACTCATATGTCAATCCAATTTTCAAGGTGCACCACTTTTCCTAAATTTAACATTATTTAAACAGTTACCGAGGTAGTTAGTAAGATAGTTACTTCAAATAAAATAGTTACACTGACAGATACTAGTTACTATCACATTTAGTAGTTACTAACACAGATATTCAATAACTTGATAGTTACAAGTTAGTTTGATAGTTACTATCATAGTTACTAAAGAAGATGATAGTTACTTAGACAGTTACTTGCAGATAGATAAAAAGATAGATGCTCAGTTGATAGTTACTATCATAGTTACTAAAGAAGATGATAGTTACTAGTGCAGTTACTGGTACAGTTATATGAACTTGACATTATATCCTTTTTTTTTCCTTTTTTTTTTTTGTTTTTTAGGTGGATAAATATCGTGAAACTTATTCTTTCGCAATCAATCCGGTTCCTACTATTTCAAAGCCGGTGTATCTAGCTCAGCCTGCATTGTTGGTGCAACCACCATTAACAAAGAGACCACCTGGAAGGCCAAAATTACAGAGGTACAGAAGTAAAAATGAAGTTAAAAGGACAGTCAAGTGCAGCAGGTGTAACAAATATGCTGGTCACAACAGAACAAGCTGTACAGAAATTATATAGTTACCTAGACAGTTATTCATGCAGTTCTATTTTTTTTTAATGATTGTTACATTGAAATGTACATTGATTGTTTACTTGTTTTATAATAATTGAAAGGTTACTTTTATTATTTTATTCATGTTGAGTTGTTGCGCGGTGCAGCGGCACGCTGCATTCTTCATACTTGGATAAGTTTCTCTTCTGTGCAGCAATTTTGTTTTTCATAGTTACTTATATAGTTACTAACACAGAGTCTGGTTGGTACTTAGATGTTTGCTAGCAATATAATAGTTACTTTGATAGTTAGTAACTTAAATAATAGTTAGTAAGATAGTTATTAATTTGACAGTTAGATAATTAGAAAGTTAATTAGGAAGATGATAGTTAGTAAGATAGTTACTAAAATGATATTTAGTTTGAGAGTTTCTGGGTTAAAATGATAGCTATTCATGCAGTTCTATTCTTTTTTTATATGATTGTTACATTGACATGTACATTGATTGTTTACTTGTTTTACAATAATTGAAAGGATACTTTTATTATTTTATTCATGTTGAGTTCGGCAGCGTTCCGCTGCCGCTGCGCGGTGCAGCGGCACGCTGCATTCTGTCCTGCATTTTTCATAGTTAGCAACTTAAATGATAGTTAGTAAGATAGTTATTAATTTGACAGTTAGATAATTAGAAAGTTAATTAGGAAGATGATAGTTAGTAAGATAGTTACTAAAATGATAGTTAGTTCGATACTTACTTGTACAGTTAATTTGTTAGTTAGTTTCCTGCATTTGATAGTTCATTTGATAGTTACTTGTACAGTTAGTAACGAAAATGATAGTTAGTTTGATAGTTACTGATATGATAGCTAGAAAGATAGTTTGTATTTACATAACTTCTGAACAGATCTGTACTATGCATAGAATCATCTGTCTAGTTGATCACCTTTCAAACTAGACAGAAAAACAGGGGTTTACAAACTCAACAGAAACATAATCAGATTGCAAATAATGAAAAATCTGTTTAATCCATCTAAGGCCTCCAACTATGCCGATTCTGCGCAAACTGCTTTAGAATTTGAGCCCTGAACTTGTTAGCCTCTTGCTTCCCAAATTTCTTCGCGAAATCACCTTGTGTAAAAATGATGTTCATGAAGTACATCACATATACTCCACAGTCGACGCTGTTTTGTCAAAATAAAAAGATTACTTAAAGTCACACAGTTATAAAGATGACAGTTACAGATATGATAGTTACTGAGATAATTAGTACTATAAAAACATGATAGTTATTGAGATATGCTGGGTTTAGAAATTTACGAATCATCTTTTTGTTGAGGCAATTTTCCCTTGAACGGTGCTAAAGTCAGGTCGGACTTGTAGTTCTTCTTAATCCAGCTTATTGTTTTAATTTCATTTTCAGTAAGAGCCTCTTCCACCATTTTCAGTTCTGTGCTGGAGCTTTTGCTGGTGTCTATTTTGTACCGGCATCCTTGCTCCAGCATCTCATCGGCTTGATCAAGGACAGCTCTCATCCATATATCAATCATTGCCACCTGTTAATAACATAGTTAGTCAGATAGTTCATATAAGATAGTTACTGAGATAGTTACAGACATAGTTAGTTAGATAGTTACTGAGATAGTTGGTAAGATGATAGTTATTCAGATAGTTACTAACATATATACAGTCACAAAGACGATAGTTACATAGATAGTTACTGAAATAGTTGATAGTTACAAAAACAGATAGTTACTAGAATCATAGTTACTATGATAGTTACATAGATAGTTAGTAAGATAGATACTCAGATTATAGTTACAAAGGTAGTTACTATGATAGTTACCAAAATAGTTGATAGTTACTAAAACAGAGAGTTACCAGAATGACAGTTACTAACATACCATTTTTTTAGCATCGTTAAAACTTTGCCCGGTTGCTGGTCTTCTGGATCTGATGGAGTCGAAGTGTGCAAATCTGCATGCCTCCGTGTCAAAAGCCAGTAGAGTATGGTGAAAATTCCTCGTGTGAGTAAGTGGGATCAGAATCATTTCTGCTTTACCTAGATTCTCGTATAGTGGTTCACATAGGAACTGGTGCATGGGTTTTGCCTCTAGCTCTTCTATGGACATCTGTTTTCAAACAAACAAAACCTATGATTAGTTATCTCATAATTTTTTACAAAGTATAATTGTCCGGTTAAAAATTTATCTTACCCATGAGTGAGTCTGCATAATTTCTATTTTATACTGATGTGGATCGTCCATGTCTATCATTTCTGAATGCAATAGAGCAGCATATGCATCGATCATGTTGTTTGCCACTTCAGCTCCGGTCACCACTTGATTTATTTCGTACTTGGAAATTTCTGTTCCCACCTCTTTTCCTTCCCAGAAGAACACTCTGCACACATGATATAGAATAAGTTGATAGTTACAAGTTAATTTGACAGTTACTATAATAGTTACTAGTTAGTAGATACATTGATAGTTAGTAAGATAGTTACTAGTTATTTTTTCCTAGTTACTATCACATTTAGTAGTTACTAATACAGATATTCAATAACTTGATAGTTACAAGTTAGTTTGATAGTTACTATGATAGTTACTAACATAGTTACTAAAGAAAATGATAGTTACTTAGACAGTTACTTGCAGATAGTTAAAAAGATAGATGCTCAGTTGATAGTTACTAACATAGATACTAAAGAAGATGATAGTTACTTAGACAGTTACTTGCAGATAGTTAAAAAGATAGATGCTCAGTTGATAGTTACTAACATAGTAACTTAGACATATACCCGGAAATAGTTAGTAAGACAGATAGAAGGATAGATTACCCGCTCGGCGCCTTGTTCCAGTATTCTTGGAGCCTTTTCTTCGTGTTTTCATCCATGTGATCTTTGTAGACTGTCTGGTCATCCCAGTCCATCACCTCTTGTTGGCTTGGAAGATACTGTTCCTCTGAATCTCCAACAAGGAATACGGGTTCACCTTCCTCTGTCACCCCAGCCACATTGTCGAATGACGTCTGAAGAGCAGTTACTGGTTCAATCTGAACAGCAGTTACTGATTCAACCTGTTCTTGTTGCATCAGGTTTCTCAAACGTTCCTCCTCTTTTTTTTTCCTCCTCTCTTCTTCAAACTTTTTTCTGTTCTCTTCCTGCCTCTTTCTTTTGGATTCCCTTTCAGCTTTGACTTCACCCCACCAGTATATGTCGTCCTTTCTTGACGTCCTCTTTCTGTTTTTTATGCGCACAACATATGAATACATTCCCAGCGACTCTGCTGAAGACCCAGTGTGCATTTCATCAATCTTAAATTCTGTCATACTTTTGTCTGATTTGAAATTCACTTTTCTCTTCTTTCTGGCCTCAGCTTGGTTGAAAACAGGCGTGGTAACCGGTGACTTTATGATCTGGAAATTGTGAGGTTCAGCTAACATTTTATTCAGAGAGGGTGATGGAGTCCTGACATATACTCCTGGAATTTCAAATCGCTGCTGCGGTGATGCAGTTGGAGTGCTGTAACCTCCCCAAGGAGAAAGAATCCCCGGCAAGATGCTGAAAGAAGGCATTTCCGGCATTTCTGGCATTTTCGTCACTGGTGTCTTTGGTGACCATCTTGCTTCGTTTGGTATTTTTCTTCGATGTGTTCTTGTTTCAGCCGCAACATCTACGAGATAGGAAATCAGATGATAGTTATAGTTACAGTTATAGTTACTATTACAGATACTCAGATGATAGTTACTCAGTTCTTTTGATAGTTACTAAGATAGTTAAACAGATAGTTTTCTCAGATGATAGTTACTAAGGAATTGCACAAAATAGGGTACAAAGATGATAGTTACTAAGATAGTTAGTAACATATTTACACAGAATAGTTTTCAAAATAAGATAGTTACTAATATAGTTACTAACATAGATACACGGATAGTTTTCAAAATTGATAGTTACTAATATTATAGTTACTAATACAGATACTCAGATGATAGTTACTCAGTTCTTTTGATAGTTACTAAGATAGTTACTACAATAGTTAAACAGATAGTTTTGTCAGATGATAGTTACTAAGGAGTTGCATAAAATAGGTACAAAGATTATAGTTACTAAGATAGTTACTAACATATTTACACAGAATAGTTTTCAAAATCAGATAGTTACTAAGATAGTTAAGCAGATAGTTTTCAAAAATTGATAGTTACTAATATTATAGCTACTAAGATAGTTATTCAAAATTGATAGGTAATAACAAATTTTTATTACCTTTGCTTTTTTCTTCCTGTCTTGTTTTTTCAGCCTCTTCCTTTTTCTTTCTTTCTAATTCTTCCTCAACTTTTTTCAAAGCCTCTAGCTGATCTGCTACAAGCTGTTCTTCTACTTCTTCTTTTTCTTCTTCTTCTTCTGCATTTTTCTCACTGCTTTCCTTCACTTCAGTTGGCTGCCCTATTTTTTCGGCTTCAGTCGCCAGTTTTTCCAGGCCATCTGATTGAGATTGTGGTGGTGTCATCTCCATTGGGTCAGAGAATTGAGTCAGTGCGGCCACAATTTTCTTTTGCTCCTCCAATTCAGCCTTTAATTTTAAAATTTCCAGCTCTTGTGCCGTTGCAGTCTCTTTCATCACCACAATTTCAAGTCTGGCGTCTTCCAAATCTTGTGACATCTGTTCTAGATTTTTCTCCTTTTCTTTCAATTTTTTTTCCAAATGCTCAATCTGCATTTGCATTTGCTTTTCCCTGAGCATTTCTGAATTTTCTTTGTTGATTATTCCAGGTTGCATTTGTTGTACTTCAGTTTGCTCAGCTGCTTCCGGTTCATCCTCATCCTCACTTGTCCCTTCCTGGTCTTCTTTGCTTTTTGCGAAATGTTTCTGAAAAAAATAAAATAATAATTTCTCACACAGTTACTGACATAGTTACCAAAATGATAGTTACCAAAATGATAGTTACTAAAATAGTTAGTCAGACATAGTTACAAAGATGATAGATAGTCACTTTTTATAGTTACTAAGATAGTTACTGACTAACATAGTTAGTCAGACATAGTTACAAAGATAATAGTTACTAACACAGTTACTAACATACTAACGCAGGTTGTTTACAAAATTTATAGTTACTGAGATAGTTACTAATATAACTACACAAATAGTTTTCAAAATTGATAGTTACTGAGGTAGTTACTAACACAGTTACAGAGATAGCTATTTCAAAAATGATAGTTACTAAGATAGTTACTGACTAACATAGTTAGAAAGATAATAGTTACTAGCACAGTTACTAACATACTAACACAGGTTGTTTACAAAATTGATAGTTACTGAGATAGTTACTAAAATAACTACACAAATAGTTTTTCAAAATTGATAGTTAATAAGGTAGTTACTAACACAGTTACAGAGATAGGTATTCAAAAATGATAGTTACTAAGATAGTTACTGACTAACAAGTCCTTCAGTTGATATTTCCACATCTTTTTCTTCAACTTTTCCAGGTCCCATTTCCTGATCTGGTGTTGTTCATTCTCCCTCCCTGGAATTGGCTCCACTAAGTTTGTCTTCATGCACAGCCAATACTGGTTGCAGAAGGAATGTTAATTTTTTATAAAACAAAATGTTGTAATATAAAAAAAAAATAAAGGAATATAAAACTCCCGCACTTACCAGAATGACATGAACACATCCTCCTGTATTCTTGGATGCATGTCTTGATTTCTTGTACATTGTTAGACATTTTCTCAAGAATATTTTCACTTCTTTTGCCCAGGCATAGGAGGATGTCTCTTCTAAATCCTCCACAGCTCTGACCATGTCTATGTGGAGGCTTCCCTTTGCATTTGGGAAGAGAAGCTTGACAAGAATGTCGATGATGATCAGCCTTGCTATATCTCTGTTTCTGCTTCCTCTTTCCTCATCAGATTGAGGATTCTTATTTAATTCGGCTCTTATGGCTGTATTCACCATCTTTTTATTAACTTCCTTTGATTGTCCGAAAAATTTTATCACAAAATCAGAAATGGGCGTCTCTTTTCTCTGAATGTACACTCCTGTACGGTTCAGCCCTAGAATTTGTGAAACATCTGATGATTTTATTCGGAACTTCTTCCCAGCAAACTGAAACTCATCTCTTAAATGATCATAACCTTCTAGCACCATCCCCACTTGGTTGTTTGATTTTGAACCGTAAACAAGGTTCTGGTGTAGTGCTTGAAAAAGCTGGGCAAATGGAGTTCTCAGGACCAGCTCCACCACTTCTTGTGGTATTTCGCACCCATACTCTTTGAAATTTGGAATGGTGCTTCTGAACTGTAGTGTTGGGCCTTTTTGCTTCTGCTTCTGTTTCTGCTAATTTTAAAACACAATTAACACAATTAAAACAAAATTAGTATGACAGTTGATAGTTACTAGTGTTACTAGTTACTTTGATAGTTACAATGATAGCTACCAGTTACTTTCATAGATACTATAATAGTTACTACGATAGTTACTAGTTACTGTGATAGTTACAATGATAGTTAGTAGATTTTTTGATAGTTACTATGATAGTTACTAGTTACTATGATAGTTACTAGTTACTTCTTCATAGATACTATGATAGTTACTAGTTACTTTCAGAGTTTCTATGATAGTTACCTTGATAGTTACTAGTTACTTTTGATAGTTACTACGATAGTTACTAACATAGTTATTCAAACATAGTTACAAAGATAATAGTTACTAACACAGTTACTAACATACTAACACAGGTTGTTTACAAAATTTATAGTTACTGAGATAGTTACTAAGATAACTACACAAATAGTTTTCAAAATTGATAGTTACTAAGGTAGTTACTAACACAGTTACAGAGATAGCTATTCAAAAATGATAGTTACTAAGATAGTTACTGACTAACATAGTCAGTCAGACATAGTTACAAAGATAATAGTTACTATGATACTATGATAGTTACTAGTTACTTTGATAGTTACTAGTTACTTTCAGAGTTTTCTATGATAGGTACCTTGATAGTTACTAGTTACTTTCATAGTTACTATGATAGTTGCTAGTTACTGTTATAGTTACTTTGATAGTTAGTAGATACTGTGATAGTTAATATGATAGTTATTATATACTGTGATAGTTACTTACAGGATTTTGCAGTTGATGTTCCTCTTTTTCTATCAGTATGATCTTCTTTGCACCTTTATCATCATCTTCATCAGTTTGATCATCAGATCCACTACCACTACTTGATGCATCATATTCAGTTTCATCACTATCATCCTGTTGTTGCCATTTTCTTTTTTTATCTTGAGTTCCCCTTTCTTCCCTTATCTGCACATTTGATAAACAAAGTTACTATGACAGTTTTTTCAATTATAACACAGTTAGTAAGATAGTTACTCAAAAGAAAAACAGTTACTATGACAGTTACTTACTGATTGTGATGCTTGCTTTCTTTTTCGTCCATCAGCAGCATCATTATCATCCCCGCTGCTTTCACCATTTGTTTTTCTTTTTCTTTTGGCAGGTGACGATACTTTACCTTCGCGTGGCTGCACATTTAATAAACACATACACTGAGACACTCATTCAGTTGTAACATAGCTACTGAGGTAGTTACTTATAAGAAATACAGTTAGTAGTTTTTTTACATACTGATTGTGGTGATTTCCTTTCCCGTTTCAATTCATAGTTAGATGATTTATACATTAACATTTTGCATTTACCAACTTCTTAATAGTTACATTAATAGTTTCCATATTTTCATAGTTACTATGATAGTTACTATCTAGTTTTGATAGGTACTATGATAGTTACTACCACCTTTTGATAGTTAGTAGATACTATGATAGTTACTATCTAGTTTTGATAGTTACTATGATAGTTACTAGCACCTTTTAGTAGTTACTAGTTTTTTTTTTTTATAGTTACTATTTTATTTTCATAGTTACTATGATAGTTACTGTCATATTTCTCAGTTTCTATAAAAAATAAAAGTTTCAGTTACAAAGATAGATAGTTACCTTTTGCTGAATTTGCTTTGCAGTTGTTTTGTGGACGTTTTGATCATTCTTTTTCTTTGATCTTAACTCGTATTTCATTTCATCGTCACTGCTACTGACCTGTTTTTCTTGAGTACTTGTTTGTTTTGGTGCCATTTCTGCATGTATATGTATCAGCAAATTCCACAGTTACTAACACAGTTATTGAATACTTATACAAGATAGTTTCATTCACATAAATTGAAAACAGTTTGATAGTTACTAGAATAGTTACTGATATAGTTTCATTCTTATACAGTCAGAATATTTAGCGCTCAAGCAAAATTCAAAATGAAATAGTTACTTTGATAGTTCCAACCATTTATTCTTTCACAAAATGTTCTATAAACACTGCTAAACACTGTATATATGTAATAAACCTAAAATCATCTTCGATTTTGTTACCTGAGCAGCTTAGATCTGTGGAGATAGAGGAGAGGAGAGCGGTCGAGATACGATTTCGGAGAAGGTTAGGAGACCGGTGGAGGTTCGTCGTCTGAGATTCCGCGTCGGATAGAAGTAAAAGGCGAGAGCGGTGGCGATGCGTCGTCTGATAAGGATTAGGTTTTCGGAGTGCAGAGCAGTGGAGAGCACACCGATGGAGAGCACAGCGATGGAGAGCCCAGCTATGGAGAGCACAGTGATTGAGAGCACAGTGATGGAGAGCAGAGCGATTCGTCGGAGAAGGATTGAGGGAAAGAGAGTGAACAGTTTTTGATTTTCAGAGAATGAATAGGGTTTGATATGTGGGTAACATGTAACCAATCAACGGTAGTGGCCTTTTGTCCGTTCCGTTCCGTTTATTCAGTGGCATGATATGTAAATATATCAGTTGTTTTGAGTATTTGTTAACTGGTGCCCTTTTTTATAAGGTCTTTAAAATTTAGGCCTTTTTTCTAATTATGGACTTTCAATAGCCCTTTTTTATAATGGGCCCAAAAATCATGGCTTGAAAATGCAAAAACACGTATATGTAAGAGCAGAGAAGAGAAAGAGGCATAGAGTGTAGCGATCGTGATGTCTTCTGGGGTTCCGGAGAAGGAGAAAGAGAAGGAGAAGGTGCTGTTGGAGTTTATTAAGGCCGCCAATGGCCTTGAGAAGGTCGTTCTTAAAGAGCTCCGCGGCTCTTCCGCTGAGGTTTCCAATTCTTCCCATTTTTCTCATTCTAAATCCCTAAACGCCATTTTGTCTTTGTTTCTTGATTAATTTTCTCGCGCATTGCTCTTTCCTTCGAGATTGGTAAAGTTGTACTTGATCTTTTAATTTTCCTTTTGAGAAGAAAAAGAAAATTTAATGGTGTACGTAGGCTAAGCAATTGAGATAGAACAACAGATATATATAGCTCTATAAGTACATTGGAAAAACAAATGAACCCTAATTTGAAATGTCGGAAACAAAGTGTGATCCTAACTAATAAGCTCTGCGTAAATACATTTCCTAGAGGTAATATGTACGTATAACTGTGGAGAAAAAGCGAAAATAAGGTCATTATTGCTTCGTCTATGACTGCACTTTCCACTGCACAAAACAGGTTTCACAACATATATCTCACCCGGAGGATCCACATCCCGAGAAATTCTTCATCAAATATTGATCTTTAATTTTCTTGGATGTATGGAATCACAGTGTGAATGGTTCTTAAGTGCTCTAGTACATTATACTGATTTTTGGAAAGCAATGTGAGTGTGGAGTTTGAGTGCTAAAAATTTTCGATAGCTAGCTGTTTGCTTGTGACATAGGCCTCAATGCTTGACATTGTTTTGCTTATTAGTACCAGCTGTGTGCTATTTCCTTTTGCTAAGTGGTAGCCAGGGCCGGCCCATGGGGTGTGTAAAGTGTGCAGTTGCACTGGGCCTCCGATTTTGGAGGCTTAAAAAAAATTATGTACTCATATATGAGACAGAAAGATGGAGTAAATTACTATATAGAGCTTCAGTTGAGTTGGTTTCAGCTTGTTACATGCGGGTTGGAGACCCAAGTTCGATTCTCCACAAGTACATTTTAATACCCTCAAACCTCAGTATTCAATTAACCCTTGCGTGTGCTTTTAGATTTTGTGTATTTGCCTATCTGGTGTATTATTTCTCTTGTATCAGGAGCATTTAGGGGGGCCACATTTTATATCTTGCACCAGGCCTCTAAACACAACGGACCGGCCCTGGTGGTAGCTGTGACAGTGTTTTCCTTCCGGGGGCCTATTGCATTGTGATATTGGTTGCTCATCTCTTTTGGAATACAGAATCCGTCAAATGAATCAAATCTTGATTCTTGGTTCAAATGTGAAAAAGGGATTTAATATTTATTGAAACTTTTCATCTCTGCCCCAGTTATATGCTTTTGTAGAGTGTCGGCTCTATTGGAATACAGTGTTTGGTCTATAATATGTGATATCAACTCAGTAGTATGAGTGTGAGTTGCTAATATTTAATTTTGGTTATATCATGTCTCAGGTCAGGTCAGGTTAGGAAGAGATTTTCATAGGTTTATGTGCTTTTTCTGTATACGTATGACATGACATTTGTTGGGTATGCTCTTGGTAATACAGAGATCTTTATAAGTTGATGTGCCTTTTATCTACTACCTTATACTGGTATTTGAAGGTTTATTAAGATGGAAATGCTTCTTCTTTTTTGGGTATGCATGTCCATATATCATGTATTGTGTTACTAGTTTGTATATATGACAATGTTGCCTTCTGTAATTAAACCTCCTTTGTTTAAAAGAAACAATCTATTGTCTTCCCATGATTAAACTGATCTGGGTGAAATGATAATGTTTTTGTTACTCACAAATTGTTTTTTCCTTTTTACAGGTGTATCTGTATGGAGCCCAAGTTTCATCATGGAAAAATGAACATGGGGAAGAATTGCTTTTCATGAGTAGTAAGGTATCAATCAGATCCGGATAGATATGTTGCATATAAACTGTTTATCTTAGGTTCTATGTGATTGAAACGGTTCCTTGAAGTTACTTCAAGTCTTCAAGTTGCTCATGTAGTTGATAATGCAGAATTTACAATGCTAAATGTTGTATATAGAAGCACAACTTAGGTTTCAGTTATACTAAATAAAGAAAAGATATACCTGAGATAAGTTTATCATTAGGGTCTTGTTACCTGTTAAATTATTTGCAGAAGGCAACCAATATTTGATTAGCTTCTGCAAGGGGAAAAGAAAAAGATACCTTTGGACAAATAGATACCATATATTATGGCCTCCTATGATGAGAATGAAAATCGGTCTAATTTTTGTTAGACTGCTGTTGACAGCAGTCATTCTGAATGGCTTGAAATCTGAACTTTCTGATGATTTTTTTTGTTGGATTGGATGATTTCTCTTGGAAGTCTGAACGTTCTGTGGCTTGAATGCAATCTTCCAGTTTACTAACTAATTTCATTGTAGCTTCTTTTTGTACTTTTTGATGTAAAATATAAAGTTTACTATCTGAGTTGAACATCAAAGTTTCCATTTTTAATTGCATATCTATGTTTTGGGAAGTTAAGTACTCAACCTTCTTTTCGCTTGCCCTTTCTTCTGTTTCCGTCAAGCTCTAATTATTGGCAAAATGGTATTTAAGAAGTAGACAAATGGAACAGAATAATGTTATATAGGAAAGTTTGTATTGTTTATTTTATTTTTATATATATATTGTTGAAAAACATATGGAGGGTTCGATAGCTGCTCTTTTGCGGCCATAGCACATTGCTTTTGGCTAATTATGAGAAGGGAGATCTTTAAATCTTATATATGGTGCCAAAAGGATCAGTTAAAATGTTGTGAATTGGGAGACAGGTGTTTAGAAATTTATGCAATGACAGAGTTTGATCTTGTCTAATTAATTCTCCACCTCTTTCTACAATAATCTTTTCCATATGTAATGGTTACAAAATCTTCTCTTCTCTAAATTCATAATGCACCTCGCAGGCTACATTTAAGTCTCCTAAGGCTATCCGTGGTGGAATTCCAATCTGTTTTCCTCAAGTATGAGTTTCTCATCTTCTTTCATCTCTTTCAATCTCCTATGGTTGTATAGGTTTTACATTTATCGTCTGATATAATTAGTTGGCAAATGCAGTTTGGAAATCTTGGTTCTCTTGAACAACATGGATTCGCTAGGAATAGGTTCTGGAGTATTGATCAAGATCCGCCGCCTCATCCAACAAATAGTGGCAACAAGGCTTTCATTGATCTAATCCTGAAGACGTCTGAAGAAGATGCAAAGATATGGCCTCACAGGTAATTAAGGGACTTGGATTTTATAGTGTTCCTGTGTAATACTTATTTGTATGTGAGAGCTTGTATGGTGTTATGTTTCTTTTTTCTTAAATTAAGTTATGACGTAATATTATGGGCAGATATGAATTTCGACTTAGGGTAACCCTGGGACCTGGAGGAGATTTGATGTTGAATTCCCGCATTCGAAATACAAACACTGATGGAAAGTCGTTTACATTCACATTCGCTTATCACACCTATTTGGCTGTAACTGATATATGGTATGCTCATGAACTTTTTAGCTGTGTGTATTTGAACCTCTGGTTGAGCTGTCCAATTCAGTTGTAGTGGGAACTGTAAGGCATCATTATATATTTCTGTCTGTTGCTTTCATCGCTATATCACCATCATAAAGCTATACACTGTAAGATTGTATTTCGTTTTTCAATGGTGGCTCCAAAATAAGAAGAGGATAAGTGGTTTGGTACGGCAGTGCTACAGTGTCAGCCATCACATAGATTTGTCATGCATAGTACGTGCGTACTATACTATCATTCTGAGATATTTTTCTTGTGGCAAATTAAGAATGAGGTTTTTAGTGAAATTTTGTATCAGCTAGGATATTAAAATTTGAGTACGCATAATGGAAAACCCCTGTGGTAGATGCATTCTATATAGAAAAAAATGGCATCAAGCATCAGAAACCTCAGTTGAGAATTAATTGAAGTTGAACAATGGTGATAGTAGAGGTCCATTGCTTACTGATTAATTTTTGGGGGTCGAGTCGTCTAAGTGGCGATAAGTTGCTGCTACGTCATGGGTACTGTGCTCATCTTCTGACAAAACTATTTGCCCTTTTTTCTTAGTTAATTAGGAGTGAATTTGGTGGTTTAAAAAACTTCTTTACAAAATTTAAGAAAATGTTATATCTAATTGTATATGCTCTGGATAACAATTTCATAGCATGTTTGCTTTTTCAGTACAGAATACTATAGAACATATAATGTAAGCAAGTCTTAGTTGGTTCACCATACAGATAACTCTTGGCGGCTGTTCTTTTGTGTTTATTGTGTACGAACTACTAATTACTGACTTTCATCGGCTTGCTGCTTCTGTTTAGTGAAGTGCGAGTAGAAGGACTAGAGACACTGGATTATCTGGATAACTTGAAGGATAGAGAGCGGTTTACTGAACAAGGGGATGCCATAACGTTTGAATCAGAAGTTAGTGTCTAATATGTCTTCATTAGATGCTTTGGATTCAAAGTTTATTCTCTTTTTGTCTAATATGTCTACATATTGGCTTGTCAAACTATTGGTCATCAAGGTGGACAAAGTTTATCTTGGTACACCTACAAAAATTGCTATTCTGGACCATGAAAGACAGAGAACATTTGTCTTGCGAAAGGATGGACTGCCAGATGCTGGTTAGTTTACAACACTAGTTTTCTTTGTTAGCAACTTATGTTATGGTAATGAGGAACTTTTATGACGGAAGCAAAAGGGAAGTAATCTGATGATCAATTACAGTACATGGAGTTCTTTCTTGTCACATATTCTTTGAAATTATCGTATTAAACAAGCTGTTGTGAGCTTATTTTCAAATTAAAAGAATTAAAATTTGCGTGTAAGATATTTTTTTTGTTGTTTTTCTGATTTTCTATTCTATTCGTCTCGTTTATACTATTATACCATTGAACTTTAAAAGACTCAGCATAGTACTATCTAGCTCTTCATGTTGCATTGAACATTACACGTGGTGCACTGTGTACATATTAAAAGTAGTGTCTTGAGTGTTTATCATTTTATTTTGCAGTTGTTTGGAATCCTTGGGATAAGAAAGCAAAGGCAATTCCTGATTTTGGGGATGATGAATACAAGCATATGCTCTGTGTCCAGGCAGCTTGTGTGGAGACGCCTATTACTTTGAAACCCGGTGAAGAATGGAGAGGAAGGCAGGAGCTGTCTGCTGTTCCTTCCAGTTACTGCAGTGGAAAACTTGACCCAAATAAGGTACTGCATGGTCGTTAAGTGATCAGCCTTTTTTATGTATACCTTGTACCGGTAGTTTACTGAAATCCAATAATAAAGTTGCAACGAATTGATACCTCCATTTTTTCGCTTGCGGGTCAACATGGTAAAATAGTATATGGATGATAGTGACAGTTTGCTCAAGTTTCAAAATAATGACATATTTAACTATGGACTATAGGAGGAAGAATTCTGCATATTTATAAGTTTCAGTACTGTTGACATTAACCTGCTTTTGAGGGTACATACAGAAAGTAGGGCTCATTGGTTGCTCGCATTTGTTTTTTCCCATAGTAGTCATGCCTCGCATCAAATATCATGCTGTATAAATACGATTCAGCTTTCTACTTCATTGTGTAAAATCATCTTTATGAATTTTGATTTTGGCCTGCCTGGTTTTTATCTGTCTACTATCATGATACATGTGTGTGTGTCTGTTTTGATTCTTCTGTTTCATTATTTTTATCAGGTGGAGGCACTGTCTGGATTTTAAAAATTGGCAGTTGTTCTTGTTGGAGCGCAAATTCGTGATCAGTATAATTTTCTATAGCCACTTCAATGGATATTTTGATTAGTGGCCTGGAAGAATATGAAGAACGCAGTTGAAGGAAGGTTCGTTGATATTATGTACATCTATAGTGGACTTGCTACTGAAGAAATGAAGAGAAGAACAGAAAAGGCCTTTTAGCCCCTTCATCCTCATGTTCCTTCTAATCTTCCCTTTCTCAAGCCTCCTCAAGACAATCTCATTCTTTCCTGTTGATAGGATGAATTGTAATTCTCTTGCTTGTTTTTGGATCAGTAATAATTAGTATAGCATCCAAAGTTTTGAAACAGGAAGATCTTTTACTAGGAATAGCTTTCAAGACAATCTCATTCTTTCCTATTAATAGGATGAATTGTAATTCTCTTGCTTGCTTTTCCTGTGTTATTCATGGTTGGTTTGATTTTATTGGAATTAGTATCCCATAACAAAATGGTCTGGGATTCTCTGTCTTGGAATTTTTGGACAAATGACAAAACAAGAAGAGTCCATCAGTTTCAACCCTTCTTTATTTTTCGAATTGTTTTGATAGATAAAAGGATTACGTCTTCTTGGCCAGAAAGATGCAATGCACTCTAGAACTGGATTGGTTTATTTCATTGTGCTTGAATTGGTTTACTTTACTACTAATGCTCCCGATCATCAAGAAATTGTGTAATGGTCGAATGACTCAAATAGGATTAGACTTTAGACTGTTAGTTTTAGAATGATCCTTGTTGTATCTGCTATTAGTCTATTACACTAATAAGGGACATTGCTGGTAATTTATGACTGAAGTTTTAGAGTATTCAATCTATATTCACTTTAATCATTCTCATTTTGAACGAGACCTAGGAGACTTAGGAGATTTGCTTAAACCAAAAGATATTTACGTAACTTGATTTTGTTACCGTAATTTTTGAGTGAGACCCAAGAAACCTTGGAGTGAGACCTACGCAGTACTTTAAATATTTCAACCTTAAAGTCTAGGGTTAAAAATTAGAAACTGCTATTCGAGTGATCCCGAGAGTAACCAGAAATAGAAGGGTTTGAAGTTTTCATTGCGGCCACCAGTTTCTGACGGTTGTAAGAAAGCTAGAGGAGGGAAGCCGAGCCCTAGGTATACAACCTACTTACGTGAAAGATGATGTCCAAGTCGACTCAGCGTTTTGCAAATGGATCTGCTGCTGCTACGTACCAAAGAGGACGCCGAACAGTTTCTTTGCTCGATGTTTGGAAACGAGTCGGAGATAAGCTTGGGAGTGGTTCAAGATGTCCTTGGTCAGTATGGGTATGAGGTTGAAAAAGCCTTGGATGCTTTGCTTGAGTTATCTTCTTCCTCAAGAAAGAGACGGTACTCTTCAGATCAAACCCGCAAGAACTATGCTGAGGGTCTTGTTGGTCCTCCTCAAGATCATAGGAGTACGAGTGCGAATCTTTCTGATCGAAATGGTGATGGCATCTTTGTTTAACTTCTCCAAGAGAAGTCGTCATGATGAAGAACCAAAACCTATGAATTCTTTGAGAAATGTTGTCGAGAAATTCCAAGATTCATTGGGACCCGAGTCTGATGTTGCTAAGGGAGCTGAGTATGATGCATGTAGAAGTACGACAAAGCAGCGCTGGGAATCAGTGAAGTCCTACCAAGAGAAAGCTGCGACTGCGTTTTCAAACGGATCGAGGGCATATGCAAGTTACTTATCCGAGCAGGCCAAGGCAAAGGCGAAGATGGCATGCACGAGAAGCGGATGAGAAGGCAAGCCAGGAGATCTTTGTAGCTAAAAACAAGGATATAAGGGCATAAAAGATGGTGTGCTGACAGTTGATTTGCATGGGCAGCATGTCAACGAAGCGATGAAGCTTCTGAAGATGCACATTCAGTACGGAACCGACACACAATCGGTTCGATTCCTCAGGGTTATCACAGGTCATGGTGCAGGGAAGTCTCTTGTGAAACAGTCTGTCATCAAATTTTTCCAGAAAGAAGGTATCAAATGGAGTGAAGAGAATCCAGGAGCGGTGTTAATCAGGCTAAGTGCACAAAGAGACTACTTCAGATTTCTGGACAGGGATATACCACGTAGTATACGTTCAGTCAGTTGACTGTAATTAAGGATTCTGTTCATGTAGTATAATTTTAGGGTTGTAAAGCTTTTGCTGGATTCTGTTTTACATCTATGGAAACTGAAATCTTTTATAGAAATTAAGAAGATTTTCCGTTCAGTGCCGATCAGATATAGCCAGCACTTCCTTCTCATTCCTATTTATTCATTGCACTTTTAATTTCCTTTCGCCTAAGAACCTTTAACCTTGTAGTTCCCCTAGCGTGTTATGATTCTTCTGTTTTATTTTTTCATCAGGTGGACTGATGATTATAAATCTATATTAGACACTGTCTGGATTCTAGATGTGGCGGTTGTTCTTGTTGAAGGGCAAATTCGTCATCAGCATAATTGTCTATAGCCACTTCAATTCATATTTCATTAGTGGAAGAATATGAAGAAGGCAGTTAAGGAAGGTTAGTTGATATATTGTACATCTATAGTGAGTTGATATCTTGTACATCTATAGTGGGCTTTCTACTGAAGAAATGAAGAGAAGAAAAGAAAAGGCCTTTTGGCCCCTTCATCCTCATGCTCCTGCTAATCTTCCCTTTCTTAAGCCTCCTCAAGACAATCTTATTATTTCCTATTGATAGGATGATTCTTGTAATTCTCTTGCCTGTTTTCTCATCCATAGTTTTGGAATAGGAAGTTCTTTTTACTAGGAAAGTTGTTTCTTGACAGCATTTTCATTGGAAAAAGGTACTTGCTTTTGCTGTGTTATTCGAATTCATGGGTTTGATTTTATTGGAATACTTATCCCTTGACAAAATGGTTTGGGATTCTCTGTCTTGGAATTTTTGGAGAAATGAGACAACAAGGGGGGACTTTTTTTTTCGAATTGTTTTGATAGATGAAAGGATTAACGTCTTACTGGCCAGAAAGATGCAATGCACTCCAGCCCTAAATAGATTAGACTGGTCGAATGACTCAAATCGGATTAGACTTTGGACTGTGTTAGTTTAAGAATGATCCTTCCTGTATCTGCTATTATAAACAATAAGGGACATAAGTTACCAGTTATGTCTGAACTTTAGAAAATTCATTGAGGACTGTGGCATTACCAACTATACGTCCACATAAATTATGTTACAGATGGAATCATATGGAATCTTCAATCTAAAACGATGCCTCTGGTTTGAGAGAATCACAGAACTTAGTGGAAAGAAAGGAACAAACAAAAAAAGCAATTTCAGTGGCAGAAATTGGTTCTGGACGATTTCTTGGTGATTGGAAAGTTCTGAAAGCATATCTATCATGTTTAGAAATGCAGATAGAATTTAGCAATCTATATATTGTATGTGATTGATAGATTGATAGTCTTGTATTTGATAGAGCATGTATGTCACTTTATTATGTGATTGTCATGTTTTTTAAAAATTTATATCACTCGATGTATAATCTAAATTTAACCAGTTTGTACCGGTGAAAGAGTCCATTCGATTAGAATTTATAGCCATGGACTTATATATTGCATGCTCTTGGCACAAGTACACGAACAGGAAAAATGAGCTCTCTGCATGCGATGAAGGCTCTTTTGAACTATCTGTTGTGTTTTCTGGTTTTAGAACAACTATTATTATATTTACAAATGACCATGTCAGGTAAATTCTAGACACATACTTAATATTTCATCTTGTACACTGTTTGAAACCTGCAACACTTCTGTACCATGCCGCAGTTCTTGGCAATTCGACTGTAAAACCATGATGCCAATTCGGGCAGCAGCAAACGCATCATTATTATCATAATTATAGTCTCTAACTGGCTTTCGTCGATAGATCTCAATTTTCAAGCATGACTTGCAGAGAAGGAGGAGGCTTTACTATGGTTGCTAGACCATTCAAACACCCTCCAAAAAGGTCGCTGTTTACGTTTTGCATGGTGGTGATTTATCAGCTCAGCTTCTCTGCTCAGCATCTGCCACATCACTTGCACATCTTGATAGCCACAGGTTTGTACATCGTCGTGAAGCTTCAACAACCCTGCACCTGTTCAAAATCACCAGCCACGAAACCCTCGTAAGTAATCGCTTTCGATCATTTCACGCAAAGTTAACATCAGATTCTATATCAGCAACTTACTTATCCTCCAAAACGAAAGAAATAATCACATTTATCATCTGATGCATGCCAAAACATACACTTGGGATTCATGGCATCAACATCATCATATGTCGATATAAGATGCTTTGTGTGTGATAAAGATGTTCGTGGTTTAAACTTTAAATAACAAGATCAACTATGGACTAGGTCACTACTTTAGTGATTGAGACGTCAAGCTGCTGCATCAGTGAAGCTGTGGTTCCTGATAGCTTTAGGACTCAGCTTTCGGCTAAAATTTAAAGATTGAGTTTGGGAAACTAGGCACGGGATGGTTGAGATGGTCCCTAAAGTAGTAGAGCCTGCCACTTTGAATGGCCGGAGTTACTCGATTTTGGATGTTCCGTACGATCCAACACTTTCTTGTGTCTTATACTCTTGTAGTAGTAGTAGTACTAGTTCTTAGGTTGGTGTGTCATAAGGGATAGCTCTTATTGGTCGGCCCTCATGGGTGTGTTATCTTTATACTGCCTATTGAATAAAAGTGTTGGACTTTCGATTAAAAAAAAAACTTACACTAGTGGATATATATACTTCTCAATTTGGAAGAAATCAAAATGAAATGAAAAAATTTATGAAAAGTATTGTTGTGATGATGGAACTTAGTACCTAATCTTGTAAGAGAGGCAAGCCATAAAGTATGATTAGGGTCCTAAGAAATACTAATGGACAACTGTTCGACTAAAAGCCGTTGATTGATGTGGATCATACAAGAGGACCCACGCTAATCAACGGCTAAAACGCTTTATAGTTTCGTTTTATAAAATTAGAAATTTGAGTAAGTATATATAAATTTGAAGAAACTTAACTAGTTGAGGATGAGTCTGCATCTAGAATTCAGTACACTTGCCCACCTAGACACATAGCAACAAAACTTGAGGACCCTAACTTTACCCTTAAAGAAGGTCATCACCATAAAATTGTGAATATTAGGTAAGCAACAAATTGGTGAGTGGTGAAGGTGTCATGGCCTCTTTAGCAGATGTGAACTTGAATAGAAAAGGCAGCAGCTCACAAGACTACAACTTTTATTTTTTGCTAAGTATATTTGGATTACCACTAAGCTCTGAACACCACTCCTTGTTTATATCCTTACATATAAACAACCCACCAATCTCATTCTATTTTAATTCAAGCACTAGACACCTCCTCATGTAGAGTCATCAAATTGAATACTGGAACATTTGCTAAGATAATCTGCTAAATCAATTATGTTTCTCATTAACAAATGAATTTGTCACTAAAGATATTTTTTTCTTTAAACCCTTCTATAGACACTTTCCTCCCTACAAAATAACTATTTTCATAGGGATTTAACTATTCTAATAGAAACCTCATCCTACAAAATAATTAATTCAAGAGAGAAGGGGACCTCGATCACCTCCATAAGTAGAGGAGGTGCTGACAACACAGACACAGAAATAGAACTAAATTGACAAAGATGAAATAAATCATATAATGATGATAGCATGCTTGTTAATTATGAACTCCATCAAAATAAAAAACTAAGAGAATATATAACAAAAGTGAAAGGACAGAGAATAAAACAAACAGAAATTGGAGGAGCATATAGCTTAATTATGTACTAGTTTTTGAGGATTAATAATCATTAAATTTTCAGTTTTTCTAGCTGAAAAATCTTTCATGCGGATATGGAGGATGATCGTCCAGAAAAAAAATGAAATTGAATGGAGTACTACTTGTGGGTTGAAATTTATATATATACAGAAACAGGGCACCAGTTGTGAGCTAAAGAAGATGGTGTGTATGGAATTATATGAATATGATAAAGAATTGAAGAT
This sequence comes from Potentilla sterilis, assembly GCA_963682095.1. Lineage (NCBI taxonomy): Eukaryota > Viridiplantae > Streptophyta > Magnoliopsida > Rosales > Rosaceae > Potentilla > Potentilla sterilis. The sequence continues at coordinate 33,009,693 of OY821754.1, forward strand.
GGAAGTACTGACCATTTTTGCGAGCCTTAACACGAGTAGAGACAGCAAGCCAGACACGGCGGACAGGGAAGATCATCTTGTCCCAGAACTCCATGAGTCTCTCTTTTATTATAACCTTGACTTTGTTTCTGCTTTTCCTTCTCTTATTCTTGAACCCTCTACTCACTCTAATTGCTATGCTCCTTAACCCGGCCAGACCTGCAATTCTATTTCATATATATGCTCATCACTTGCACCACCACCACCTCCACCTCCTCTCCCTCTCTAATTTCCTAGCTCGATGTTATGTGTGCTAATTGATCTCCTGCTTATGATTCTAGCTATTTGTGAGGGAAGTAAGATATTTGAAGTGTTTGAGCATATATATATATATATGAGGACCTGCTATTTGGCAGGCTTAATTGGTAGAGCTAGCTGCCCACCGGTTTGTCCGTTATAAAGCTCTCTCTCTCTCTCTATAATAAGTGCTGCACCGACACTGCTTTGAGGCCTCTGGTTTGTGATTCTATATTCATCTCTCTCTACTTTATATATAAAACGTCGACTATATAATAAGTATGTATAAATCTACGTAAAGTCTCGTTTTATGTGGAAGTTTAAAATGAGCTTATCCACAAAGACATATGGATTAACTTAATAATGCAACGTATTAGGAATCTTAATTTCTGGGCACTGACCATGGCCTGGAAGAGGTAATAATTAAAGAGTAACAATTATAACAATGAGTTAGAGTCTTAATCAGACAATTATTATGAATTACGAATAGTTCATCATACAATGTCTGCATGCATTCTTGTAGAATCTAATTAATTAGGAACCCCATAAACCATTGTTAAAGAAAGTTACTACATAATTAACGTACGTCAAAGTATTGTTTTTGAGACAAAGCTAGGCTTAATGAGAATAATTGTAGCCACTAACTCCAATCATGCTTGAATATACATCGATCTCGCAGGACAGCTGGACAGGGTTGAAGGCTTGAAGCTCCCAATAATGATATAGGACTAGTGGACTTATCCAAAATTCATCAAGAAATATTAATGTCTAATTAAAAATATATGTCATTGGGTTAAGATACATGGCTCGGCAAGTTAATTTGGACCGTAAACATGTTCGGAGAAAATGTATAATTTCATGGTTATGCCCTAATAAGTTTAGGTCATTCTGTTTTTTTTGTAATGAATTAGGCTACCAATTTTCTCTCTCAATTTATTTTATTTTTTGTTTTAATTAATACGGAGATGATTGTAATTAAGACTTTTTTTTTGTATATTATTTTTAATTTTTAATCGGAAAAAACTATCCTATCTTTTTTGCTTCAATCCAACGTGGAGATCAAAATCTCTTCAAATGAGGTTTGATATTTGAGAGTTAACTCCAATTTTAACTACACATACATGAAATGTGATTTTTCCTCCAAAAGTTATAAGAATCTCTACAAATGAAATGGAATGGAAATCTGACACGTGGTTACGAAATGACATCATTGTTTTTTGAGAAGTTGCATCATTTTGCTTGTGTCGGTTCCTTGATGTGTTTGTTATGTTATTAACGTTAAGAGTGTGAGAAAAGTCGAATGGAATATTCGATCGAAGGGGCGGTTTTGATGGTTTGAAATTTAATTAAGACAAAGTAGATTATAATATGTGACAAATTTGTCCCTCAAATTCGTAATCAATAGGCTCCAAGAGTTAGTGTCGGCAATAGCTCTCCTCCACGTGTTTCTTATTCTATGGTGCAAAAAACATTGGTTATCAGACGAGCTCCCACTTTTAGTTGGTCAAAGGACGTGTACCACTCAAAATGCTACACGTATTTATACGTGGATAAAATAAAATCTTCCTGAAAAGGTAAATATATATATATATATATATATATATATATATATATATATATATATATATATATAGAAGTGGTAAGTTTTACTAGAAAATGAGAATTATTAATATATGATCATAATTCAACTCGAAATTTTTTAAACAATGAGTTTTTCTAATATGGTCCATTAAGTTAAAAACTAATTGAGGAGTCTTTAATTCATGGTTTATAAGACCCACTTTTCGATTACAAATTTTCAGTCAAATTAGTGATCGTTAAGTTATTAAACTATATCAAATCCTTGAAGTAAAATTGAGCATTTCAAAACAATGCAAGCGAGCTAGTCGGCAATTCTTTTTGGGATGGACTTAATTCCACCCCAATGTGAAATAATTAGGTCGTTAATTAGGTCATAAGGTGTTGTCCCTAATGACAAAACTGAAT